>OZ019980.1:7661626-7974126 GCA_963970395.1 Ephialtes manifestator
GACCTTTGCCGTAAGATTTAATTGTTTCTGGAAATTAGATGTGTAAAATCAGACCGGACGTCAATTCTGCGATGATTTCTGAATATTCGAAAACCATCAGAATGTCAAATACACAAACCAAATCCATGTACAGCTGATGCAAAGCCTCGGAACTTTTGCCAAAAGAAAACAGACTACATCGGCGCCACTTGTGTTCTAATCGGGAAACTTCATTCGCGCTCTTCTTGAAATTCTTCTTTCGAATAAATCAAGGTTTGAGTAATTACCCTTCCACTAAAACGGTTATTCGACTTAATGATCTATCGAAAATAAAAATTTCAGCTATCTACCTTACGTCATTTTACTATTCGTTATTTTGTAATTACTGTATATCGGCCGTTCTGAATTCTGGTTGTTTAAACTTTTGACCCTCATCCGTTCCTTCTTTTATTTTATAGTTATACTTGCTATAACTATAAAATAGTGACATTGCTCCTGGGAATTATATTTTATAGTTAGATTATCGTCGGACTAACTAGATGTTCTTTTCAAATTACTATGTTTTTCTCTCAGTGCGTGCCATTATCGCCGATATAAGCTTATGCGTGGGTGTTCCTTAGAACCATCGCGATAATTCCGTCGCTTTCGATGACCGAACGACTCGTCGAGAAACGTAAAATCATGCAGCACCTCGTGCGAGGTGGTGCGTCTGGTAGGAGCGGCTACGTCGTGGCACCCTCGAGACGTCACGGTTAATTAAAGTTCTCAACGGGCAAACCGCTTTATTCGTTACGCTCTGGAGCTTCGAAGTCTTCCTCCTCGTCACGAAAAAAAGACGAGCGAAAAAAATAAAAGGCAGAGGCATAAGCAAGAGTGAAATCTCGGCGAGCAGCGTACGCGCCAGGTTCGATTAATATTCGCTCGTTTAACGTACATGAAAGACATACAGCCAAAGGGAGTACGAATAAAATACGAAGATTTTTTTGCTTCGACGATTTCAAGGGATTATCGAAGGGCTCTATCTACCAAGGGATTCGCACGCCATGGTTACTTTTTGTTGTTTATACATTCATTGATTTGATTGAGATAATTATTTTACATGTATAGGACCGAAGAATTTGCCAGTCGACAAATGAGCCAATAATCGTTTTTGTGTCGAGCACAACTATGCGGCAACTCCGACGAGATAAAAGAGCCAGGGTTTGAGGACCTTTGGTATAGTCTGCTTAACTTAAGGCAAATATTTTAAGTAATACTATACGTCTGCATGAAGAATCTCTATACGAAGAAAAAAGCCATTTCCTGACATTTTTTGTATAAATATTTTACTTAATTAGAAATTGAATTAAAAATAAGTAATCCTTTATTAGAATATAATATAAATATTGTACACCGAATAATAAATTGATCAGAAATTGTTATATTACGACAAACAATCCTATTCGAATGTATTGATGCCTAGTATTTAAACATTTGTACATTTTATCAAAATGGATCACTGTTATTTAATTGTATCTACTAATTGTAGACAATAAATAATATTTTATAAATAAAATTTTCAATTTAGTAAATAACTGTTTTTTAAGTAATATACAAGTCTCATTAACAGTAAAATTCTTAAGTCAACAGTTACATCGTCCACAAAACAAATAAAACAAATATTCAAATACGTATTCAATAATAAGCCTCAATTTTATTGAAATCTATCGGCTGAATCAGGACATCAAATGTTTCAAGGCATCGGATGACGTCTCTATAATAATGTAGACACCATTGGCCTAATTGTGTCACTTGTAGAAACGATCAGCAACAATTTTACGACGTGCTGTTACGAAGTACATATATACGACAAAGCCATCGAAACTGTCGAGGTACAAAAACAAACAGTCTGTCGATATCAGCTTCAGTTTCCGAACTTTGGAGAGTGAAATATTGAGAGGACGAAGCTGTACTTGTATCTCGCCGGTTGGATTTCCTCGAGAGGTTGTCTACAACGTGGCAGCGGGCCAAAATCAAAGGGGTTGGAGGAGATCACGGTCTCCTCGAGTCGAACTCGAGTGGCCACGACAAAGCCCCGCTACAAGCCCACCGAGTAGTTTCTCGAAGGGAAAGAGGAATTATCCCACCGAACGAGTCGCAGGAATCCGAAATTGGCTTTTCCTACTCCACTCGTCGCTTTTGGTCGCAGGGCGAAGTAACACGACCGAAGGCCCGAAGGGTGGCTTCTTGTAACGCATGAGAAGATCGTAGGGACTCGCGCGAGCGGCAGACGCGCTGAAGAGCATCGAAGAAACATTCTTCGCGATGAAAGGGAAAGCAATAAAGACGGCGGAGCGATAAGCCCGCGGGAACGCGCGCTCTTCATTCAAAGTCCAGCGCACTGCGTCTCAGTGCTTGCCCCTCGTCTGTTTGTCTGTCTGTGCCCCAGCCACCAGCTACAATTCTCCTCCGCATCTTCCCTCGTCTCGTATCCTCGACGTCGCGTCGAACTCTAACGATCGTGTTCGACTTTTCTACGTCTTTTATCCTTTCTTAGAGTCGGGCGCGCCTCAGAGAGTTCACTGTAAAAGGCGTTATTTGTAGTGTAATCCGAACAGGGCTCATAAACCTATGCAGATTCCTATCGGGCCGAACGATATCGTTTCTTCGACCTCGTCTTACTGAACAGTTTATGGCCAATACAGACAGGAGGAATCTGGTACTGACTGTGTCGAACAGTGACATATACTGCGAGTTTGAGAATGAACCTAAAGCCATTTAACACATTCCAGTGGTGAATACATTGTCGCTGGTACAGTTATTGAATAATTTGGAGCTTTTTTTTTGTATTTTGGAGGAATGTTTTATGTTTGGGTACTTGCGACCGTTTCATAGTTTATGTTCATTTAATTTTTGTAAGTACATCAATTTTGTTGAATTTTTAAAAATAAGTTATTTACCAGGAACGATCTTCTTAATTATGATTGCTTCAAGAGTAAAATACTCGGGAATGTTAACAAAAAATTAACATACAAATATGCGACAATTCAATGGTGGAATTTTCATAACAAATATAAAGTAATTATTTCTCGGTCTTAAAATATATTTTACTAAAAACTATAGTAGAGCATTTTTTTTAAACTAAAAAGTTTTCATGAGTTCGTGTGTAATTAATCAATCATTAACTGAAAGACGTTAATAAATTTATGACTATTATAATGACTATTACATTGAGTGCTTTTTTTAATTCACCACAATTTTGTTGCTGTTCAATAAATCAAATATTTTTTTTACGTCTGTGATCATTCATTAGATTTAAGCTACTTTTTTCTCAGTGTAGCAATTTTTGGAAGTCTACCTGCATTAGTCAGAAAAGGATAAACTTCAGGACCGAACTAAAGATGTTTCCACAGTGGACAAGCTTTATCTCACGATCGTGCTATAATTTTGCTAAGTTTATGAGAGTTTACGTGAAGGGGGTGTGTTCCGCGTCTGGAATGTTAGGGTTATACAGGGGACAATGCCAGCTCGACATAGACATCTTTTTCAGGACAAAAGAGAGACCCCCGAGGCTAAAGGAGCGACCCTTTGGCTATTGCAAGACCGGCGAAGATAAGATCAAAGTGAGGCAGAGCTATATAGGGGTGGAGAAGATGCGCATTTCCCAAAACTTTCTCATAGTCTTCAAGCATTTGTACCACACAACCGGCACCGTAAAAGTACTAAGAGGATATGAACAGACATTTTTTTTTTGAAATGGAGAAATTTATAATAGTTCCATTAATTACTCTAAAAAAAACTTACACATGATTTGATTCCGGATAAAATCTCTACTGCGTTGTGGTAAAGTTGTAAATAATGAAATGTTGACTACCCGCGTAAAAAAGATGCGGTGTACAGGATGGAATCTAGGACAGAATCCAGGATGGAGTCCAAGATCGACAATGGGATCGGATTAAATTCCATTCTCCATCCTGGACTACCCAGACTCCATCCTGGACACATCATTTTTACGCGGGTACATCGCCGAATATTTAAAAAAATAACTTCATACCTATTAATTGTAATAAAAGATGAGAATAAATTATATATGCAGTATTTCCAGATTATAAAAGGTAGACTAATAAGTGATTAAAAGTAAGAGTTTATAGCGGAACTGTAAAATATAGAAAGGCTTGGAAATAAACTATCATTGATCCTTATGATACTGATAATTGATTATATTGATTATTAATAGTATCTATCAATGTGGGTGTTAACAAAAACATTCTGATTCCTAATTAATTTTTCCAGTATTACTCATCAAATTCAAAATTATTGACATACTCATGTAATGATTTGTTTACTGATGATGAGCTTACATCATCATGCACTTCGACAATGAAGTCCTATGCTTCATTTTAGGTAAATATAATGGGTCTAAAGTCGAACTTTCAAATACATTAATCTAGAAACAAGTCAGTGTCTCAACACCAAGTACATGAAAAAAATTCTTATTTTATTCCTTACGAAAAATAAGAATGAATATATTTCGTATGTAAACAAAACTATAAACTCAAAGTTTGAGAGCTGCATATTTTTAGTCGTAAGTTTTATCGTAACATTAAACTTTAGATCGGATTTCTCATCATTTTGATTTCAAGTGTAATCTTAAGACCGAACTTACGACTTCAAATTTGAGCTGAATTGATTACAGGTAAGAATCTACAGCTGACCTGTAGAATTTCGAAATATGCTTGTAAATGAATTATCATTTATATTTTTCAATTTTTATCGATTATCAACAACTGATTATATTAATTCTTACCATAATCTATGAATTTAGGCGTTAAAAAAAATATTTTCTTTTATAATCAATTTTTCCAGTGTCACTGATCACATCCTAATGAAGACCTCACATTATCACGTATCTCGATGGTGAAGTTGAGCCACGCCCTATCGTGCATCATCCTAGGTAAATATAACGACGGTGTTACTCAACTTCTCGCTCAGACTCGGTATCGATGATGTGCTTCTACAGCTTTTAATTATACAGTTCGTAGCTCGTAAATTTGTAAGAAACTCGAGCCCTAGAAGGGAATTGAGTCGTAGAGCAACTTCGCCGACGGGCGATGACGAGTTTGCTGCGCTGTTGCGCTTCTACATCTCATTGACATTCCAAGAAAAACAAAAGAAAAAAAAAAATTCAACGTAGGCGCGGATATGTGAGAGATTGAATCTTAGAGTTTGCAAATGCTTGAGTATAGGCTTAGAGAACGTGGAGCGGGCTGAACGAGAGGGAGTGAGGGAAAGACAAAATTCTGGGCATAAATCTACGGAGGATGGAATAACAGTGCCGGTGCAAAGGGCGATGCCGAGGGACCATGAATCATACGCTCTCAGCCGCAGCCGAGAGCGCATAGACTCGGTCGTGCTTCATACCGCGAACGGTGCGCTTCGGCCGCGGCGTGCACTGGTCCAGCGCATCGTCTCGTGCTTTACGTCCTGTCGCTTTCGTAGTCTTTGCTGTCTACTATGGACCAGCCGCACCGAAACCCACACACGGTCACATGCACGAGCTCCTATGCAAAGAAGAGGAAAAAAGGAGATAGTGATGCTGAATTCATACTGGAGAATCTCCTAAGGCGAGTGAATTGGGTGGTCGAGAGAGATTAGGGGAGGTCCCTTTTTTTTCTTGACTATAGGTCGTGTGGTGCAGATGATAGCGATGTAAATATGATATAAACAGCGGATCAGAAATTCGTGCGATATTTAATGTCGCACTGAGTTTTTGATGATCCTTGAGTGACGTCTATGTATATATTATTTTTACTACTGCACTGAGAGAAAAAAATGTTGGGCACAACGAAATAGAAGTTGATTCAACCTCTCCGAAAGGTTATATACGACGATTGGAACGCGGAGTTTGGGTCAAACTCACCAAATGGTTGTCGGACTTTCTTCGATTGAAATGTTTCATGTGGTTGAGACAACCACAGCGCATTTCTTGTAACTCTAACATTGTTTTCTCTCAAACCAAGCGCAGTGTTGCATCAATCTCTAATCGATTGATTGGGACTATTGACACGGTTGGTTCAACTACACTCATATTTCAATTAAATTCATTATATGTTTGAGCGAATCTAAAAAAATAAAGAAAATTAGTTTTTAAATATTAATTTGTGCTTATTCAATCGAGTAGTCCTACATTTTTATTAGATATTACGTCTTCCTCTTCATGATAGTACATATTAATTGCTGAAAAAGGCAATATGCAGACTCTACAGAACCCAACTCTACACAACACCAACTCTACACAAGTACCGATTCACAATACTCTCACCGGCAAAACTCTCATCGGAAAAACTCACATCAGCAAAACTCTCACCGGCAAAACTGTCACTGGCACAACTCTCACTGGCTAAACTCTCACCAACAAAACTCTCAACGGTTAAATTCACCCCAGTACAATTTGACACGTCAATATTGTCCCGAAATATATTCAAAACTGTGCACACGATCGTCTTTCAACGCAAAAACTGTACACAGCCTTAACGCCATCAATCGAGATTTTCACCGATTCTACACGGTACACAATTCACCAAAGTCCCAAATCTACACAAGCTCAACTCTACACATTCACCAACTCACACCCAATACCATCTGCAGGTAAGGTAGCGGACTTTTGCCGGTGTGAGTTTTGCTGATGTGAATTTCGCAGGTGAGAGTTTTGCCGGTGAGAGTTTTGTGAATCGGTACTTGTGTAGGGTTGGTGTTGTGTAGAGTTGGTGATGTGTAGAGTTGGGTTCTGTAGAGTCTGCGTATTGCCCTGAAAAAACATATTTAACCCTCAGGGGCTACTAACTGGGTTAGCATAACCCAAGCGAATTTTGAAAGTGGCGCCATTTGTAGGGGACCGATGGCAGCACCCCCAACCAAGGGGGGAAAAATGTTTGGGGTACCATATGTCTAAGTCTCAGTTAGCGGCGTTATTCGACGTTCAGTGTTTGTGTTCCAGTGGAACGAAAATTGAAGTCGGGTATTTTTCACCCAGTTCGTACTGAACGTCGCAAAATCCGCAATTTATAAAAAAACAAGCTGATTGTTTTTATTCGGTGTACACAGTTGCTAGGGATAGTTTTCGAAAATTTTTGAAAAAGTGATGCAATGCGTGACGCATAATATTAAAGTTTGGTTAGTTTGGCCAAGCCGCGTCTTCTGTCAACTTATACGTACTGGAGTATATTAGCGACATTCAAGGTAAGAGAACTATTTTGCGTGCAATATTATTTATTGCGTCAAGTTCTAATTAAATCTCTAATTTTTTTGTTAAGATGATGACACGTAGCAAAGCTGTAATTTATGTCCAACTTCACTCGACCGAAAAACATATTATAAATGCCTGCGTTGCGATAAGCCCATGTGCAGAGAACATGTAGCTAAGGTGTGCTGCGAATGCGTCTGATAAATTGTCATTGGTTTTTTCTGTAAAATATAAGGTTTTCATTTTTGTGGTCATGTAACTTAACGATATTTGACGTCTTTCATTGAACACATGAAAAAAACTCATTTGCATCCATGTCTTTGTAATTGTAGTCATTTTGACAAATAGTTAATAAATAAATGTAAAAAAATTAATGTTGTTGTTGCATTTTGTACATACTAATGATTTATAACAATTTTCCAGATCGATAAATATGTTTTCATCGACATTTATTGAAAAATTGATTAATTCAGTATTCTTCGATTCAATGAAAAATGCATAAGTTCAAGTAACGAAAAAAATACTCTTGTTGCACCGAACCAATGAATCGATAGCAATTTTAGAAAGGTCAAATCCTCAGCTTTCCAATGATACTTCGAAAATGTATGTACCTTAATTTTTCATCAAAATACGAGCAACTGAAAAAATTTTGTTTTTTCTTCGAATTTTTCTGAAAAGCCATCGAATATTTATTTATAACTTTAACTTATGAAAAAATACTGCACACATCGATACATGTCCTTAATTGTATGGAAATTTCCCATTGAAATAAAAAAAAATATCGAAATGCACTAATTTTAACCCAAGATACATCTAATTAAAGTTGCCGGATGAGGCTAACCTATGTTCGTACGGAACGTTACATTTTGATAGTTAGTACCCTGAGGGTTAATTCTTTTTTACATTGACGGGAATCGAACCTGGAACCCTCCGGATAATGATGTTGCGCTGCGCTTTAGTTCACTCGGCAATTCAGATCATACGATTCTACAATTTTTTTGTCTATTTAAATATCGGTAACATGATGAATTTGCTTGTTTCGTTGATTGCGCGAATTAGTTCGTTAGTGTTTGGGTGGATGATCGTCTGTCTGACCTGGGGATCAGTACTAGGATGGGTTTCACTGGCTGTCTCTGGCTGTCAGTAGTTGGATAGGTGACCACCGGGATGACTGTACAAATCAGTACTCGTATCTTCAGAAACGGCTTCCACACAAACGGATGTGAGGTTGAGTCAACCTTATATTTCGTAGAAGCCAGTTACACCGAGATTCTTTCAAAAGCATAAAACAGTTCTTGTAACCATTTCAATACAGTTGCTTCATAGAATTTATTTTCTTGATTGGAATGACGCGCGGGATTGTCTTAACCACTCGTGACACGCGCATTAAGAACCGAAATTTTTTTGCCTCAACCCCCCCTGGGGTTAAATCAACCGCACTGCCATTCGCTCAACAGCATCAATATTGAGCCAAAGCATTATTATATTGACGTTCAATTATATGGGGTAGTTCTCTAAAAAAATGCATTGCATTGCTTCGACGAATCCGTACTAGTGTCAACCTCTATTTCTTTGGGCCAAAGTAATATTTGCCAACCACCGCGCGAGGTTGTCAGGATTTCAAGTTTTCTCTCAGTGTGTTAGGGCTTTCAATGACTTTAAAACAGCGGATCAGAAATTCGCGCGATATTTAATGTTGCACTGAGTTTCTGATGATCGTTGAGTGACGCCTACGTATATATTATTTTTATTATTGTTCGGGTTTTTAATGGCTTTAAAAGAGTCATCTGAGTGGATTTTTTATAAGCATAATTTTTTTTTTAAGATTCAGGTATTGTGATTATTAATACAGGGTGGCTGCGGTCAAAAAGTAAATTGGCGCCAAATCTCCCATAAGAAGATGAAAAGTACATAAAAGGATGGCTTGAAAAATAATAATAATAATAATAAGATAATTGAAATAATAAAATTAGAAAAATGATGAACAAAAAAAACAGAAGTAAATCTTAATACTATAATTACAATGTTAATATAATTTGGCAATTGAACCCGATTGACAATACCTGATGCGGATTTTTTTAACACGATTCCGCTCGGTATCGAAGCCCTTAAGAAAAAAGTTTTAAAAATGTTATATATTATTATAATAAGTATTATATAACATGAATTATTATAATAGTGTTTAATGTGATGTAAAGCTTCATGACTCCAAAGATCGTTTACGTAATTTAAGGTTACAAAATAGATACAGAAAAAATATGTTCATTGTTGATCGGAAAAATAAAGCATTTATCGAAGAAGTGCACTTGTTTTGGATACATTTTAATTGACATAATCAATTTAAAAATAGAAATCGTCGGAATTTTGGTCAGGGAAAAGTCAGGGAATTTTTTTCAACGAAAAAAAAACAGCCACCATGTAATATTATTTTATGTGAATATTAAGGACATTAATATCCGATTGACCGTTCAATTAAATTATGATTAAAATTTAGATTTGATAGATTGATAAAAATTCATTAATCCCTTGTGAAAAGTTTTCTCTGAAAATTTCTGGAATGTCTATGAACATTACACAAAAAAATTCTCTGAATTTCAAATTTTCTCTACTTATTCAACTTTATAATTTCAAATTTTTTAAAAAACAATTTCAATTAATTTGGGCTTATTCAAATACGTGTTCCATAGTTTTGAGGAAATTTAGAGTTTTCTTCGAAATTCTCGCTGCACTTCGTTGACCCGTTTCCAAATTTCACTGAAAATCCCCGATTTCTTCTGATGACATCTGTAAAAATCTGTAAACTGTATGATCATTTGCATAATTTCTTTCACTCTTTTATATTTTATAACCATTTTCTGAAAACCTTTAATTCTCTCGGACTGCACGCAGAGAAGAGTCTGGTAATGATTACCCGATTTAGTATAGTAAACTTGGTTTATTCAGCGCCTCTGGCATCTAGTTCTATATTTTGCTATCGAGAACTGTATCATGTTTTACTGTGTGCTGCACGCCGTACAAGAATCGTTACTATGTTTCGGTTTTTAAACCGTACAACAGACAGTGATTACGATTCGCAATATATGAAGAAATTCATCTCTCAATTTATTAATAAAATCTATAGTTACGGAATCGATGCCGTAGGAAATACGAACATTTCACGTATAAAAAATAGCAAATTCTGATGTCCTCAACGTTGTAACTATTAAGACCGTGCGTCTGGGATTCATTCCCCAACCACAGGCTATAGTTCTAAACAGTCTATTAGCTATACACGAAAGACGTGCGGTGACCGCTATACGTTTGACGGTGGCTGAATGTGTTATAAAAATAAATAAATGTTTAATAATTGAACAAAACAATGTGTATTTTTTATGCTACATTTTTGCAACCTATCCCTATAATACCTTTACATACCTTTACTTTCCATTAATTTAAGTATCATTTTAAGGATGTTGGATACCGTCTTTCTGGCGGGGAGGTGTACGGTTTGCCGGGGAGGTAGTGTGCGAGAGAGAGGTCCGTGACGCGGGTCCATTGGCGTACATTGTTGTACTATTCCAGCAGTTTTGTTTTTACGTTTTCTCGGCAACCAATCAGACGAATCATTTCGGTCTTCGTAAACGTTCTTTTCGAAAATACAAAGAATGATTTGGTTCTGTTATCAACAATTGTTTATCATTTTTATTATACTTTCGAGCATAACGTTGAAGGTGCGTATAGTTTTCGCTATGTTGCCCATGCATAAGAGTGTAATTTCAATAATTAATTTCTCGATAACCATCTAGATGATTGACATGAAATTTGGCATGGAGATGTAATTTTTATCTACGAATATCCTCCAAAAATTTGAGAGCATGTTTATCATTTTGAGTTGGGTATCCACCCTCCTTAACTGCACGAATTCCCGACATTAACTGGTATACGATGCAGAAGTAAGTACGTAAGCGGCCTAGCAATCTTCACTATGCTGCGTTTAATCCGCAATATATAACGTTGATAAGTGACTCGTGAACACAACTGGCACCGTTTGCCATACTGTATATTAGAGACGAAAAATTCGCGTTAATGTACTACATGGCAATTATCGCCAGACTGGTCGAATAAACCGAATTTACTATGCTGTATGGGAAACATCGTGAAATTTTCGAATTGTGATTACCAGAAAATTCTCTGCGTGTGCGTGAAATAAGATTTCAAAAGTTTTAGGACGTTAGATTTTTGTCTGAAAAAAGAATATAAGTGGTTTTCATAGAAAAATGTATTCTCTCTAAAAATATTCGCTAATAATAAAGTAAGAGAATGAGTTTATATTTGTTAGACACTCTAATTTTTTTTGTTGGATAAATTATACATTCTAAAGATATACGGTGAAAATGGGCATGATATTGAGACCGATTCCTTTTTGACCAAAGAAAATTATTATTATTTTAAAGAAGTCTTCACCTGGCGCGGCCTGGGTCAATGGCTGCCAGGGCTCTGTTTGACGAAATATTTTACTATTGATTGTATTTATGGGCGCCAGTTAGTTTTTACAAAACTAACAAAATACTCACAATAAATCTTAATTCTGCTCGGCTAGTTCTAGAAATATCCGACTATGAGACAACACAAGGGGATTCGATTGAGGGACCCAAGTAGGAATAAATTTGCAAGTTCAATAAGAAGCTGAGAAATAGACAGGCAATATATAAGTATATTAAAGTTTCACTTACGTAATTTGATAATATATAATTTGATTCCTTGACAGTTTGTCTTAATAATCCGTACAGCTTACTCCACAATTCGACAGTATACAATATTGCGGTTTTAACTTCCTGGTTAACAATTATAATACGTTTGACAATATTCGACGCCTCGAGGACTGACTGTCTCCGGGCGTTATCGGCAGACGAGTGATTTTCGGTTTGCGATCGATTTACCTAATCGCTCGCTTGTTGCGCGCGTCGCACGTCTAGCCCTTAGATCTCGTTGATCGTTACGAGTCGATATATGGATGTCTTTGTCTCGCATATCGATGGAATATAGCGTCGCTCTCTCAGTTTATTTTCTCGGAAACTCGTTACGTTACCCGAGTTAAAATTTAAACCCTTCCAACACCCTTCGTTGAATTATAATGGGTAAAAAATGCCACTTTTGGAGGTTTATACAAGAGTCTAAGAACCTCATCTCACTCTGTACAACCTAATTGGAGGTCCAAACATAAGAATTTCAGTCTACATTAATCTCCGTTTACTCCATTCGGGTAATATCTACCATTTTCGAAGGTTTTGACGAGTGTCAAAGAAATGGAGGAACCTCCGTTTATCCCGCGGGACTGCTACATTTAGGTTTTGAAGAGGGTCTAAATTTCAACTCGGGTAGACAAAGACATACGCCATCGCAAGTAATATGGGTGTGATAGACGACGAGAATTCGGACTCGGCTCTAATTTTGTCAATCTTAATACTTCGCAAAGTGCTCGAGGAGTCAACTCGAGTTTTCGACGTCGAGGAAATATTTTCCGGTAACAATATTTAAGAAATATTAGAGAAATTCAAATTAAGAAGTCAGAATATCTACAAATATTTTTGAAACTATCTATCACTAAAATTTTATAGGAAAAATTATTTAAAGCCTGAAAAAAGCTATGATTTTATCACTAAACGTTTTCAGTTTTGCCGAGTAGTATTTTCTGTGGCTGCACCGAAATCTCAGAGTAAATTCCTTTCAGACGCAGTTTTTTATCCAACTTTTTTTGGTAACCAATCTCCTCGCGGCTGTTGTTTCTTTCTGAGATTGTACTAATCGTTTTGTCGCGCCGGAACATTGTGTCTTCTGGCACCTACGTTCTCATCGTAGACGTTGCTTCACAAAACACTTGGCTGGTCGACGGGATAAGAAACACGAGGAGAGGAGGATCGGTGTTCCCTCTGCCCGCGCTACCGTGGGACTCTCATTGTTGGACCAATAAATTACAGAGAATCCGGACAAGTTTCTTCTCCAGGTACACGTGCTGCTGCTTTTGCTGATGGAATGACTTTCGCCCACGGCGTGTGGCGACTAATTCGCGAATAGTCAAACTATTTTGACCATTAAGACAATAGGTTAGTTTTCATTAACCGCTGAGTAATAAAAATCATTTGGTAAAATTCATTTAACGAACTTTCAACAGGATCAATGAATTACAGATTACAAAGACCATATATTTTTTCCAGCCAAAAAGTATTGTAAATCGAAAGCTTCGAAAACATATTTACGATATCAAACAATTTTTGTTTTTAGCTACACCTAAAATTTAAAAAATGTGTTAAATGCGAATGATTTTGTAGCAAAAAAATGATTTGGTAGAAGTAATTCAACGACCTTTTCATAGGATCAATAAAATACAGATTAAGACGTCCATATTTTGCCAGCTAGAAAGTTTTATAAATCGAAATCTTCAGGAATATATTTTCTATATTAAATCATTATTTATTGAAACTACAATTCAAATTTAAAAATGTAGTAAATGCGAAAAATGTTGTAGTAAACAAAAATCGTTTAAATGCACCGAACATTACCATGATTATAACACATAGTTCTCTAAATAAAATTGAAAAAAATAATTACATACAAAATATTTATATTTTATTTGTGTAATTTCAAACAGAAAAACATGTTCGCTTGTATTAGGTCCAACATATAATGATAATGTTCAAAGGCGGCATTTCTTTGAAGCAGGAAGAGTCATTTTGTGCCTTGAACAAAATGTGTCACTACCAAATATGAAAAATGTCTTAGTTATTGATACGTGACAGCTCGCCTAGGCAACAACTTTGCGATCGTTTGAAAACTCAGAAACGATCCGACCTCAGACTCACCTCAAAGTCATCGGTTATTGTTGTCCAACCGCCGTATACATTACAATAGATTGTGGAACGACCGCAGCAACGAGTAGATTCGCATTGAAGTCGCAATCTTAATTAGCCCCCATAACGCATAGCTCAGGGTGTACGTGATTCTCGTCACGCACAATTCTCAACCCGCCGTCCAACAGTCATTGAGAATTTTTATTTCAATGGTCAGTTGAACCGCAAAAGACGCTCGTCAATAATAAGCAACCTAGACTTCGTAGAAAAAAAAATTCGTCACTTCCTTGACTGACTACAGTGGCAAAATACAGTATTCTTTGTGGCTATGGCGCCAGCAAGTACTTCATTTTTTTACACTGTAAAAAATTTTTGTTTGAAAATTAATATCCGAAGCTCGGATGCATATACCGTTATATTAATTTTCAGACGCATTCGTCATTGACAAATACGATATTTGTATATTAAAATACTCACTCGGAGAATTCTCATACTATTCTTAAATTTACAATAAAAGTATATTAATATGGAATTCATATACCCGTTTCGTAAATCTCGTATCGGTTTGTATATTAAATTCTCTTGCATTTTTAACAGTGTGAGTGCGAATTTGTGAAAAATCATAAATTATTGATCAATAATATAAATGGTGAAAATTGTACGGTACAACCAGAAAAATCAGTCTTATGGATTTATTTCGATCAAATATGGGATCTATTTAAAATAAATGAAGTTTTATCTGAAATTGGTACGATTTATTTGTATGTAATAAATTCTATTTGATCGAAATAAAATCCTATTATACTAGCATTTGAAGAAGAAATCTATTTAATGGACGGCTTAATCGGATATTATTTTGATAAAATAGAATTTCTTGCATACCAATTAATCGCATTGGTTTCAAATGAAATTTCACTTATTTCGAATAGATCCAATATTTAATAATATTGTTGCACGTTAGAAAATTATCCTATATAGAGCACCGCTCTTCAAAATGCATTAGTTGCACTCAGAGAAATCGTAGTAGTACAGTCAAATATAAAGTGACAACTATTAATTTTTAGTCCATACAACTATTTTCATAGTTACGGTAATTATGAAAATAGTTATGGTAACTATTTGGTAGTGATAGTAACTATTTGATAGTTGTGGCAACTATTAAAAAATTGGTCGTACGAACTAAAAATGAATAGTTGTCACTTTATAGTTGCTAATACCATAATTTTTTCTCAGTGTGGCGGTGCACTTTTCATGTAGATCATAGAATCCCGAACCAGTATACAAATATAACGTAAGAACGAAGATTACAATGCAGTATTGCTAAAGAAGCTTCGACTTAAATTTTGTTTTTTACTCGATGTAAGTAAAAATATGCTCTACCCGAGCAGAAATTAATTACAATTGCCTTAAGTACCATCAGGTCCGGATGAGGCATCGGTCAGACATGCCTGTTCAGGCTAACCTAATAAGGCCCTGGTCCTGTCCGGATCATGTATCGGTATAATATTTCAAAACTGGCTGGCCTGGAATCTTCCCCATCAAGCCGGCATCAGGCACCGACCGGGCATTCCTGATCTGGTTAGTTAATTAAGGTCCTGACCCCGCCCGGATTATGTATAGGTACAATATTTCCGACGTGGTTAGACTAAAGTTTTCCATGGCATACCGGCATCAGGCATCGGTCAGTCGGCAATACGTCAGTTCTACAGAACCCATCTCTACACAGACCCATCTGTACACGAGCATCTGTACACCATTTTTTTTACACGCGTTTAATTGAGCACAACGAAATTGTACACAACCCGAACTTGACAAAGCGGAATTTAAAACGGATAACCTTGTCACGACGAAACCTTGCGGAAATTTAGTTCGACACGGAAAAATTGATCACGTCAGTAATCGTTATGACAAAACTTTGCACAGCATACTCTGGGCACCATCAATCTGCTTACAGCACTAGTTCGACACAACAAATTTCTTCGTAGCACAAAATCGAAATGGTAAATCTCGACACGGCACCATTTTGTAACGACAAATCTCTACACAACGCGAGTACGGCCCGGTAAAGTTTGCCACGACGAACCTTCGACACGACACAAGTTGTACACGACGATGTTCTACACAGACCCATCTCGACACCGACGCTAATCTTCCGATTTAAATCGGATAATATATTTACCGACTGGCAATTTTGCATTTAGCCTATTTTGCCGGCTCAACGCAAAATTGCCAGTCGGTAAATATATTATCCGATTTAAATCGGAAGATTAGCGTCGGTGTCGAGATGGGTCTGTGTAGAAATGGGTCTGTGTAGAACATCGTCGTGTACAACTTGTGTCGTGTCGAAGGTTCGTCGTGGCAAACTTCACCGGGCCGTACTCGCGTTGTGTAGAGATTTGTCGTTACAAAATGGTGCCGTGTCGAGATTTACCATTTCGATCTTGTGCTACGAAGAAATTTGTTGTGTCGAACTAGTGCTGTGAGCAGATTGATGGTGCCCAGAGTATGCTGTGCAAAGTTTTGTCATAACGATTACTGACGTGATCAATTTTTCCGTGTCGAACTAAATTTCCGCAAGGTTTCGTCGTGACAAGGTTATCCGTTTTAAATTCCGCTTTGTCAAGTTCGTGTTGTGTACAATTTCGTTGTGCTGAATTAAACGCGTGTAAAAAAAAATGGTGTACAGATGCTCGTGTACAGATGGGTCTGTGTAGAGATGGGTTCTGTAGAACTGACGTATTGCCGGTCAGTCACTCCTGGTCGGGGTAGCCAGATGCGGACCTGCTTTTGACCAGAATATTTACATCCGGTTGACTTAAAATATACGCCACTTCAGACGAAATTATCAGACTACTGGAAGAGCATATCTGCCATTACCGGTGTACAATAAATAAATAAGAGATGTTTTCTCTCTAATAACGCTTATTATTGCAATAATAGGGATTAGAAATAGGTGTATTTTTATGTATGTGTCTTACACAATTTTTCATGTATAAGTGAAACAGCATATATTTTCTCGGCGACTGCGTCACTTATATCCGAAATCATAATTTTGTGATCGATTGATTCTATCGTAAACATTTTTCGACGTTGCATGAAGAGAAACTTATGTGTCATGACAACATAAAACGGTGGCAACAAAAATCGTTACGTTAGGCTGACAAATCAGTTTTGCTATGCTGATAAATCTTTTGTTCGGCTGACAAATCTTTTTGCTGGGCTGACCAATTTTTTGTGTTATCGTAATAAAACGATTTTTGTTGTCACCGTTTTTTTGTTGTCATGACAGAAATTTCTCCCCGTGTGCGTTTTTTTACGCATCACAGTTTAAAAATTGATGAGTCGCATGGATATATGTACATAAATCTTTTTTAACACTTCTCACTGTTCCTTTTATTTTTATTCTGTTTTCGTCTTGAGTTTTTAAAATATATTTTGGATCTGCAAGATAGTTCCACTATTCAACAGAACCCCATTTTTTGGCGATTTGTTCGAGATTATCAGTCCTTTATACGTCAATTTGGTTAGCTAAAAAATAAAGCTGTACACGGAGAAAAACGCTTGGTTGGTCTTACTAAGATATTGGTTAAAAATTTTACCTCGAAAAATTTGGTAGGCGCAACCAAGTTATTGATTAGGCGTACTAAATACTTGGTTGTCTTACCAAATCCTTGGTTATGTTAGCTAATAACTTGGTTATGTTAGTCAATAACTTGGTTGTGCCCACCAAGTTTTCTTGATAACATTTTTAACCAATTTTTTGGTAATTCTAACCAAGCTTTTTTTGAGTGTAATACTTCATTTTTAAAGCTTCCGCGACCATGTATGGTACAATAATAAACTTCCAATAATTAAACTGGCGTTATACGTTTTATATATATTGGATCCTCTCATTTTTTACTATGGACCCGATCAGGAGCCTGATCGTGGCCGGTTTAGTAGCCTGATCGTAGCCGGATAGGGAGCCTTATAACGCCCGGATTTGTAGCCTGATCACGGCCAGATCAGAAATGGCGTTACATGCCATATCAGGACCCGATAGAGCTGCCTTATCCGGGCACGATTACTAATTAAGGAAAAGGCGATGAGGCCCGGACCTCAGCCAGAACAAATTCCTGCTCGGGTATTTTGACATATTTTCAGAAAATTCCTTTCAGGGGATGCTGGAGTGGATTTTGATACCGAGTTTGGTCGGTAAGTTTTCCGATTAGGACACAGGTGCCGCCGACGTAGTCTGTTTACTTTTGGCAAAAGATACTGAATCTCCTGCAAAGCAAAATGGCCGCACACCATATGTCAACAGAACTTTGCTGTAAGATATAATTGTTTCTGGAAATTAGATATGTAAAATCAGACCGTACGTCAATTCTGTGATGATTTCTAAATATTCCAAAACCATCAGAATGTTAACTACACAAGTCAAATCCATATATAGTGTATACTACGGTCGCATTGCAGATGCTCGGAGCTTTTACCAAAAGTAAACAGACTTCTTCAGCCGGCACCTGTCTCCTAATGTCGGAACTATATTCATGCTCTTTCTCAGCTCTGAGCCTGTGCGAAAAGGAAACAGTCTTTGCAATCATAGTATACACTATTCGTGGATTTGGTTTGTGTAATCGACATTCCGACGGTTTTGAAAGGTTCAGGAATAATCAAAGAATTGGTGTCCGGTCTGATTTAATACATCTGAGTTCCAGAACTTTTATATCTTACCTCAAAGGACCTGTTGATATTTCGAGCAAACATATTGGACTTTGAGAGGTTCAGTAATATACAATTTTCGACATTTCTTGTATGTTTTGAACAGTAATTCGACCGGACACCAAAGCATGAATGATTTTATTATATCCCTACAGAATTTGACGTATATTTGTAGCATATTTTCGATGAATCGTGTACACTACAAAATCGACTATTTTTGGCGACCAAAGTCGGTAAAAAAATCTACTCCAGCATCCCTTTAAACTTCAACCATTTCCAGAGAATCTATATTTACATTCCGTAATAAGGCAAATGTCGTTAATGTGTCAAGTGCCCCAGTTTTTTCTACACTTGACTAATCGTAATAGTCCTGACAACCATTATGCGACATTTATTAATAGCCTACGTGACTATTTTCATACTCACATAATCTGTGCTATTATTACCGTAGGTAACTTTAATTAGTTGTAACTATATTGACAACTAATTAAATTAACTACTTAATGCAACTATAAAAATAGTCGAATGAGCAGCCAATTAATAGTAGCGACGACTATTACAACCTCTCTCACTGTAATAATTACCGATCTGTGTGCTGATTATCGATTTATTTCCCACAACGTGTCACGTATAATTACGAAAAAAATAATCGAATAAAAAATTAAATGAGACCAAATCCAGTTTGTAGTAATGCATATACATCATACCGCGGCTATGCTCGTGACAAACACAGATGGATCGGCGATTCACGCACCGATTGCACGCATACCATCGAATACGTTATAGACTCACGTACGATTCGTGCGCGATCCAGAAACGATGATTTATATCTCGGGCCAATTAGGACTCGGGCGATTCTAAATCAGTGCAACACGTATATTCCATTTCATTCCTCATCGCACTCCGCTGTTAGCTTGCTGCTGTTGGTCGACGAGAAACGACGCATCCTCGGCACTTCTCCTTCGTTTCTTCGTCTCTTATTTCTTAGTGTGTGTATTAACGAAGCTGTGGACCGCAATGGACCAGCTCGTGAGTAAAAGAGACGAGCGAACAAAGTTTAAAACGTCGCCTGGTGGAGAGAAAAAGAAAGCGAGATGATTTTAGAGAAAGAGACTTTAACGCCTTTCCCACCCACGTGGACTCGTTATAGATTTTATTGTAT
Organism: Ephialtes manifestator; assembly: GCA_963970395.1. Classification (NCBI taxonomy): domain Eukaryota; kingdom Metazoa; phylum Arthropoda; class Insecta; order Hymenoptera; family Ichneumonidae; genus Ephialtes; species Ephialtes manifestator. Next base: position 7,681,521 of record OZ019980.1, read on the forward strand.
CAACAAACAAGCTCGTTTGTTCGACGCGCGACGCGATACAATTTTTCATCTGTATATATATATGGGGTATTCCTGGCCAACTCAGAAAGCGTTCAACCCTGACCCGTTCCAATTCGCTTCCTAATTTTTTATACTACTCTATATGCTCGAAACTACACTTTTTATTTTTTTTAGATTTTTTTACTGAAACTTTTTTTTCATAAATTTTGCAAATAAAAATATTGCACTCCAATTTAAAAATGAGAAATTATTCTCAAAAATCCTGTATTAGATATCAAAATTTATTAGCTATGACCCAGAGTGGGTAAACCTTTGTGTAGATTTTTTAAGCCATTTTTTTTAAGTGTTAAAAATGGAAAAAAATTAAACAAGATAGTAGTAGTTCATGGCCCATATAGCATTTTCACATACATTGCATATACATCGTATAAACATTTGCGGATATAGAATCTCCTATGTATATACGTATGCACGTTGTATCACATCATATGTATATTAAATGTATCTGTAAAGGAGACACCTATTCATGTACATCAAACATACACTGGATATCCATGAGGATATACATATTATGTGCATCGTATGTACATATATGTCCTGTCTTAAAAAAACGGAGAAATTAATTACAAAATAATGATCTGCATTCATTGAATTCGGTTTATCTTACCCTTTTAGTTGGATATTCGGAGTTATTGTATTGATCAGTACATATTTATTGCTGAAAAACACATGTAAATTTATTTACTGTTGGTGGGAATCGAACCTGGATCCCCTGGGTGACCGCTGGGTGCCTTAGCCCACTTGGCCAGTGACATCTTAGAAGATTTTTATTTTTATTGTCTATTTGACGTATACTAAAAATAAAAACGCGTCAAGACTACATTCATTTAGAGGGTTGCAACCGAAATATATCAAATATTAACACAGTGGGTCACCTATCAATGTACTGACCCTTAAGGGACATTGAATAATTCGGCCATTAGGCGGTCATCCATTCAAGCACTGAACTTGGAGAACTTGGAAAAACTCGGATGCGGAGCGATCACGAATGCAAGTACTGATCCTTGCGGGAGTCAAAAAAATTCAACGGCGGCGCGGTCACCCATTCAAGTACTGAACTACGAGGCACTTAAAAAACTTTTTTTTTCAAATAAAAAACAATTCTTCAGTAGTTGCGAAGAACTCAATTTTTTTTTTAAATCTGCGAGACACAAAGATTTTTTTTTAAATCTTTGGGAGACACAAAAATTTTCTAGCTTAGAGCCAAAGTGTCCACACTTTGGCTCTAAGCTAGAAAATTTTGAGATTCAACGAAGTATTTTTCAGAATGTTTTTAGGTTTTTAAATTATGGCATTCGATGTGTCGCTTTAAAAAAAACATTTGATAACAAGTTTGCATAGAAAAAATTAAAAAATAAAATATGGTGCATTTGAGGGTCTAACCAATCCTACAAAAAATTACGAGCCAAATCGGGGAGGTCGAGGATCAGACCCAGGTCGAATTGGAATGGAATGCCCCATATATACATATATACCCATATATATGTATGTAATGTACAGGACCGCCAGCAGCACCGGGGATCGCAGCAAATTGAAATCAATTCGTCGTCCGGCGGGGGCTATTAGCGCGAGAAGCACGCGCGCGTTCAATCAGTCCCCGCGCGGACGCTTTCATTGCACGGCTGACCCAACAGAAATTAGTACCGCAGGCCCTCGACGTTTTGATCGGCGCGTGGGAAGAGCAATGCCTATGTAGTACAGACTGGGTCTTATCGTTGACAAATGCGATACAATAAAGGATATCGTTGCAACGGTAACGAGACTTCAGACGTTCTCAATAAATAGGGGGTTAACTTACCGGTTATTATTCAATAAATAAGACACTAGCAATACTTTCTACATTTATCTTTAACTTTTTGTATCATTTTATTCTCAAGTCGAAGTCGCCGCAATCAATGTGTTTTTTTTACGAGGTCATTGGTGTTTATAAATATTTTACTGGTGTTAATGGATCTATTATAATTTGTGTATATCATCCGTTGCTGTTAATTGAATGTAATAATGCTGATAGTTTATGGTTGGACTTAATGACCTTTGACGTTACGTATGTTAGGGCGAAATAAAACAATTTACTAAGATGAGAGGACTAGGACTTCATAGAACGTTAAAATAAATAATTGGTTATCACCGACAACAGTAAACATGATCTCGGTGCGTTTAGCTTCGGTGGTAACACGGTTGGGCAATATTTCTTGCAGCCGTAACTTGGATGGGTGATCGGTTAGCTATCTTGTGATTTGCTCGCCAGAGAGGCCTGAGAGGTCGGCAGTTTTTTTGAATTTCTAATGTATTCTCATAAAGTAGAACACACTTTAAAAAAATGCTACCTGCATCGAACAGATCTTCCGCAGTTTTTCCGTGCCCTCGTACAAATGCGATACAGTAATGTATTAGGAAAGAGTCGCTGCGAGTAACACTGGTAGGGCCCTACAAAGGAACGAGGAGAAAAAAATTCTTTACTGACAAACATAACTGTTAATAAATATTGAGTTTATCGACAGTCTTTGCAAATTCTTTGGAAAAAGCTTATCGTTTGAGTCTTTGCAGCACCGGGATACAAAAAGTGTCACCTTTGTACTATACTAGTGTCAGAGGTAAGCTCGACATGTTCCACCTCTTTTGTTTTTCTGATCTCAGAGCTCTTTCCTCAAAGTTTGCTTGATCCTCTTATAAAATCACTCCGTATAGGCCTAAATAAGTCAAATTATAATTAAGTTACGGACACTTTAACTTAGTAGAGAAAATCTACATTCCTGCACGGGGAGAAATAATTAGTTGACCCAATCATTTGCATGGCTAAATACGCTGCAAGCGAAAAAGTTGATCTGGTTAACCAATTTTTTGGTTGGAACGACAAACTAGTTGGTTGTGACCGTAGTGACATCCAATTCGTTAATTGCCAATCAATTAATTTGTTGGCACATCCAACTGATTTGTTTCTGTAACCAACTAGTTTATTGTCCCAATCAATTTTGGCGTTTCGAGCGTATTCAAACAATTATTTTTTTCTGCGTAGCTTCGGAGATGATTGAAATGAAAATAGCTTTGTATTAAGTACAAAATATAAATCAACATGAAAAAATAATGTCGAGGCAACCAAAAAATGATTTGGCGCAACCAATCGATTCTTCTAATTCCCCTACAACCGAGTTTAGGTATGAGAACAAGAAAAATTACTTTCTCGAACCAAGTTTCGTTGATGGATGACCAAATACTTGCGGTAACCAACTATATTACAAACTTACCGAATCGATTAGTTGACACAATCATACGAATGTTTGTGAGGTTATGTGTGATAATGGCAATACAATTCGAGTAATAGCCGCAACCATTAAATTTTCTGTATTCACCATCTAGCGCGAGATAAATGTGAATAGTTAGGGTTACTATTTAAAGTGGTTATGGCAATTAATTTATGAGTTGTCGCAAGTAATATCGGAGAGCTGGGATATAGCAAACTGGCAGAATAGTTATCATAGACTGACATTGATGTTCATAAATATCAAGCACATCTACACGGTCGGAGTAAATAACGCTGGTAATCACTCATTCTGCCAATCTCCACGAGTGAAGAAAACTATTAATTTCCCTAGTCTCTGTACCATCGCTACTCTTATGGGAGGATTTAACCTGTCTCATGTTTTTTGTTTTTCAGGCCATAAAGCTTTATTTTAAAAAAAATCTACACGGCGTCAATTGGAGCGAAATGGACATTGAAAATTGGAGAACTCAACACACTTTAGGTTTTTATGGGACCAAAATGCTCAGACAAAAGCTCTTTTAAAAAACTAACATGGCGATTCATTGCATACTATAACTGACAATATCTATCCAGTACACTGAAAGAAAAGATTAGTTGCCATAACCTAAAAATGAATTGACACAACCAATCGATTATTCTATTTCCCTTACAACTCAAATGGTAGTGTCAACTAGTCTAATGGTAATACCGACGATTCGAATGGTAGTTCCAACTATTCGAGTGGCAGTCCCAATGATTGGATTGGATAACCTCACTAATCTCGCGAGAACTAATCGTGAATAGTTGAGGTTACTATTCGATATGGTTGAGGCAACTATACGGAAAAAAAAGATTAGTTGCCATAACCAAGAAATGAGTTGACACACCAATCGATTATTTTATTTCCCTAGCAACTCAAATGGTAATACCAACGATTCGAATGATAATACCGACGATTCAAATGGTAGCCCAACTATTCAAGTGGTAGTCCCAACGATTGGACTAGTTAACCTAACTAATCTCGCGAGAACTAATTGTGAATAGTTGATGTTACTATTCGATATAGTTGAGGCAACTAATTTTTTAGACATTGTGTACAGCAAATCGAAAACGTAGTTGCCACAACCAAACTTTTTTCCGTGTAATTTTTGAGACATTGTGTACAGCAAATTGGAAACGTAGTTGTCACAACCAAATATTTCTTTCCGCGTGCATCTACACGTTCTGATCAAATTTGATCGAATCAACTGAACTTAGGCTGTTCCATGTCGTTGGTTTTTTTTAAATCAAAAAGTCCTTTGTTTGACATCGGAATGGCTCAATTCGAAGAGAAATAGGCACAGAAAATGAGAGAAGAAAAAACCCACATTTTGGACTCTTAGAGTACCAAAATGATACACTCAAAACAATTCTGAGGAAGTCCTGGCAACTATACAGGGATAGCTATTCATTTTGAATGCATGCAACTTTTTCATGTAGTTACGGTAACTAAAAAATGTTTCTAACTACATTTGTAAAATTGCGACGTTTGTTTTCTATTTCTCATAACTATACAAAAATGGTCGCATAGACTTAAAATAAATTGCTGTCACTTTATCGTTACCGACGCCAGAATTTTCTCTTACCGTAAGAAAAATCCATTAAAAAAAATTTGGTGATTCATCGACTGACATAACTGCCAATAAATATCGAGTGCATCGTCACGGTTTTAGTAAATTCCTGTGGTAAAAGCTCATTGTCCTCGTGTTCATAGCCAGTGGTGATCTAATGCTCGACTGGACAAAACTACTATAAGCAGACCTGGTTAGAATCAGAAGAAAGAAAGAAAGCTAAGATATGTACATGTATATATATAACATACATAGTGTCGCGGAGTGGCCGCGATAATTCACTCTCGGTGGACTTCTTCGAAGTGTAGCACCAAATGATTCTACGTGAGAGCCCTTACGGTCGAAACGAGCCTTTTATCTTTGCATTAGTATATAGTTGCGTGTGGTCCTCGTGCGGCGCGCGCGATAGTACAACAACCGCGAAGCCCACAGTTGGTTCAGCCACTATTTTACCGAGTTATTGATAAGGAAAATATACCATATAACGTGATAAACGGAGAATGCAGCAAGCGTGAGGATACAGAGATGCAAACTGTCGTATGAATGGGTTCCTAAACTGCGTTCTACACACGACCTCCGATAAAATATACTTCGGTCACTGAAGACGCAGCAGTAAGATCATGAGAGCTAAACACGTACGCACAGTCGATACAAAAGTATCATCTTTCTGAGATCGCAGCTCTCTTAACTCTCACGCTTACTACGTGCTGCTGCTGCTGCTACTCCTCCCAGACTCGTCTTCTTTCTCTTTTAACATATCGTGGAAAATGCGACGGTACAACATTCGAGATTTATGCTTAACGCCGACGACTTCGTAGTAGCAAACGCTGCGAGAGATCGAAAGAGAGAGAGTAAGGGGGAAGTGGGAGAAAGAGAGTGAGTCGTGAACGGACGAGGATCGGCAAGGTCCGATTCGCTACCAACTAGTTTAACGGCGTTCCGCCTCGTACGATGCACCATCGGTTGCGCTACCACTACAAGCTAGCATCGTCGAAGTACATCTCGTCCGCGAGACCAGAAGCACGGAGCAGAGAGTATAGTCAAGCACACCACCAGACACAGAAAGCGTCGAACACGACGAGTGCGCAGCGCAGCTCGATTATATTAACCGCCTGAGCGAACAGAGGAGCCCGATCGATTTTACCCTTAAAGGCGAAAGTGCGCATTTCCTGTAACGGATCTCGGTATCGAGCACGTGATTGTTGCTCTTTTTCTTATCGATTTCTTCAGCATTTGATTTTTTTTTCTACGGTTTATTTTGATTTTTGTTTATCTTTTTGTTCTCTCAAGCGCGGCATGAGGAGGCGCGAGGCGAGCATTGCCAGACGCGCGCGCCACAGGAACGAAGAAAATGCGGTAGATCGACTCACTTATTTCACGATAAGACATTTTCTTCTTCGCGGAGGGATTCCTCGAGATACTCGTTCACCCCACTACTAACGCTCGGGACAATGTGTTAGACAATCTCGTTTACGTGCAGCGACTACATATTTTGTAGAGGACCGTAAACTTTCGGCTCTTTATGTTTATTTAATTGTATAATGTAGTTTAATCGTGTAAAAGTTATATTTGCATTCAGTAATTTATCATACTGCTTCTTTCACTGTATAATCACCCCAACATATTTTTCTTCGAAATAGCAGGAATCACCCCAATAATATATTGAACCGAATACCTAAACTGTAAATTCTCTATGAGTCAAATGCACAATATTACTGACCTATGCCATCATCCGCTACCGAATGTAAATCGAAAAATGAAGCATCCAACCGTCACTATTTACCAACGAAGCGAGAGAAAGGTTAATGAAGAATTGGAGACAGAACAGATTGATAAATAAATCTGAAAAAAAAAATACATAAACCATCATATCCTTAGAAATTCAGGGCTGAAGGACTCAGGTCGATGGCCCATTGGCAATATGTGTTTATTAAAAAAAATATTTTTTGCAACTGAACATTTTCCTCTAAAACGAATTATTGTTGTTTCAGACAGTGTCTTATACTAAACGTAATTATTTCCTGCATCTCCAGAATATAAGTAATTTGATGATCCTGTGATCGAAACCTGCAAATATTACCATTATCAGTCACTTTACGAGATTTTTTTAGTTTTTATATAGCACAGATTTTTTGTGATAAATACGTCACATTACGCGGGTTGCTGAGTTTGTAATTTTGTTTTACAGTTTGTTTCCGGTCCGATTTCCACAATTTTTTAGATATCTAACTGAAATTTGATACACAAGTAGACTATTATTCGGCAAGGTTTGGGGTTGAATTCGGCGTTAATTTTTTAAAAATATTTGCTCACCCTCTAATTTTCTCTTTCACAGCACACATTTTTCGCAGTTGCAATTATTTTGTACTCTAAAACTACTATAATATAATAACGCACTGTCGAAGTGATATCCAGAATCTCTACACTCATGTAATACAAAAAATGTAAACATGTACGTAAGAATTTTCAGTGAAAAAAAATTAAAAACAGGAAAATTAAAAAATTCCGTCGCCACCTCTACATATTTTTTTATCTCATCGATGATTTACGAGGAATTGTTTTTCATAATAGAGAACAATTTTGAGAGGCACCCCGTAAAAAAAAATATATTGTGCAAAAATGGACCACCCTAATATTGATTCCTTATTATTTTTTAATATTTACAAAGCTTCATCTATGAGGAATCCAAAATCGACGAACTTCCTAATAGGGATAGTAAAATTAATAAGAAGTGAAACATTTTAAGGAGACAATGTCCAAGGTCCACTTTGCAACATTTTTGTGTTTATTTTACTTACTGCTTCGGTATCCGCAGTCTGCCCTAGACAGAAAATCTTCGTCTGAGCAGTTGCAATTTCGTTATCTATTTCACTAATTGTGGCTGGCAATTTCGCGAATGCTGGTTAAATCGCTTAAAACTTGGATCTGTCGGAGCCATGCGATTTATCAAATCGAAGGCCTTTTTGTAAATCCTCTCGGACTCTTTTTTAAGAGGCGCCAATGCGGTATCGAGCCTTCTATATTCATGCCCGGCGCGATCACATCTATTTCCCAAATCTTGCGACTCGATCGCCTTAGTCCCGAATTTACGCTTTGACGCTCCCAGTTCAAAGTTCATTTGTGCATTCGTTCTAACAAATTTATGGCACTCGGCAATTGCCACGTTTTATTTATTACTCACAAAACACAACATTATTTTGACAGTTCCCAAGAACTGTCTTCTTGAAAGAAAAATCTTCCACACTTTGGCTCTAAGCTAGAAAATTTTGATATTCAACAAAGTATGTTTCAGAATTTTTTCAGATTTTTTAATTATGGCATTCGATATGTCACTTAAAAAGAATATTAAAAAAAAAAATTCATAGAAAAATAAAATGCAATCTGGTGCATTTGAGGGTCTAACCAATTCTACAAAAAATTACGAGCCAAATCAGGGAGGTCGAGGGTCAGACCCAGATCGAATCGGGATGGAATGCCCCATATATTAAACCCTAACAATAAAAAATACCATTTGACATGCATAAAAACAAAATTATATATGAAATATATTTTTTATAACTCAGTTCAAGGGAATAAATATTCGTTACATTTTCATTTTCTTGTATAGACACTCTACTCGGACCAAATATCAAAAATTCCAATAGAACACCTCTAAATATATTTTCCAAATTCTAAAAAATAATCGATTTCCTTCTTTCATCAAACTATAGACTCCTGAAAGAAATCATTTTTTTTTACCACCCTAGAACTCCCTTGATGCTAAAAGTTAATACTAGTGCTGTACTGAGATTAAAAGGGACGACTCGAAGCAGATAAACTTGTTAGGTTTTGTTAATCGTGAAAAAAAAGCGGCAGATCAACACACTCAATTCACGATAAGACATTTTCTTCGTTGAGGGATTCCTCGACGACTCCTTCCCCCCACTACGACCGCTCGACAATGCGTTAGACAATCCCGTTTACGTGGTGTGATAGACGGTCATAAATATTCCGTCGTGTATGAAGCTGTTGGCTTTTCCAGCTCTCTTATATAGCCATGTTAATAAAATTCTCGGGTAAACGATACACCGGGGAAAGAGGATACACCAACAGCGAGGATAGAGGCCTCACGCGTGAGCCGCATGGGGTCTTCGAGCCACTGTCTACGCTGTAGGACACGAAATTTACGGTTGCTTCGCGTAACGAGAATGGGCGCGTGCAGAGGCAAAAGGTTATTTCGATCTTCATCAATGATTGCGATTGAAATACGATTGTATAATATCCGTCTGTAAGGCCATTGGTCTGCTATCAGTCAGTCGTTTCTTTTTTTTACGAGTCCATGACGAATGGTCGAGTAGGTAGTGAAAATTAATTACTTCCGTCGGCCGTGTACAGCTGAGAGTCATTGAAAGGGAGAAGGGACTCCTGGGGGTGACTTTAACAGCCGGTTGTTTTTAGAGAGAAAAAAAGTAGTAGAAGAAGTAGAAGACGAAGAATAAAAGCCGAAGTACATATTCTTAAGGGTCTGTGAAAGCACAGCAGCTCGTAAAATTCCATTCGAAAACAGTTCCGACATCGAACCAGTGTCCGCGGACTTTACGACCTTGTAAGACTCTAAACGATCTACTTATCCTGCTGAGAACAGGTTGACGAGTCGAACGGGCGGAAACCTGCTGAACCGGGGGTCAGTCTACGTATCATTGCCTACTCTAGGCCTCGTCCTTATATTTAACTTCACAATTAAATAATATGGAATTACTGTGTGGGGGAATAGAGGAAATATTTTGTAGATAACGATCGAATGAGGTGAATGTCACAATCGTCGACGTGTTGAGCAATAGGGATACAGTCTGACGCAACATTCGAAGTCGTAAAGAAGAGTTTTTATCGCTTTTGGCTCTTATAGATTTAAAGCTCGTTATGTACAACAAATAATCTCCGACTTTGTTGCGCTGTTCGCAAGAAAAATGTATGTAATCGCTGGAAGATAGTTAAGAGTTGCGACTCACTACTGAACAACTGCTGGGGTATTTTTATCAGAAAAATGAAGGTACTCTTATTATAACAAAGTGATCATTCGAGTTAATGAGCCTTTTCCGGTCAGTAACTGACATTATTTATTTATTTCTGCAATAAATCATTTCATATTAATTACTTTTTAAAAATTATACCCCGATATTAATGAGAAAGTAGGAAAATTTTATAAACAAGAATATTTTTTTTTCGACATCGATTCGTTTTAAAACGTCGTAAAATGGAGAGTAATGGATAACGGTTAAGGTTTATTGTTTATCACCGCGGTAATCAAATATATGATTATACTTTGTACTAATAATACGACACATAGTGAGCATTATTGAGATACTGTTTAGATATCTATGGAAAGACAAATTTTTTATATCTTCGATGTTCATAAATCTTCGTAAAAGTAGTTTTATTAACTTTATTTAACTAGGACGAGTATTACAGGTTAGGTATCTATTGACTGAGCGTAGCTTTACTTTGAGGGCCATTTAATAAGACAACATTTTTTATAGAAATACAGGTTCGTATAAAAATGTTGTAAAAAGGGAAATAATAGATAACAGTTAAGATTGGTTACCTCATCATCGCGGTAATCAAGTATTATACTTTATAGTAATAATATGGCGCATAAAAGAATTAATTAATTCACTGGGACGTGTATTAGAGGTTAAGTATCTATTAACTAGGAATAGCTTCACCGTGTGGACCATTAAATTAAGTAATAATATCTCAATATCGATTTACCGTACACAGCAATTGTGAGTATTGTTTGCACAAGTACTTTGCATACATGTGCGCTAATCTCGTCAGATAAGCATCCAAGCGTTGGTCGCGACGAACAGCTGATGGCAAACTATAGCGTATAATGTCTGCTACAGCACAATTCTGTTCAGCTTCATTTGTTCAGTTTTTTCTCTTTTTCAATAAAATTGAATACTTACATCTTATTTCCTATTTTTCTAACTAATATTTCTGGAGTCTAAATATCTATAACTTGATATTCGAGGGTCATTTCTTGATGCAACATGGGCACGTGTGTAAAATGTCTCAACTCGACTCCCATTTTCGATATTATATCTTGAAAATTAAGCGATTAGTCTCACTCACACTTTACATTTTAATCGGCTTGATACGGTTCTGTAACATAATAAGATCTCTAAGTTATTTGTTTTTTTTTTTTTTGGATTCCCAATCACTTTCATTTGGGTGCCATTTTTTAAATGAAATTCTATGCAAAAACTTTTGTCGTATTTTATAAAGTATATACTTTTTTACCAGTACGGTAATATATTTTTAGAAATACAAAAATGGTAAATTTATTAATGGAAGTAGCAATCAACTAGAGCGTGATCCAAAGTAATGGAGAGCTTACAAATCAATTTTTTACTTATGATACGAAAATATCAAGATCAATAGAAATTACCTTAAAGTATTATAACTTCGGTGGTGTGGAGTGAAATCAGTAATATCTGTCTTTATTGTGTCTACAATTAAAAAAAACAAGGCTCTTCAGTTCCAAAAAGTTCCCAGTACCTTAGGTCATCACCTATTGACCTTATGTTCATCGAGCAAAAAAATCCTCTTCTTAACCTACAAGTCTCAAGTTTGTAGGAATCACCTCGACATCAAGTATGTAAACTGAAATTACTACTCTAAGTGCATCCGCATTGCACTGCAAGGTTGACTGCAACGGGTTCTTAACGAAGATAACAAGAGTCTGCGTAGGTAACATTAAAAACAAAGCGGCAGCATTGAATCTCTGGTGTTTGACAGAAAAACACTTCAGCGCAATGTCAACGCGCCGGTGGTAGCGTCAGCATCAAAAACATCTGACTGCGAGGTGGCGCTCGATAATAACGCCCGTCTGACGAAACTCTAGCAGTCCCGTAAATTCTTCGGCGATAACATAGCTGACATTTCGTGTTTGTAGATAAAATTCCCTGCTACAAACCAGTCTCAAATTTTCTTCGAGACATTGAATTACAGATCAAAAAATCTTATTTTCTGAACAATCTGTACTCACTTTGCGAGGCCTAGCGGCGTGAACGGCATTTGTTTTCGCGTATCTCTGACCCAGAACAAATACGATGGATCCGGCGACGATCAATCCAGCTCCGGTGGTGAGTTTGTTGATTGCACTGTCGCGGCCACTACCGGACGACTTGACACGCGTATAATAACGTAAATTTTGCGATAATCGAGACAGTCGTCTCGACAGTTGTGCGAGGACGGTCGCCATGCTCGGCTCACTGGACAACAGCAGTAGCAGTAGCAGTAGCAGTGCCGCAGTCGTAGAGGAACGTAACGCGCACGCCTCGAGCTCCCTCGCGATCACACGATTATAAATAGTCTGCTGCTGAGACTCCGGCACTTTCAAACCCGAAAATATAACGCGATGTCTCCCTCTTGATAGCCACGGTACGATGATTATAAGCAAGTCACCACTTTCATACAGAAATCTCGAGTTTCGTGCCTCGCGAGTTTGACGTCTTCGCGAGATCTGGGCAAACCACTTCCGATATCCAGCTCCACGGCTACTCGCGGTTTGCATACGGACGATGTGTAATAGTCGTAGAATCGAGAATTTGCCTTTAGATGACGACTTCACTTTTAATATTATTCTATGACTTTTTTATGCTGCTTGGTATGTGTGAATATGAAGAATTTTTCAAGCGATAGATGGCGTCTCCGGTTTCTAGCATTTTTCGGACGAAACATTCTAGAAACTAATAGAAATATTTTTCATATTCAATATTTTTTTTGTTACACTAGGTTCAATTATTTTGAAAAGTGTTTATTAAACGGTTCAACACAATCTTCTTATTTAACGTATTGGTTATATTAAGCCTAAAAAAAAATAAAGCCAAACAATATAGTGTATAACACTTAGGCTGCAAGTTGCGGCATCTACACCGCCTTAAATTGTATCTAGTGTGTCGGGTCAGAATAATTAAGGATGTTGGATACCGTCTTTCTGGCGGGGAGGTGCACGGTTTGCCGGGGAGGTAGTGTGCGAGAGAGAGGTCCGTGACGCGCGTTCATTGGCGTACATTGTTGTACTATTCCAGCAGTTTTGTTTTTACGTTTTCTCGGCAACCAATCAGACGAATCATTTCGGTCTTCGTAAACGTTCTTTTCGAAAATACAAGGAATGATTTGGTTCTGTTATCAACAATTGTTTATCATTTTTATTATACTTTCGAGCATAACGTTGAAGGTGCGTATAGTTTTCGCTATGTTGCCCATGCATAAGTGTGTAATTTCAATAATTAATTTCTCGATAACCATCTAGATGATTGACATGAAATTTGGCATGGAGATGTAATTTTTATCTACGAATATCCTCCAAAAATTTGAGAGCATGTTTATCATTTTGAGTTGGGTATCCACCCTCCTTAAGAGACACAGCTCATATAACGAGATAGGCGTTCAGTGTCAACCGGTTAAGGGGAGGGAGTCAGGTCCAAAAAATTGATTTTGGAAATTCAATATCATCCAAATCCTATTGCATATAAAAATGCCCAACGCACTATATTGTTGGTACTCGATTAAAGAATTTTTTACTGTCGTCTGACTTGCATACGCTTTTAAATATTATCTCAAGCAAAGATCTTAGGTTTTCCATTCTGCGCATGATTCAGATCAAACCTCTAGGCAGATTGGAATGATTGACGTCTCATTTTCTTCTTCATGAACAGATACACCGGCTAAATGGAGCAAATGTTAATAAAATGTAATATTTTTTAAGTAACATAATTATTAATAAATAAATTTTATGCTATTTTCTAAATCAGTGATTAACTTTGCTTTCAGAATGAAAAAAAATAGTTTGCTCCATTTAGTCGATGTATCTTTTCATGAAGAAGAAAATGAGACGTCAATGATTCCAATCTGCCTAGTAGTTTGATCTGAATCATGCGCAGAATGGAAAACCTAAGAACTTTGCTTACGATAATATTGAAAAGCATATGCAAGTCAGACGACAGTAAAAAATTCTTTCATCGAGCACCAATAATATAGTGCATTGGACATTTTTATATGCAATAGGATTTGGATGATATTGAATTTCCAAAATCAATTTTTGTGACCTGACTCCCTCCCCTTAAGGCAGTCTGCGGCGCATACTAGTTAGCTGACGATCCAAGTCAAATTTTTTTGTAAATTGTCGATTAATAAAAAATGTATCCAATTCACGGTGCGAATAAATATATTTTTCTCCCGACTGCACTAGAATAACCCCATTTCGTGTCCGCAATGTGGGCGGAAAATTGCTAATTTTTTACGAATGACAACGCATTCGCAGACCGCTTTCATTACCTCCCTAGGGAGGCAATCAGCTCATTCCTGCCCGGCCGGAGTAATAAAAACATCATTCGTTAAAAATTAAAAATTAGCTTATTCTCCGTCCTTGTTGCACACACGAAATGTCGTCATTTTTTAGCGAAATCGGGAGAAAAGTATAGTACGTTACATGGGAGGGGTGCAACTTTTCACCTCCTGTGAATTTCTCAAACTGCACTCTCGGTGAAAAGTTGCACTTCCCTCCCTTGTAACGTAATGTACTATTTTTTCTCGACTACGCTAGACGATAACCTTCCATGCCTGCAACGCGGGCGGAAAGTTGGCGATTTTTGACTGGCGGGAAGAAGTGTAACGCAGGAGGAAGAAAAGTACTGCAGCGGAAGAAAAAGTAACGCAGCGGAAGGAAACGTAATCCAGTACTACTTTTTCTCCCACTACAGCAGTTTTTCTCCCGCGAGGATTGTAGAAGACTGAAGTTGGCATACAATTGAAACAACAACAAAAACACTCGAAAATATAAAGTTTTATAAAACGAACAAAACATTCGTTTTATGACAGTTCACTATGGGCAGGTCCATTACTTTAGCCCGTATGACCCCACGAGAACTATAGAAATTACATACGCGTTTATCTATGTCTGACGTCGTCAGTATAACTTCAATCGCTTACAAAAGAATAGCAGTGGCAATCTCCATTTTATTGATGAAAGGGAAGACGGGCACCTCACTCTAAGTTGAAAAAAATCATAATCAAAAAATGCACTATGGAAATTCAGTCTTTCAATTGTCACATGCTATACAATTTCGAAAGCTGCAGGTCGGGAATAGCATCCTTGCGATACCCTTGCGTACCCGACTGCCCGCAGGGCATAATGACGAGAATATGCATTTTTCACAAAAACTTGTTGAAGTCTCATTAACAAAATAAACAAAAAAAATTACTCATACCCCGTAATAAATTTGAAAAGCCATCATCATTGTCAGCAGTGTATAAACAGGCTAGTGGATTTAAAAGCGAGCATAGAGAAAGGCGATTTATGGTCAGGTAATGGAGGCGATCGGTTGGCCTATGTCGTTGGACGATTTAATCGTGCCGACGGCGTTAAAAACTTTAATTGCTGCTTATTAGTTACGAAGTTTAATATGCCCTGGTAGTTATGAAATAATTACTATGAGTATGAAAGTTAAAGAGTGCAGACTCCTTTGAACCGGAGGGGGACGACGGCCCGAGTTGTGCGGTTCAGTAGCAGCGCGGAGATTATGACATTCCAACAGGCGGAAGCCTCCGCTAGGGAATGCATATATATGTGTATATATACATATGCGTATATCTCTCTCTCGGCGCACTCGTTTTCGACGACCTTGTCTCGAGCGGTCGGTGGACGCCGAGAGCCATAGCGAAGGCATAACATTGGAGAACCGGGTCTCCCGTACGTGCTGATGCCTGGGTATAGAATGCGAAGAGATGCGCGGTCGATCGTCCACACGATCGTACGCGCTACGATCATAGAGAGAGAAAGAGAGAAGTATAGAGAGGACCGTGCCTATCCACACTCTCGAAGCTCGCGGCCCCGTAATTGCCGGTTAATTATCAGCGGCCTAGATGGCACGTATAAGCGCCCTGGAAAAGTATACCCGTGCAATGGGGGGCTCTATATTCTACGATGTGATTTCCCGTGCAACGAACCCTTCGATGAACCGCGTACGCCACTATTTTTGAATCGAATGAATCTCGTCCGGAACGCGCGACCGATACTTATCCGAGGCCGCTGCTCTTATGCGCTCTTCTGCAGCATCACCACTCCTGAGATTTTATATGAGGCATTCTCTGTCAATTCAGCCAATTTTTTATCATCTTAAATATGTCTACGACTTAATTAGATTTTCTGGCGGCTTGAAAATATTTTCAGCTGCTTTTGTGGATCTTATAAACTTAACTTTTTTCTTAATAAGTCTCTAAAACATATCCATTTTTAACGGACTTTTGAAAGATATTATAGCTCTTCATTTTTATTTCCAAATTAAGACATGTATTTTTTAGCTGTTTAACGCAATTAATTTTTCCGAGCAATGCTACACATACGATTGAACCTCCTCTTTTCACAATCGTTTTGAATCGAAGAGAAAAATCAACAATACGGTAATCGAATATTTATGTTGTAAAGAATTCGTAATATGCTTTTTTTCCTGCTTAATTCTTTGATTTGCACATTCTTAGAATTATTTCAATTTTACGTACGAAATTATTAATTCGAAGGTAATGTCAAAATAGTTTAATTTTGAATAAAAAATAAAGTGTGTTTGCACTCTTTCTAGTATCACTCCCTATCCGTTCTTCACTAAGCTAACTAAACTTCCGACATGTCCGCAGTCAACTTAACTAAATTGCTACTTCGGAAATCTCGGTTCGCTGTACCGATGAGAGTTTTCCGGAGTTTTTGTTTTTCGGTTGTGCATTCTGTTGCTTCCTCGATGTATATACGAAAGTAACTTAAGCGCACACTCTAGTGCATTGGTTGACGTCTCAGTCAGTGTAAAGCTAATTTTTACGGTCACCCATCCGAATTTCGTCCTGAATCAATGCTGCTTAATTCGGGAGAGCGCCAGAGCCATATACCAACCGCAGAATTACCAGTGTTGGTGATACAATGTACTTATTGTACTTAAAAGATCATTAACAAAATAAGTATTTGCACATTTTCTTTTACTTTGGCGATTTTTCCTTCCAAATTGTAAAAAGGGTGCAAAGTTCTACCTTGCTTCCTCATTATGTTTCGCTTTTTACAACACTACCTCTATAAAAATGAGGCAGCAATGTGCAAGATTGCCATCTTTGTTTGAAGTAAATAGATAAAAAGATGAGTTCTAGCGAATTTTATTCGACAGGAGACAATAAAAAAAATTTGTTTCCTATAAAATTGGAACCCTTCTGACGATCTTCACTAAATTAGGTACGTAGTATCACTGAACATTATTCTGGTTACGTGACAAATTTTTGATCGTTAGACCAAATTTTTTAAAAATTGGGAAAATCAATTCATGGAAATTTCAAAATTCTGCAAAATCCAAACCGCTTTACAGATTTTGACAAATTCAAGACCAAGGGTCGTAGTACTTTCTTCAATTTTCATATATAGTTTCAGCCCTCGAATCAAAATTTTAACCCTCGGTTAGTCCGTCGGCAACCCCAAATCCTTTGACTGGGCCAAAGCCGACGCCGGTTTCATCCTCCGTACAGCCGACAATGACCCTGCTTGCAGATTCAACTGTTATTTGCTACCCTTCGTAGAGCTTTCCCGACTCCGTGTAGAGCCTCTTACGACCTACTCGCTCTATATGAGGTATAGAACCCCCGTTGAGCCTATGTAACGTATTGAAATCCAGAGAACCCGACGTGAGCTACAAATATAGAAAAAAATATGCCCTGATAAAAACTCACGAAGAGTTCAACATCTTATTAGGGTAAGTAATGTATTTTAAGGAATGCAAACCGATTCACTCCTTACGATAAATCCAGAATAAGTTTCTGATACTCATTATCGTACTTTCTTCAGATGTAATTCTACTGTAATTGTACTGGTAAAGTTATATCTTTCTTGAGGCTTCCAGCAAATAATCTACCTTTGTTTATATTTTTTCTTTATTTTTTCCCCTATTTTCTTAGACGATTCATATTTCGGACTAAAATCAATCAGATTCACATGCAAGAAGATATAGATGTATCTGAATCTAATTTGATTTTGTATTTAACTTTAAAAAAGCAATATTAATAATTTATGAAAGAATAGGGAACAATTTTTTTACTTGTTTGGTATCTCACATCACCTTCAAATGTTATATGCCTTAAATAGAGATTGATTCTTTTATCGAAAGAAAATTTGATGTAAAATATTGTTGATATTAAAATAAAAATATATTACACCTATGACATTATAAAAAAGTTCAATAAACGGTTTTGTCTTTCTGAATTTGTTTCTTATATTTATAATATAAATAATTAGACTTCCATTGATGTATTGTTAAACGGAGGGTGTAATAGTGTATGTGAAAGGAACTTTCGCAGATCAACGAAGGGTATGGGAGGTTCTGTGGTAGGCTCAGCGGAGGATCTGGGGGATTCCGAGGTAGGCTCAGCGGAGGGTCTGGGGGATTCCGAGGTAGGCTCAACGGAGGGTCTGGGAGGTTTCGTGATAGGTTCTATGATGGTTTTTTAGTGTCTGCTTTACCCTTCGTGACCCTCCGTTAAGGAAGGTCTTCTGTTACTTGTGGTGGGGAGGCCGAAGAGCGGTGAGACGTGAGACGGAGGTAGTTAGCCGTGCAACAATGTTGCGTCGGAGGCGGCAAAATCGTGTAACACGAGTTATACTTATCACTTTAATTTCAACAAAACGGTACAGACGAATGTTTCGAAAATTGGATATGTAGTTCTGGAAAGTACGTCTTTTCAAGCGGTATACGTTTCCAAAAGATGACATCACTCCTTCTATTTATTTTACACGATCGAAAATGCACTATTTTCCATAAGCCCAATGTTAAATCTCTTAACTTTGAGATTTAATATCTTTAAAACGGTGCAGACAACCTCATGAAAACTCCACAGTTTGATGAGAGGATTACTCGTTAACATGCTGTCCAAATTTCAAAACGCATCACTTCGAGATAACAGAAGACCCTCCTTAAGTCGAGATGTCTACTTTCTCCCATTTGGGGAGTCTGGTAGGGTGAAATTCAAATGTTAATCTATGCGCGATACCCTCCTTTCACCCTGCAGACTGCCTTCTTTCACCCTCCAAAATACGCTCGTAGGTCTCAGTCATTTGAGGTTAAAAGGAGGGTAAAAATTTCGACTCGGGCCTGATACACTGAGAGAAAAGATTTCATTGACGCCAAAGAAATGGGTGGATTGATTTTTTTTCATTGATTTCAATGAAATAGTGCATTTGAATTTCAAAGAGAACATTTCATTGCCTGTAAATAAACATTTACTTAGTGAGCATATAATAAAGAAACAGTTTCATTGTTTTAAAGAGACGTTTTCATTAATCTCTCGCTGGCACCTAACCTCACTTTTTTGCTTTCCGGTTCTCCCGAACGAACGGTTTTACGTTTTGAGGCCCCAAAAGCTTGGCCTATTTCTGTCGTACTTCCGCACATTCTCTCAAAATTTGAGCTTTATCTGCCGCGTACGTCAGGAAAAAATAGGTTTCGAAATTTTGAGCTGTGGTAAGAAGGTTTCATTGAATCAGAGACGATTTCTTTGAAATCAATGAAAAAGGTTCATTGATTTAAAGAAACGTTTCTTCGAATCAATGTCACTACTTTTCATTGAGTTTGAGATCATTCAAACAAAAGATAGTATTGAAATTTAAGTATTTCATTTATATATTTAATTTCTTTTTCTATCGGTGTAGCTAAAAATTTATTCGTATTAGAGCGTTGACGGACAAACAGAACACGTTAAGCGATTTTTATAAAATATATACCAAGTAAAGATTGACCAGTACTCTACATGGCATTAAAATTTAAGGTGATTTAGTCGAGTAGTTCACTAGTTATGATAGTGTGAATTTTAGCCCCTTCATCACACATACATACCTCCTGACAACTTTTCTAGACCACTTTCAGACCATTTTTACTGTACTGACAAGAAAATCGCGACAAATCTTTTTTTTTCATGACAACTAAGTTTTGTCTATGAGGAAGCAAAAGTAGTGATAAATATCTGGATATTCATATCTGAAAAAAAACTGTAAAAAGAATGTTCTTGAAATTTAATAAACAAGTGCTGGACATTAGTATGCACAAACTGGCATACTAAATTTAATATACAAGTGCAATGTAAAATGAATGTATGGTACAATAATTTCAATAATTTACTTAAATTATGTTGTAAAAGTACATTAATATCATATCACAATTGGATATTGAATTTAATTGACGAAATTATGACTAGAATAACAGAAAGAACTCGCAAGTCCTAGTACAATCCAGTTAATTAAGATAAATATTTGAGAAAAGCCAACAGTGATAAAATATAAAATCAAATTAATCCGCAACAATAGTGGACTTGCAAAAAAAAAAAAAAGACAAGCCAGGCTGAAGGACTTCGGTTGGCTAATTGGCAATACGTGAAAAAAGTGTTAAATATATATTTATGTAATACAATTTGTTAAGAATGTTAACTTGTCCCACGTTTTGTATTTTCAATAAACTCACTTATACAATAGTACTACTACTATTTGAGAAAGACCGAAAAAAGTGACTGAATTGACAGAGAATGTCTCATATAAGCTTTGCCTGTACCTGTTTGCGCCAATAAATGACGTCTCATCGTTGGGTGAGTTCTGATCATGTCTATACCATACTCTCCGAATCAACGCTCGATTATGCACACGCGTGTTCGTCTATCCAAGCTCTTAGGGAGAGACACTGCTAGAGTCTCCTGGGATAGATAAAGTCGAAGAAGACGGAGAAGAAGTAGAAGAAGAAGAACGTGATCGTACTGATGGGCGTAAACGTATATAGATGCTCTCGCGGTTCCACGAGGAATGCAATCACCGCGACGCTCTTCGTTGCTATACCCTCAGACCTTACGTCTAATGATCAATCTAAGCTCCTGCTGTGTTATCGACGTCGTAGCTATATAACATAGCAATGATATTGCAGAAGCTCCAAGTCGATCAACTTGCATACCTATAAGTGACAAAATTCTCAAAGCCGTTCTTAATAACATAACGCGTACCCACACACCCTTGCATTACATAAATTGTAGCGGCGAGACGCACAGAGCGCTTATAATTGACCGGAAGATGAGAGTTTACCACAACTATAGCTGATTCTCGTGGCGAGAACGCGAACTGTAATAACAATTACCTGAGCTATATGTGACGCTACGCCAGGAATCCACTCTGTTCAGCGGGTTTTGCGCTTTTCAAGGCCAATTATTCCTTGCACGTATCGAGAGAGACTTTTTGTCGTAAGGAACTGAGGACAAGAAAGTTGATGGTCTTTTCTTTTCCACAGAACTCACAACATTCTCACTTTTTTCTTGGCTCTTCTTTTCGAGACAAGTATCTTATGCTGGGAACCTCGGGAACTGGAACCGGGAACTTTTTGTGTTTTTATTGTGGTGGCTGACCAAAGGTATCGCTACTTTTGGCAGTGCGTAAGACGGCCCAACAACTATCCCTGTTGGTTACATAATGATATATAATGTAGTAAGTTTCGCTCCAAAAACTGTTCTTGAAAAAAACATTTCGAGTCTCTTATATCAGAATTTCATGTACGTGGATCATGGAACGTATATTTAAACACTTTGCATGTTTTTTTAAATATATGTTGAGGAAAATATGTTCGGAGTTTGCAGGTGTCTAACAGAGTTATAAATATCCATCACTTTGTAAAATAAGGAGGGTTCATTTGTAAACAATGATTAACGGATAATTATCCGTAGGGTTTTTAACATTACTTTCTATCATTTTAAAAAAGATGTAAACACAATACATTTTCTATAAAACTTTACGATAAATTTGGAGTAAAAAGCTAGACCAGATCTTGAATTAATGCAAAATAGAATATAGCACATTGCTTCCTTATTATTTTTCACCTTTATTAAGCTTCTTTTGTGTGGAAAGTACAATGGATTATATTCAGTAAACCGATGGTAAATTTAACCACATTGTTTTCCTTGAGCGAAATATTCTGTATACTAATTAACATACTCACTTACCAATTATGTAATTTTGTTTTTCATTCGTTGATGCAACTTCCTCATAGCGGTGATTTTTTAAAGGACGGAAAATCATAATTTTCCATTCTGCTCATCATTAAGAAAATGTGCAAGATTGACTGTAAATAATCTCGTTTCTTAAAAATCCTGTACTTACTTATAACAATATCGCTTAATTAAAGTCAGAAACCCATATTTGTTGCTTCGATGACAGGAGCACCTCATAATCAAGAAAATGAAATGGCGCTGGAATTTTACGATTGATGCACGTATGAAATTGAAATAAAGAAAATTTCGCAATGTCTAATTCTATTTATAGCGAAACGCAGTCTAGTCCGAGTATCGACATTTCCATTTGAAGATCCTTCGCAGAAGTAACAAGGAAAAATAGTATAAAATAAATTATGCAAGGCAAAAGTGGCTGCGACGATGAGTATATCTTCTGCGAAGCACCTTCAAACGTAAATTTCTATACACGAATAAAATAGACTTTTCCTACAAAGGACATTTTTTTATTTAAAAATAAGTTTGGTTCAGCAGTTAAGACTACATTCTATGACAAGTGCGAAATAGAAGAAAAAAAAACGCTAATAAACTTGGTTTTAAGAAAAATCCACTTATAAAAATATTTGAGTTTTTGCCTTTGCCCAGAGATATTTTTTATCATGGTGAAATATTTCATATTGTCGTAAATAAAGACACGGCGAATACACTTTCCAAACATTAAATTCTTTATTGGAATTTTACACCATTTTTGTGTGATTTGTTTATTTTTTCTTCTTTGGAGGGAGGCAGTAAAATCCCTGGCTGATAACGAGCTGAATACGTTTCTTCAATTTCTTTGTTGCTTCCTGCAGGTCTTCAGGTGTGGTGTGGCTCGTAGATCGATGACTGCGAGATGAGTGACGGAAAAAGTGTATGTGTGGCTGTTTTGATGTGTGTACGTGTGACTGTCTGTATTTATTTTTTACTGTGTAATTGGTTTATAAGACCGAGGATCTTTTATACCTGCGCGAGAAATGCTTAAAAGATTTTTCGTTCTTAAAGTCAGCAAGTTCCTGTGAAAAAGGAAAGGGTGACCACTTAAAATCAGCAGTCACTTATTAGAGGAAAATTCACTTATGGGCGGTAAATTTGTTAGGGAGGACAATTTACGTTAAAATAGTATATTATGTTACAACCCGTGAAGAAAAATATTAGGGTTGCCCTAAGATAACTTAGGGCCCTATCGGGCTTTAATGTGGACACCATAAAGAGGAGTTCCATATCACTCCCAATTAGGGACCTACTAAGGAAACAGTAGGGTTTCATGCCGATATTTAATGGGGCTATATTAGGGCAAGTAATTAAGGGCCCAGTCAGGCTTAATCATGGCACCAAGTAAATAAATCAATAATAATTTCTCCACGTAAGGGCCTCATAAGGCAATTCTAGGTTGCCACGGCGAAGTTTAATAAGGGCTTGATAGGGTAATCACTTAAGGGCCCAGTCAGGCTTAATCGTGGCATCAAGTAAACAAATCAATAATAATTTTGCCACCTAAGGGTCTCATAAGGCAATTGTAGGTTTCCACGGCGAAGTTCAATAAGGGCTTGATAGGGTAATTCCTTAAGGGCCCAGTCAGGCTTCATCATGATACCAAGTAAACTAATTAATCATAATTTGGCCAAATAAGGATCTCATAAGGCCATAGTGAAGTTTAATAAGGCCTTGATAAGTTAATTAATTAAAGGCCCAGTCAGGCTTAACCATGGTATAAAGTAAACAAATGAATAATAAATTTGCCAGATGAGCATCTTATATGGCAATCCGAGGTTTCCATGGCAAAATTGGTCGGTCACCTATCCAACTAATGACCGTCAAAGTCAGCCAGGTAGTCACCCATTGTGATACTGGCCCTCAGGTCAGTCAGATAGTCACGCACCTAGATACAAACGAACTAATTCGCGCCAACGATAAAACAAGCAATTTTGTGGAATATAATTATAGATGACAACAACGATACAATGTATTCTATTCGATATAACCAATTTCTGTAAAGAACTAACTGAACGTGCTTTTATTTTTACACATCAAACGCAGTCATGTAAATCTATCAAGTTCTGACTATATTACATTAATTTTATTTCATATTTCATATTACAGTCATTCAAATAGACAAAAAAAATTGCATATTCATATGATTTGAATGGCCAAGAGAGCTAAGGCGCAGCGCAACTACACCATCCGGAGGGTTCTAGGTTCGATTCCCGTCAATGTAAAAAAAAAATGTAATATGTTTTTTCAGCGATTAATATGTACCATCGTGTAGAGAAAGACGAAATATCTAATTAAAAGTGCAGCATTACTCAACTAAATAATAACAAATATATATTTATAAATTAAATTTCTTTATTATTTTAGTAAGGACTTAATAGGGCAGCCTTAAAAGGTCCTCATTATTTTGCCTTTAAAGGCCCCTAACATTTCGCCTTTAAAGGTCCCGAAGAAAAAAGCGTGACCATCATTTGCGAAACCCTATGAGGCTTCCACATAAGGCCCCTAAGAGAATTAGGGAATATTAATCGGGGCCTTGGAAGAACCCTGATAAGAATTCTTCACGGGAAGGGAGGGAAATGCGACTTTTGAAAAGTCGCAACCCTCCCATGTAACGTCCTATACTTTTCTCCCGCACTGAAAGAAAAAATTAGTTGCCATAACCAAAAAATGAGTTGACACAACCAATCGATTATTCTATTTGCCTTACAACTCAAATGCTAGTGCCAACGATTCGAATGGTAATACCGACGATTCGAATGGTAGTCCCAGCGATTGGATTGGTTAACCTCACTAATTTCGCGAGAAATAATTGTGAATAGTTGAAGTTACTATTCGATATGGTTAAGGCAACTAATTCTTGAGACATTGTGTACAGTAAATTGGAAACGTAGTCGTCACAAGCAAACATTTCTTTCAGTACGATTTCGCTAAAAAATAACCACATGTCGTGTGTGCAACAAGGACGGAGAATAAGCTCATTTTTAACAAATGACGACACGCATGCGTAGTACGATGATTAACTACCTCGGGAGGTAATGAAAGCGGACTGCGCATGCGCAGCACGATGTTTACGTCCTTCGGGAGGTAATGAAAGTGGACTGCGCATGCGTATATTCGTAACAAATGAGCGATTTCCCGCCCGCGTTGCGGGCACGAAATGGGGTTATTTTAGCGAAGTCGGTCGAAGAGAATACTTATATTTATTTATTATTATTATTAATATTTTTTATATATCGAAATAAATTTAAAGTGAAGTCCAAGCTTATGGTCAGCGAGGAGATGATGATCTGAAAGAAAAGAAATCGCTTAAAGCAGCAACCTCGGGTTAGTTTATTTACTTATGAGCAGTAAATACGACAAAAATTGGGCACGGTACGTAGAACCGCACGATTCCCGGATCCTTACTCTCGTGCGGTCGTTCTACTGGAAGAAACGGGCTGTAAAGTTTCGGACAAAAGTTCTGGTTTTTCTGCCTCTTATATAACGGCCAGATTACAACTCGTTTGCGAGAAGCTCTCATCGCGCTGGCCATCTCTCGGCGCTCGGCGGAACTATGGGAGCTTTCACGTGCTCAGGTGCGGAACGCCTCCTCGGGAGGCCTGGGTCTTTAGATAAATTTATTTTTCAGAGAGAAAAAAAAGCTGTAGGCCAGGAGGCAAAAAGTTGGACGCTTGCAGATAACAATATGTGCAATTGCAGTAGCATTTAATTTTCACCATCTGCACCCGCGTAAAAAAGATGCGGCGTCCAGGATGGAATCCAGGATGGAGTCTGGGTTGTGTAGGATGGATTCCGGACAATCCAGGATGGAGTCTGGGCAGTCCAGGACGGAGTCCAAGATGGACAATGGAATCGGATTAAATCCGATTCTCCATCCCGGACTGCTCAGACTCCATCCTGGACACATCATTTTTACGCGGGTAGGTAACTTCGTCGCTTTAAGGGGAGGGAGTCAGGTAAAAAAAATCGAATTTGTAAATTCAATATCATCCAAATTGTCTTGCATATAAAAATGACCAATGAACTATATTGTTGGTACTCGATGAAAGGATTTTTCACTGTCGTCGGACTAACGTATGCCTTTCAATATTATCCTTAAGCAAAGTTCTTAGGTTTTCCACTCTACGCAAGATTCAGACCAAACGGCTAGGCAGATTGGACTAGTTGACGTCTCATTTTCTTTTTCATAAAAAGATACACCTGCTAAGTGGGGCGAACGTTAATAAAAGGTAATATTTTTTTAATGACATAATTATTACAAAATAAATTTTATGCTATTATCTAAATTAGTGATTAACTTTGCTTTCAGAATGAAAAAAAAATTTGCTCTACTTAGCCGGTGTATCGTTTTATGAGGAAGAAAATGAGACGTCAACTATGTCAACTATGGAAGAAAATGAGACGTCAATCTGCCTAGCAGTTTGGTCTGAATCTTGCGCAGAGTGAAAAACCTAAGAACTTTGCTTAAGGTATTCCGACCGCCTAGGTGCGCGTTTTGTGGGTGCCTGTGCGGGGCCCCTAATATCCTCGAATTTGTAACGCTGTACCACCATGAAATTATTTGAGAATCTTTTTAAATGTCCGATTAAACTCCCTGATGCACAAAATATGCAGAATTTTTGTTTTTGAAAATAATTTTTCACTTTTTCAAATCTTACGGTCCTGAGCCTTCACGATCTGGCAACGCTGTTGTAGCGTATCACGTGATTGAGCGCCATGTTTGCAGAAGGGACATGAAAAGAATAGCTGCGTATGTCAAAATTCAATCGAAATATGACAGAAACTCCAAAACGCGCTGGCCGCTAACCTAACAACTATTGCTATGTCCTATGTTATGTTGCTATTGCTATGTATCACTATGAATTCGATCCTCTATTCTATTCATTATATTATTTTTATCTCTATACACCAGGTATGGGCATTCATTCAATGAAAATGTGTTTGAAATACTTTCATGCCCACACTGTAAAAGAAACTTGAAATTTAATGCACAAGTCCTGGAAGTTTTTATGTGCAAACCGGTGTACGAAATTTAATATACAAATGCGATGTATAATTAAGGATTATGAAGCGTACTTAATAATAGAACTCATTATTGATGTGAATTTGTAACCTGAAAATGAGACCGGCATTAACGTCAAATACTTTTCAATTTCACGCGAATCGCTGGCGAAAGTCATAACCACAGCTGACGATGTACAGCGTTGCCAGCTAATACGTCACAGGTCCCGCCATGACTGTCATGTGATATTAGATTTTTTTGTAACGCACGCATGAAAAGTGCTACGTTTCGTGCCTGCTGCGCGTGGCGTAAGTGGCGATTTACAGCCATCGATGCTACTTTACTTCTCGCAAGCGCGCGATATTACACTCGGTAGCACTTCTCATACATTTGTTACAAAAAGTATTATGCGATACAGAGCGAGAGAGCGATCATCATACGACGGTTGTGAAGTTCATCGCACTCGCCGCACTCGTACCACAGACAGCACTCGCCTTCGGCTCGTGCTGCTGTGATACTCGTGGAGCTCGTGCGATCAACTTCCGAACCTGCGTGTAATGATCGCTTTCTCGCCCTTGTGTCGCAAAGTACTATTTTCACACCTTTAGATAATATTTTCTCGCGAAAAACTTTGGTCGGTATAGTTTTTTAAGCGCGATAATTTATCTCCGAAATCCGCTGTATCCATTGCATATTTTACTTTCTCGATGTCGAGTTGTTGGACTAATGAAATCTGCAATTGAAACGCGGACATGAGCATTTCCCATATCTTTCTGTGCTAATATTGTACTTTTTTGAACGGATAAATAATCATTAAATGGGTACTACCACGCCTGAGATTTTTTTGACACAATTCTACGTAATAAAACTATAGTATAGCCGAAAATTATAGAATTCTAAAGACTATCACCTCACGCTCGGAATACCTTAAAATAATATTAAAAGGCATACGCAAGTCAGACACCAGTAAAAAATCCTTTCGTCGAATACCAACAATATAGTTCATTGGTCATTTATATATGCAAGAGAATTTGGATGATATTGAATTTTAAATTTAATTTTTTTTACCTGACTCCCTCCTCTTAAGGGTTTAAAAGTAATGTACCTGTGGCTTTACACGTTATGTAAATCATAAATGTGAGTTCTAAATATATATTTTAATATTTATATAAATACTACTAAGCTTGATTATTTCAGTAGCAGGCAGCAGCGCACAAAATCTTGCTTATCGTGCCTCAGAATCTCCCGCCTGTGTTTCTCATCTGAATACAATGTTGAATAAATCTCACCACGATCAACAGCTCCGGAGACTCGGTTCAAACTTGATCCGCCGGGAGCAACTAAGAATCAGAAAAATGCATACGTTGGCGCGCAATGACAAAATGAAATATCCGTAGTAGCAAGAGGCTGTGTAATTTGTGCGTTATCGCAAAGCAACGAGGCGAGACCACACTGGATACTTCGGGACGTGCTGCGATTTCAGATCCCTTGAGATCAGCATCCAGCCTCATCTCTCGGTATACTGATTTGAATAATTGGAAGCGATCGAGTCTGAGACGCGGCGCACGCCAGCCGTGTGCCTTTATCGATTAACAACCTTCGCAGTCTCCTATGGGTACTATAAAATGGATCAAATAGTTGTCTAGACGCTTTGATATTTAAAAGAAACAATTTTGACGTTTTTTTTAGGTACGCTAAATCAAAGTTCGTTTCGAGTTGCGATAATGGTCGGCGATAAAATAAAATGAAATAAAATCAAATGAGCTCGAGCCTTGTTCGTTTGTCGTAAGAAGTAACTGAACGGTTATCGGGTCGTGATAACGGTAATGACATCTTGGACAGGCAGCGATGACCCCCAGGGTAGAATGTCGTACCGATGGTTGATAATAAAAATGAAAGAAAAAAAAAGATTTATGTCGGCACTTTTGTATCTAGCCGGATTCATTGGCATGGAATTTGGACCCGGAGGCTGCATAATCCAGTAGCAAAATAAATTAGAGGCCAATTTAATGTTAATAAGATGAAAAACGACTTCGCCTTCGGGAGGGAATTCCTTAAATGCACAATATTCCAGAGGATGCTTTACTGGGATCGATAAGAGATAAATCAGCTGGACTCTGGATGGTGTACAATGTCTTTAACTTCGACATTAAAGGCATCGATCGCTCCGACAGACTGATGGTGACGAATGCTCGTCTTCCGGCACGAGAATGATTCGTCCTGTAATCGAAGCGGTCAACTACTGTGGAGACTATTCATTGGGCATTCCAGATTGAATCGATTTGACCCTCATCTGTTTTCTGAATGAAGGGGTTCGATTCGTCTAATAAAGGACATTATAACATCTTTTTTATTGATATTATAGCTTCAAAGACATGAGTATTGAAAGCTTATGAATATGTAATATTCATAATTTCTCGTTACCGATTACGATAGGAAAAAAGTAATTTTTTTTTAAATCATCGTAAAAAAGCTTATAACCGGTATTTTCGGAGGTAGAATATGCGACTTGAGAACGATAGTGAAGGCCAAAATTCGATATCTTGAAGAAAAAGAAATTTAGGTTGGATATTCCAACCAGAAGATGGACTTCCGGTACATACTTTTCATGAAATTATGTACTGTCAGGAACTTCAGGAAATTATTGAACGGGCACACCTCAAAAAAGTTTAAAGATCTGTTTTTAATTATATTAAAAATGATTTCTACAAATTGCATTCTTTTTAATTTGTAAAGGTATGTAAACTAATTTTATATTATGCCCCTAGATATATTAAGCGTGCAAAATATATTTGAAAAAAATATAGTATAGATTTTGTTAATAAAATGTGTAGAAATTGTATTGAATATAAGTAACCTATATTTTCCTACATAGATTGGTCAAAAAAATCTATAAAAAAAGAACATAATCTCTAAAGGTTAATGGAGACATTGATGCTCTATTACTCTGAATCTTCTGGATTCTTTTCAACAATTCTAATGTCCCTTTGTTCATTCTTTAATAAAAAGTTTATTCATTTTTTACCAGTACGCGGAGAGAAATTTTTGTGTCGTGACAACATAAAACGGTAACAACAAAAATCGTTTTGTTAGGCTAACAAAAAGATTGGTCAGCCCAGCAAAAAGATTTGTCCGCCGAACAGAAGATTTATCAGCATAGCAAAACTGATTTGTCAGCCTAACGTAACGATTTTTGTTGTCACGACACAGAAATTTCTCTCCGTGTATAGTGAGAAATTCGAAAAAACGAATGGCTTCCAAATTATTTATGGAGTAAATAAACAAATAAATTAAGTTGAAAATAAATTGAATGGTTGCTGAAATGGATTTGATCGTCCCCATCTAGAGCGTAACAGATGGTTATAGTTGAGGTCGAAAGACGCATAGCTCAGCGGCGGCATAATCGGAAATTAAAGTTCTCCGCGCGATCTTCTTCAGTGGCCTGCGAGCCCTTGGACCGAAGGCCTCAAGAGGCGATCCTTAAGCGATACCATTTAATCTTCGGTATCCCGGACTAGTTTTCTCTGCATAGCCACGCGGTGTATAGGTGGCTCGGTGGGAGCTGGTCGCGCGCGGCTCGCGACTCCACTCTATATAGTAGAGACACTATACACCACGTGCGGAACGCGGTTTCCGTAAGAAGAGTAAACGAGCGAGAAATAAACTTATGTCACGGACTTTCCGGGTGCTCTTCGTGTAGTGAGCAACTTAAACGACCACGGGATAAAGCCAGTCGCTGAGCCTGAACGTCTGTTAAGCTCCTCTCTCACACGAGCACAAAGAGTTAAAGATACCGACGGCTATCGCGATAGAAACACGAACCCTTGACACCGTACTCGGTGCATGCCCGCAGTTTCAATGTCTTGTCGTCCCCGATGCTCGTCTCCACGAAAAAAAATACAATTTATCTGCGCAACCTTCGAGGGATTTCTTGCGACGTTAGAAATCTGCTCACTGCGAGCAATAAATACCAAGCTCTATACAGAGCTAAGCACTGCTGCACGATAGAGTAACACGAGAGTCGCAGGGATAAAGTGAGAAAGGCAGAAAAAAAGAAAGAGATAATATTTACGATCTTTGCAAGTTTTGTGAAACACGAGTCGTGGCATATGTGGCGTTCGAAGCGCAGATACGGAGCTACCTACCACCTACCTGTGCGCTTCTCTCGAAGATGCTCCTACACGCCAGACAGCCCGATTCGTAGCATAAATCTCTTGCTCTTACCTGCATTTTTATTATTACATCGAGTGGCTGTACGTGGATCGCTGCTCTCTCTCTCTTTCTTTTCCTCTCTTCCTTTCTTTCTCAGAGTCTCGAGAAGCCCTGAGGATCCTTCTTCATGACCGGAGGTCATCACCCGCTGCATCATGTTGTAACTAATAATTATGGTTGTGTATGCGAGGGAGCAGTGCGAGCATAATCCTGTAATTATCATCGAGGCGTTGGCGCACGAGCTTGCCGGAGGTCTTGGTCAATTAATTGCTTCTATTCACGGTCACTTGCTCATCAATCGCACCTGCAATATAATTTTATTTTTCTGGCGTGTAGATTTACCGTTTGTGGTCACTGTGAACGAGCTAAGTGATTTCAGGCAAAATAAAAACTGGAATCGGTTTTATTTTTTTTATGAAAGAATGTAATAAAAAAAAGAATCCAATCAGAAATCTCTTTTTATTGGTTGTATGTATGATATCAATTGCGTTGTAATAAAACATTATTTTTCGGATCTGTAGACTTACCACTTGTGGTCACTCCAACAAGTTAACTGATTTCAAGCAAAAAAACCTGAAATGGGTTTCATTTATTTTATAAAAAAATATGGGAACAAATCCTACCAGTAATCCCTTTTTATTGGTTGTACGTATGTACCTATCAATTGCGTTGCGTTGTAATAATATTATATTTTTCTGGTGTGTAGATTTACCATTTGTGGTCACTCCAACAAGCTAACTGATTTCAAGTAAAAAATGAAAAACTATGAAAAACAATGGTATCGGATATTCTAGGTTATTGATTGTATGTAAATATGCACCAATCAGGTGAAAAAAATCCCCAAATAGAAATGAGATAGGATGTAGCTAGATTTTCATTTTCCAACATCTTTTTTAAAATAGTTTTGTTATAAGTAACGTATGGAATTTTTCATATTTATTTTATTAAATAATACAAATATAAAATATCTTTTATTTTGCCTGAAATCTTTGTAATTACTCTGAAATCCTCTATTTCTCACAACATATGGCATGACCAAATTTGGCTCATAGATTCCGGAAGTATACAAATTGATAAATTTTTATTATGTTTAAAGAAGTATAACTATTATAATATACTATTCGCCTCAAACGTACTAGGATGCAATTCGATAATCTCATAATTGAAATATATATTAATCCCATGAGGCTATTAATTTAGAAAATAAATTACTCCAGTCTTAAACGGAAGCGCAGTAAATTAATAGAAAATACTGACAAATTATATTTATATACTCACTGAATAACTGCTGAGAGGTAACTACTGCTATAAAATACTAAGGGTTGCCGTAAATGGAACGATCGCAGCAACCGGTACATCTACCATATGGCCGAGAATTTCTTGTTTTATTCTTGCGAATTTTCTTTCGAATTAACAACGTGGGAAACTTTATTATAAAAATAATAAAAACTATTTTAAACCCGGGAACACTTTTTTGTGTTCTAGATTTAAAAAAAAGATCACTTTGATTTTTCATCTTATAGAATTAAAATTTGACTGTCTTACATACCTTTATCGGTGTTAATCCTTTGGCCAAAAGCCGGATCTTCGCTCGTGTGCGGGGTGAATTCTTAGAATATCGCCGGCTGTCCGAGGCACGTGTAATGGCAGATTTAGCGGAATTAACACGCGCCCCGAGGTCGTTGACGTAAAAAATAGATTTTCCACGACTGTGAAGTCTGTGCTACAAAATCGAACAGCTTTTTTTTTCGTTTTTCTGCCGCTGAACGTGGGAGTAAAAGTTCACTGTGGAATGAATGAGAAGAAAAATAATCGGCCGCTTGTATTTCAATGATAATTCGTTTATTAATTCTAAAAATTATATGGCGACGATATGGTGGGATAGTGATGAAAGGGGCTTTTGGCGTTTTTGGCCAGGAATGGGGTCGAGACTTGCGCGGGGCTTGCAGCGACCGGCGAGGGATCGTCGCAAAGAAGCTTTCCGACGAGTCGATTACCGTGTAGCGATGCGCCAGATCAATCGTAAACGGTTATCACAAGGTAGCATCCGAGGTGTGGCGGTGTATATTTTGGTTACAAAAAGAAAACAAAACAAAAAAAATGGCTGGTACGGGTTTCTTTGAATATACAAACTGCCGGCCAGCGTACAGGCGTTATCGATATTCATGATCTTTTTGCATTCTCGTTCTCCTTCTTATCTTTCTCTGTTTCCACGCTACATTTTATCTCTCGTTTCCATCCTTTTTCTTCCCAACTTCCGCATACACTTTAATTTTTTTTTAATCTCCCATTTTTTCTAATCGAATACTTGCCTAAACTTAGTAGTTTCAGTCTATGAGATTAAATACAGTTTTACAAAAGAAAGAAAATGGCCGGGTTGGATCGACTGACGCTTTCGTGGATCGAACCATTTATTAGACGATAGAGAAAGAGAGAGAACAGGAAAAAGACAGCTCCCTCATTGGATGTCTGTCGGGCAGGGATCGGCACCAATCGAATGGAAAAGCATTACATATCATTTTCAAAATAAATTTTCATGACTAATTATTATGAAGAAATTCTTCTTTTTTCATAATTTTGCAATAATTATGAATCATTTAGAGTAAGGATTCTTTTAAAACGTTTAATAATATTTTGGCGACTTACACTAAGAGAAAATTTGACTTTGGTATCTATACACGATTTAAAAAATCTCAATTTAATTTTTGAATTTATAGTAACGATTTTATAAATGAAAAAAGATAACTATAAAAATAGTCGCAAGGTTCAACGATTAATAGTCATCACTTATAGTTGCCACGATTGTCATTTTTTCTCTGAGTGCAATAATCCACAATCATTTAGTAATAAAAATATGACTAAATGTCGATAAGTTCTCATCGGACATGAGTGCCGATCCCCGCTTTCGTCCGTCTATTTTTGTTTTCCATCATAATTATCATCATCATCATCATCTTCCTCTCTCACATGCACACGCAGACGCTCACAACTTACATCTCTATAAACGTAAAGATCATCTTACACCGTCTGCTGCGTCCTTAGAATCAATGCGGCGTGAATGTCACGGAAGTACATATTTCGAACCAGCAGGATGTCACTAATACTGACTTTAGGTACCGTTCTTCGAGAACAAATTTTCAGCGACTTACGAGAAATTCACCTAATAAATGAGAGTCCACATAGTTAAATATATCTACTGGTACATAGTTAAACAATTTTTTTCGTTAATTCAAATTTCTTCCGCCTTCATTTTTTCCCTATCGTTAAATGCGTTACAAATCGAGAAAGTGGCGCGTGTAAAGGGTACCTAAGATCGATCCGCACGCCCGAAAGCTCACATAATCACACAAGCACACATGCATGCACGCAGCGCGTTCGCGGACTCGGTACGCAATAAATAAATCATTTTACTTTTTTCCCCTCTTCGTTTAATATAATAAATAGGCCACTAGAGATAACTGGGGCTGATCGAGAGAGCGTCGCGACGATCTTGATCCTCCTTTCATCGTGTGTACTATACATCGATATACATAGGATTCACCGCTTCGAGTATACAATTAACTGCATTCTTTCGATAATTAATCATTAATTACACATTAATATTTACACAAGTTTACAGTTTCAGTGTCCTACATGGCGAGTCTTCCAATTCCTCTGGATTTCGGTCCCAAGGAGCTTTGAAATTCATCGATAGAGCCTCCTTCGACTTCTCCAGAGACTTGCATCGTCGGAGTTGTAGCGCGAGTGTAATCCTCCGTTCTCTCAGGAGGAGTGGTATCCATCGTTGTCATGAGAGTGCTGTATTCTGCGGAGGAGGTCATGAGGTCGTCTTCCAATGTGGATTCGTCGGATTTGGCTTCCTCGCTGGTCTCCGCTGATGAATCGTTGATGGAAGTGAATTGGTCTTCGGTTTCGGTGCTGGCTTCGGTCATGAAGCTATCCGATAGGATACCAAGTGCCTCCAGAGCTTTGCCATTCCTCATCGACTGAGTGTTGCTGGTTTTGAGTTCACCAGTGGTAACAGCGTTTTTTGGAGACGCTGCAGTTTTGCTTCCCCGCCAAGTGTCGATAGCTTCCGTCGAGGGAGTCGTGGACGCACCTGGATACCACGAAGTTGGCAAAGTGACACCCGCAGTGGTTGGACTTGTCGCTACGCTAGTTCTCGTAACACGACCAGCGACTTTCTTCCTATTAGCTGTACCAGGTCTCTGTTTGGAGAGTGGCCTCTTTCGCTTTCCTCCGTTTGGTCCGTTAGCTTTTTTCGTCGTATCTTCGTCGACCGACCCAGCGGAATTTGGTTTCTTCGCTCCATCGACTGTCTTCTTAGGCCTGACTTCTTTTCCTCTGTTACGCTGCTGTTTCTCCTTGTTTTCACCATTTGTTTTGATCGGCTCTATTCGCGACTTTCTCTTCTTGGCAGGTGCGTCGAGAGCTTGTTTTCTGCACAATTCTTCGCTGGCTGCCCCTTCGCAGGATCTTTTGGACTGCGGTGGTCCCTCGCCAGTGACTTCGGCGTTGCCTCCTCTGTGTTCCTCGGCGACTTCGCACTGAGGACCAGGCTTTTCACCTTTGTGGCATCGTCTCTTTCGTTTTTTCCGCTTTTTTCTCTTACGACATCGGAATTTGTCTCTACCGTCCTTCTCTTGAGGCGGTAGGTTAGGGCAAACTGTTTGCTGCATATTTCGATGGTGATGAGAGTTGTGATGATGACGGAGGTTGTGCTGGGCGCCGAGCATCCGAGCCTGGAGTGCCTCCACGCGATCCGGCGGCGCTACCTGAGTGAGGACTCGAGCGTATGCCGATAACCTTCCCAGGTTGTGACCTTTGGCCTGCACCCGACGCGGCTGACCCCAGCGGTTCAGCCCGAGGTACAGAGTCTTTTTGGCCGTCGACCAACGCACCGAGCTGTATGAGTTGTAGTTGTGCTGCTCCAAAGTCTCGTTGAACACACAATCGTCCGTATATTCCCGCTGAAACAAAAAGCAAAAATACAGGCCGGTTAGACAGTAATTAGCTTGGTTGAACGAGTAAAACCACCTGCAGATCGTTTAGAACTTCAAGACCCCGTTGCGCCATTCGCATAAAGTTTGGTGTTGTGTATTTGGCGCGAAATATTAGTACCGGCATACAAAAAACAAACGTATTAACGGCTAAGACTTGTATGTATTATTTCAACGGTGCACGCAATTTCCTCGAAAACCAGCAGGGTTTCTCTGCTGTGGGGTTGCGGCCTAAGAGTTGAGAGGTAATTGCCCCGCTAAAGAGCCTACATACATGCTTATGTCGACTTCCTCTCATATACCTTCAGCGCGCATCGTTTCCTAATTGCCCTTCGTGCAGACTTCACCTGCACTCAACATTGTGCAGTGTTGTATACAACTTTCGAAAAGGCTGAGGGAGAAAAGTAGCTTTGTATCATTTTGTGGGTACAACTATTGTTTTGAGAAATTACATCTTTGTGATTAAGTAATGGTAAAGATGAAGGATACACTGCTAAAAATGTTAGCAAATTTACGTTGCTGAAAATTTCATTCAACAGCTGATATATTGAATTTAATACACGTATAGTAAACTTTTAATTTAAAAAGTAAATTTCATAATTTTCATAGGGTTTAGTAGAAAGTACTGTAATTTTATAGTTCACTTGCATATTAATTTTCATGTACCGGTCACTAATAATTTTAATATACCACAAAATATTTTTAACAGTGTAATATTGATATAAATTTAGTTAATTGGATGGAGCAAATTCTCGTTAAGAAAATGTTTAATGGTATCGATATTTTGTTTATTTTATTTGTTTTCCGTAAAGAAAGTAGTGGGTGAATCTTGTTGAGAATTTCTTTTCTACTCGGTAATATTATTATTCGAGGTAAGATTTATACAAGTAGAACGCATCGACTCAGTGAGCGCCTGATGCGTTGACGATAAAGTTGACCCACAGGAATTCCGGTGAATTTAGGAAAAGGAATAATTTCAAAGGCCTCAAGGGATCGGTAGAGAAGGAGAAAGACCTTTTTTTCTATCTTCGCTTGCTTCGACCGTGACGTTGAGAATTATTTACGGACTCCTTTGCCAGACGATGTCCAATTAGTACACCGATTTCGAAATTCTTGAATGGCAAGTGCCGCTCCAGTCTTCGTATACGACAGCATTATTCTCATTCCAATCCGCGTATTTCTTTGCACTGTATATTCGCAGCCAAAGATCAATCTACGGTATTCAGCTTATGTTAAATTACACAAATTTATGCGCGTTTATGTCAGCGTGCATATGGTCAATATTTTTTTAGAAAACTTCTGTCCTTCAGAATATTTGCAATCATAGTTCCACATCTGGAAAATAAAATAGGATCGTTTACGCTTGACCGGTAGAGTTACGGGCCGATTTTTCATATTTTTCATCGAGTTTAAGATCAAACGTCAGATCGATGTTAAGATGCAAATATATGTGATGTATGTTTTATATGTCTTGCATAGATCCGTTATTTCCGCGCCGGTAATTCAAGACATTTCGAAATTGGTTCGACCAACATTACCATTTGACTGTATTAATCGTATTACCTCAGAGATATCCTCTGGCTATTAAATTCTGTATGAGACATTTTCTGTCAGTACAGTTATATTTTTTCTTCGATATTTCCAGCAGTTTTTTTACAATTAACCTGATTTTACTTGAGAGTAGTGTATGTGAAATTTTTCAACTTTTTTTCCCGCATTTTGAAGAGTTGTATTATTTGTAAAGCTTTTATATTATGTTACACTTTTACTTCCTTCTCAAACCAATGAAAATGGCTTTTTCAAAATAAAATAAAATTAATGAATCTTCTGTTCTAATAAAAATTTCACAGAACTTGCAAGGTGTGTGTAGAATCTACGAAAAAAAATCGATAGTGTGAGGATAGATATCTAAGCAGTGATTGCTTTATGTGCTTCACGATTCGATTCCCACGATGTCAAGTTTGGAATGGATTTTACACACGTTCTTATAAATTCGTCAAAATTTTAAGTAGAACAAAAGATGTCCAATTAAGTGAAATATAAATCAATTTGTCTGTTTTACTATAAAAAAAAAATATATATATATATATATTGTAACGAAACGCCTTACCCCCAGCGAGAAACTTGAAAATAACGTTCCTCACAACCGTTGAGACTTACACTACAACAGCTCGAGCCGACATACCGCGCCTTCAAAACTCGCGAATTCAAACGTCGCAACGATCGGACGGATGGCAGGTGCCAGCCTCTCTGGTAGTGGGGCAAACAGTATAAAAGCCAGCCACTCGTTATGATTCTCTCTCATTCCTTCACCAACGTTCGATCATGAAAGATCCAAATAGATTTAATTTTCCAAACTTTAACAAGCCGCGGAATTGTTCTGAACCTTGTTAAAATTTCCTTGAACAAGCCCAGCTCACCCGATTGCTGTGGTATCACCACGGCATTTATCATTTTCCCGTGAGCACGCCGAGCTCCTGTGAGCCGTAGCATTGCGCTAACCCTCGCAGTATTTTTCTACTCTATCTCTATCCTTTATGTTTAAAATGTCGCCCTTAATTAATTCTCCGAAATAAAGTCCGGTAGGCCTCAATATTGCATTGATTCCTACTTCATTATAGAAATACCAAAAAACCGCATTTTTCCACTATTCCTGTAGGCCTCGTTATTACAACGACCCCTACAGCCCATCTTAACTCCACTATTTAAATGCCGTCCTCGTTATTTAACGACCGCGGTATATCCATCTCTCCGTTATCTCATTTTCGTAAGAATTCCGAAATTACCTAACGTTCTCCTATAGACGCCGAGCCTCGCTTGGTTTCTATAGAAAAACAAAAGTAAACACGCTCTAACACCCGTATATGCGCGCAGGCCGTGGTATCGCACCAACCCCTGCCCGCGTCTCGTACCTTTCAGCTGTGAAGACCTAACTGCCACTACACTCACCGACGATAAACACACTTCCAACATCACACATACTAGTATCGACATTCAAATCGCATTATATCTGTCGCACGATTAAGGAGTCTTTCTTATTAATCCGATTAGAGTATTGTAAACTTCTTTTGCTCGTCGATAGTCAGCAGAAGTACGGTGCTGAGTGCAATAAATCTGAAAAGGGACTTATTTGATTAACCTTTCCGTAATATGGAACTCTTGCCGATATAATCATAAACAATTACGTTATTTCCCGTCGCTTCTTATAGAGAACTCCTGGAGGTAGCCCAACTCGTGACGCTTAATAATATCGTGGAGATTCATAAAAGCAATTTGAGCCTAATTTCCTAGTAGACAGAGCTAGGATTACAATAATTCGAGCCGTGTTGTCCTTCTTGAGCCAGCCCAGCTCCTGTTGACTCAATTCATTAAACTCCTTCACTCTTCCCTATGATTGGAAATTTATAACACTTTGTTATCCCCTGATTATTGCGAGACTCTATTGACGGTGCTTCTTTAGTCATGCACAAAAGTCATCAATTAAATTCTTTCTTGACAATAACCTTCCAACAAAATAGTATCATTCTTCATCATCTCATCAACAACCAACTGATAATGAACTAAATATCCTGCCTTGTTGCTTGAAACTGATATCTGAGGTTAAATTCCCTCTCTCAAGTAAATTTTCCTTTCCGGTCCAGTACACGATATTCCCTTCTAACTACAACATCAACGTGAAACACCCCGACATTTGCAATAATTCTTATCATTTTGATTTGCAACGATTTCGAAAATATTTCAATATATATCCTTTACCCGCGTAGAAAAGCAGAATCTGGCCGAGTTTCTTACGAAGACTCTCGCTGAGATTCTCAGCGAGATTCTTAAGAATCTCAGCGAGAATCACTGTTGCGCGCCGAACCGAGATTGTTTCAAATTCTATCTGAGCATCTCGCCGAAATTCTAGAGGATCTCGGTCAGCTTCTCAGCGAGATTCGTTAGTGGGTAACTGAAAATAAAAAGAATCTTCATCAGAATCTCGCCGAAAATAAAAAGAATCTCTATCAAAATCTCGTTAAGATTCTTTTCATTTTCATTGAAAATGAAGTGAGTCTATATCAAAAAAGATCTTTACGAATATTGAAGGACTGCTAACCCGAATTAGTTAGTACATCAACGAAGGTTCAACCCCTCGTGTGTAGTCGAACTCAGAAAAGCTTTCCAGTTTTATATATACGCTGAGGCTTCAAACCAGTTGCAAGAAACGCTGGTGGACAATACTCCGCTAGATGGCGAAGGAACGAAGCGTTTCTCGCAAGTGTCTTGAAGCCCCAGCGTATATATAAGACTGGAAAACTTTTCTGAGTTCGACTGCACACGAGGGGTCTAACCTTCGTTGATCTACTAACAAATTAGTGTTA
This sequence comes from Ephialtes manifestator, assembly GCA_963970395.1. Lineage (NCBI taxonomy): Eukaryota > Metazoa > Arthropoda > Insecta > Hymenoptera > Ichneumonidae > Ephialtes > Ephialtes manifestator. Next base: position 7,722,080 of record OZ019980.1, read on the forward strand.
GCAATATTAAAATATTCGTAAAAATCTTTTGTATGTAGATTCTTTTAATTTTTAAGAAGCTGGCCGAGATTCTCTAGAATCTCGACGAGATTCTGATAGAGATTCTTTTTATTTTCAGCTACCCATTAAAGAATCTCTATCAGTATCTCGCTGAGATTCTAGAGAATCTCGGTAAGATTCTGATAGAGATTCTTTTTATTTTTGGCGAACCCCCAAAGAATGAAGGTAAAAAGCTGGGCGAGATTCTTTAGAATCTCAGCGAGATTCTCAGATAGATTAAAAAAGATTCTCGGTTCGGCGCGCAACCGTGATTCTCGCTGAGAATCTTAAGAATCTCGACGAGAATCTTCTTAAGAATCTCGGCCAAATTCTTTTTTTTCTACGCGGGTAGTTTAAGAAAGAATCTAAAATTCAACTACTTTTGCAATCACAATTTAACAAGAAGCAATCTTTTTATATTTTATTATGTGCATTATTGTTCTGTTAAAAACATAATAAAATATTTTTATTATAACAATGTAATAAACAACAAAATAAACAATTACTACCTTTTATAGAGCAAAATCTAAAACCAAAAATACACAGAAAGGACTCTTAAGTGGTAGTAAAAAGTATTTCTAAGACGGTTTAAAAAAAAGTGACTCGACTGAAAGAGAATGCATCATATATTAATGGGAGCAGAGGTATCTCAGACGTGCAAAAACAGTAAACAGTGAGAGTCAAACCCAGCGATGCGAAATATTCACGGTAGGTGCGTAGTACATGTAAGCAACTTGACTAATGTATCCGCAAACTTGTCCTGCGATATATACAGGTGCAGTAAAACGGGTATAAGTCTAGTACAGTTGCCTTGGAAACTTTAGCCTCGGAGTCTTCGAAACAAGGCTCCTTGACTGGTTGATTTAGCTTCATTGATGCGTTAAGTAGGTTTGGGGAAGGCGAAGTGTTCCGTCGTAATGGATTATATTGATTGGCACCATTGGTCAATAACTAACAATTACGCGGCAGCTGGAAAGTCGCAACGTCGTTCAGAAGCAGATAATTGAGCCAGGGGTTGGATAGGTAAGAAATAGTATTGCGTATAAACATGCTCGTTCGGTTTACTGCCAATTCGACCCTCGTTCCCGGTTATAGAGGCGAAAATAGCATAAGCGCACGCGTTCGCGGTGCACCAGAAGCAACAGTAGCAATGCTAGCGGCTCGACCAGCATCGACTCATGCACCCTTAACGTGAGTCGAGCACGTAGCCTCCTAACGAGCCTCTTCCTCTGTCACACGAGAGAGTTGATCCGACCAATTCAACGTTCAGCTGGGCTCGCGCTATAGTCGCACGTTCTCTTCTGTCTCTGAAAGCTCGTGGATCGACAGCTATATAACAGTATATACATATATATACGCACGGCGGTGCCGGGCAAAACGCACATTCTTGCCTCATCCTTAGAGCAGCCGACAGTTCACTCGGGGTCAAAGTCAATTGGTACATCGACCTACCAGATCGTTTATACCAACGCGTTAGAATTCGCCGCGATCTCATTCCTCAATCACGACGGGGAGCCCGGGGCTCTTTGGTTATTTCGTTCCACGAACTTCAGCTATTTTCTGAAAGGTTTACAACCAGAGCTGGGCATAAAGTACTTAAAATACTAAGTACTTTATGCACAGCTCTGTTTTCAACCGCTGTTATTTTGATACACTGTTAAAAATATTTTGAAATTTAATATGTGTATTGGAAGTTCTTTTGTGGAGATACGATATATTAAGTTTAATATACGCGTATCCGCAAAAAAAGTCCAATAGTTTATATTAATTTTCATACAAAAATTTCTAACTTATTTCGCTACTTTTAAATACGAAATTTTCATTTATTTATGATATGATTCATTTGTTAATATTTATTTAATAATTGAGATTTACATAACTGGAAGGTTTTAGTTTATTTAAAGTACTTAAAACTCTTCTTTTTTTTGTTGTTAATTTGAATTTTATAAGGGAATTGAGAAAACAAAATGTAGCACGTAATGAGCGCAGATGAAGTAGTAATCGGTTACTTTTGTTCGTCAGATAGATTTTTAAATTGTTTTTCTTATAAATTTCGTATGGCAAAAAAATGGAGTTAGATGACATAATAGAAATATGTAGTTATATACCACGTGAAACACTGTTATTAAACTTCTAATAATCCATCATATAATACAATAATAAACTAATTGTATTTTATACCTGAATAAAAAAAGTAAATACATTTCAAAGATACATTATCATGAGGATTATACGCTACTTATGACTTCTCTGCGTTGTACACTTTCTTTTACTTCAGAAGATTCCATTTCCTTTTACTGCACTATCACATAATTTAAATAATTGAATTCCCAAAATAAATTTTCGGCTTTCTAGTTTAACATAAAATACTTAGCTATTTGGTTATGAAAAAAAAAACATATTTTAACTTAAAACACGACTCAAAAATATATTTATTTATGTAGGGAATACGAAATTTTTTAGCCATTCCATGATTTAGGATTCAAAGTGCCAATAATTCTGTCTACCGTTGTATATCCCTAAGGCAACTATTCTGACCAATAAACTAAGTAATTTTGTTTGACGCAACTTCGTTCCGAGCCAACAAGCCCCGAGCTCCTCTATTTTACGATTGGCTGTCCAAACATCGTACTTCCATTCGGCAGACAGTTTATATAGTCGTGAGAAAACCCAAATGTGAATTCGGTAGACCTAGTGGCTACATTGTACGGCTGGTCTATCAGTCGTCACTGCATGCAAGAATATACACCAACAGAGTAGGAGAATGAGAGCTTGAAATAGCGAGAAGTGTGGGCACAGTCATCGTCGGAAATAGTCCAAATAGTCAAGAGCATGACTAAACGTTTGATTCGAGTGTGTCCAATACACACTAACGAAAAAAGTATCCAGTTGGAGCTAAGGGAATTCTGTTGGATTATATTTAAAAAAATAATAATAGAATGCTGTAAAAAAAACAGTATTCATGCATTTAATTTAAATATTTTTCAGTCTCTTCCAAATTTCGAAATTTCGAATTTCTAGCTGATTAAAGATTCGATATTCAAGTTATCAATTTTTTCGTAGTTTTTCTCATATCTCTGAAGATTATGTAAAATTTCCTATAAAATAGAGGTTTTGTAGTAATTATGACTAGATTCTTATCGTCACCCACATAGAAAAATATATATGTACAATATATGTTAAATATTTGGCGCCAAAACGTTCTATATGCTACACATATTCTGGATATGTGTGCAAAAATATATGCGAAATATGTAAAATATATTTCATATACTTTTAGCGCCAAAAAGTTCTATATGTCAAATATATCGTGCATATATTTCTATTTCCATGTGGGCGGAGATATAAAAAATGAAATCAAAACGTAAAGAATTGAAACGTAATGACATCAGAACGTATTTCTTTTTATTAGTGTACACTATGCATCCGAAATTGGGCTGGTCACGTTTAGATGTCATTAAACGGCGTCACAGCAGCAGATCATTTGTACTTTTAGGGACGCCCACGTACATACGTCGCCGCGAATCCCTCGTGATTTATCTCCAGTGACGAAAAAAAACCCTGGTCAAGCAATTTGTATCAAGACTGCCGTGAATGTGACTAATCGAATTAGGAAATTAATTCGAAATGTTTAGCTCTTGGTGGGTCGGCACTCGGTCGCCTCATTCAATAAATACTCCAATGGAAATTCGTATTTCGCTTGGACAATTTATGTTCCGCCCTTAACGAGCCGATAGACGCTCGCTCTTCAGCTTCTTCTTCTCTCTTTTACTGGTAATCCTCGTTTTTTTCTGCTTCTGAAGAGACAGTTATATATATATATATATATATATATATATATTTATATGTGTAGCGGCAAAAGTGCTCGCGGACAGACGAGCGTAGGTGAGATGGTCCAGACAATGTATATACCAGCCTGTCTCCCCTCTCGCTACTCACGCGTGATTTACAAGCGTCGAAGACACAAAGTGAACCCACTTGACTGTCTAAATTAGGAGCACCCGCCAAATTTAATAATATAACTGGTTACAACGTTCCCGGATACACTGGGGTCGAAAATTCCAATGGGGTTGTATATTTACTTTATCTTCGGCGTTGCGAATATAGAGATGTTAATGGTTTCCTGGTTTGGACCAACAACTCATGTTCTATTTGATAGATTTAGAAAAAGGGTCAGGTGAATTAAAATCCTTTATAGGCAAGACCATTTATGAAAAATAATATGCCTTAAATGTTGCAACATATTTCTAAGTCAAAATAGTGGAAAAGTGGCACGTAAAAAAATCGAATTTATAAAATTAAAAGCATTTTTCTTTCTTGACATAAAAATGTAGGATATATTCGGATGAGAAAACTGATTATCAAATTTGTCCAGAAATAGTGTATTAACGTTTAGAAAGATAACTTTAAAAATAGCTGGGCCTCTAATGTAGAAAATATGCTACGTTGGAAGTTAAGGACCAAAAAAAAAAGTTCAACATTCAAGAGATGTCAACAAATATTATTGGCCGTGTATTATTTTAGATGAAGAAAAAATCCAGAACATGAAGTTAATCTATCGAATCATTATAGTGTTTATCATATTTACAAATTTTCAAGTATTCCAACGAGTGTTTAAAACATAGAGAAATATGTATATCGACAGAGTTACAAAAGCATCAAATGATTAATAGTAATTTTCGAAGTACCAAATTATTTTTGTTTAATTATTTTGAACCATAAATCTTCATTTTATACCAATTGTATTACGGAATATATTATTATTATTTATTCTTTCCATGGTATGGCTTCAATCGCCTTTTACCGCCCATCCCACCCTTCCTCCTATCACTCCCTACCCGCACTTCGCTAAGCTAACCTAACTTTCCATGCGGCCGCAGCCGACTTAGCTACACTGTACCGCATTCGCCATGAACACGGGGAAACTGCGGAAAACCCGTGCTGGTACAGACGGCCATATATTTTCTTCTGATCTCCCGGTGTACATACGAAAGTAAAGTACTTAGGTGTAGACACCGAGGTCTCAGAAAAACTGACCTCCCGCTCACTGATTGATACGCCAGTCGGTGCACGGCTAAACGGTCACCCATCCAAGTTATGGCCGCAAACAATGCTGCTTAACTCGTGGGACCGCCAGAGCCGTACACCGACCGCACAACCATCAGTGTCGGTTATTACGGAATATAATTTTCTATTTCTTTAAAGATGATCGGTGAATTGATCATCTAGATATTGCATAGTTTGAAAGGTTAAATAATTACACACCTTTCTCTATGAAGATTTTTTTTGCCGAATAAATATCAGTCTGTCATTGTTGAATGATTCGTACTATCTCGATGTTTATTTTGTAAAATATCTTTAAATAAACACAATTAGCAATTTTAAATAAAAGTCAGTCAAGAATAAGGCACTATTCTTGGAAAAAAATAAACGCAGACCTATTTCGTTGGAAATTGTGATTAATCAATTACTGTCCCGGGAAAAACGATTCATATATAATCATATATAATCATATATAAACTGCTCATATATGATTGTATATGAATTTTGTCTCTATATGATCATGCATGATCATATATGACTATGCATGATCATATATAATCATATATAAACTGCTCATATATGATTGTATATGAATTTTGTCTCTATATGATCATGCATGATCATATATGACTATGCATGATCATATATAATTGTATCTGAGCATATACAATCATATATAGTTATATGTGATTATATAAGACGATGCCTAAATAGATATAATCTTCTGAAAGTTGGAGAGTATATTTGCAAGACACCAAATCTCTTGAAGAAAGTAATGTAAAAATACAATGAAGTTGAACTTCATCACGATATACGGTTAAGAAATATCATTACTAATGTTATATTTCGATTATATGTACAACGTATAAGGTCCCGAACTGTTCGTGTTAATTTCTGTGCACTATTACAATAAACGATTATCACGATCTTTTTATGTTGATATTATTTAGTATAGTAATCTTGATCATTCTTATTAATATGCGACCGTTTCAATTCATCAAGTGGAAGGTTTTAATGAAACGTCCGCCCAGGAAAGCCAAATATCTTCATTAATCGTTGCGAATGAGCATGTGATTATAAAGAAAAGAACCGCATATGCAAAAATACCTATAACTTGAGCGCTTCAAACAAAACCGGATGATTCACGCATTTACAAAACGGATATTAAATGCTTAGTTATATAACCATATAACAAATTTAACATCCGTATATAAATAAGACGTGAACATCGAAATAATTCGTGAATATTATATAACAATAGATTATGGAATACCATATAATCATACGTGCACGATCATACATGAGCTGTCAGTTCTCTGTGCGCAGTCATATATGATTGTATATGATCATATATTGCACAGTCGACACACATAATAGATCTCATATACAATCCTATATGATCATATCTGTTTATATATGACATGGTAAACAGGCAGTTTTGGTGTTATATATGGTCATATATAGGGTCATATATGCCAATGTATATATACATATAAAGTTATATACGCTCATATACATTTGTATATGGATCCACATACAATCATATATGCGCTAAAAATGGGCGATATATAGTTGTATATAACTATATATGATCATATCTGTTCATATATGACATCGCAAGCTGGCGGTTTTGGTATTATATATGATCATGTATACCACTGTATATGTACATATAAACTCATATATGCTCATATATGTTTTCATATACAATGATATATTACGTTATATACAATTATATATAATTATATACAACTATACATGAAATTATATACAATTATATATGATTATATATGAACCGTTTTTCCCGGGGTTTCTCCAAATCCATCACTATTATAACGTTTCTCTAGTTTAATTACATATGCTATAATATAAATTTTACTAGTATAAATCGTTCAATTTTCTTAATCGCCAATTATCTTGACGTTCCGTTTACAAATTTTATTTTTCTTCTAGAGCCCCACGATTGTGGTCTTAATTTTTTTTTCGTAAAATAGTTAGCACCTAAAAATATGTATCGGCTCCTTTTTAGTGTACAACTTGAAGTTATTTTTTGTTTTGCTTAAAAATTCACCTGGCCCTTGTTTGTTTCATAGAAACGACTCTATTGGACAGAATGATGGTAGTGATTGACTAGATTGTAGGTATGCACGTACCGCAAAGAATCGTTGGTGTTTGTAGGCGCGTCAGCTACCTCAGTTATCATAAATTCAAGGCGTTAACACGACGGGAGGCTCTCGGCTCAATTTTCGACTTGAGATATTTTACAGGAGGGTAATAGGGCCGTGAGGGCGAGAAATGACCGAAAAATCATTTGGTTAACCGCGGTAAAGGGCCCGACGAGTCGTAAAACGAAAAGTATACGATGTCGAAGCCGATGAGTTCGGAACGTCTCGTGATCTCTCCTAGTGTCTACTTGCTGCAGCTGCCCAATTCTCCTCGGACGTTTTACACGCCGTTTCTTCCTTTCACTAATTTCGATCCTCCAGGTACCGCAACCAGCACGCTATTAACCCTCATCGTTTGGAAAACAAGACATTTCAATTTATCGGAATAGCAATGACAACATTATCGTATAAAACATTCTCGTCTGCAAGCGCCATGTAATTCTAACAACCTCGACGGCATTATTTCGATTTTTACGTGGCTATTTAAATGAATTTATACATTTTTTTTCAGTTTTCAAAGAAAACTTGAGAAGCCGATTACAAGACATTTAAAAAAAATTTGTTAGGCCTCTCAGTACTTTAATTGAACTTCTTTAAGGCGATAAAAGGAAGGGAAATGGAAATTGATTTATTTTTATTCGTTGAATTTATTCAAGTCGAATAACTAATTTTCATTCAACAGAAAATATAAATGATCGAGAGCATACAAATATTATTTGGTCGTGTTACATTGAAATTTTACTTTTTTGAGATGAGACAAAACTAGGAAAATCCGAGAAGAGATTTACGCAATAAAAATCGTTTTATTTTTATTATTTTTTAGCAAGACGATTACAAAATTAAAGGCAATACTGAAATACTGAAATCAAATGGCTCAAAACTTCATGCGAATATTCGATTGAAAGTCAATAATTAATTATCCTTCAGTAGCAAAAAAAAAAGTTGTGCTATTTCCAACCAGCCTAGTTCAACTTTTTAGATATGAAAAAAGCTATGGGCTTTCCGAAACACATTTTTACTTAATGAATTCATATGCTTCTACTATTTTTCTCTTCTTTTCTATTTTTACAGGATACCATAAAATTAGGAGTGATATGTAAACGCATGATGCTTGCAACTTAAATTTTTTTTTAAAACAAACATTTCCGAAAACGACGGTTTCAAAATGAGTTATTACCAATTCCAGTGCAGGTCTCTATGACAAAATGAAAAATTTCAATCTCTTTATTCCTTTTACTAGTCTTCGCTATAGGCAATTTTACCCTATACGATCCTTATAACCTGTGGAAAAAATCACATTTCTTAGCCTCCTTCGCCTAAATATTTTCGTGAGAATGCGACTACTCTACAAAATCTAATATATCTTCGAATACTGTGTTTCAGAAGAGACAAGTTGGCGAGAGACTTCGTCGTGCGGCAACTGGAAGATTATTTAGAGGCATTCCCGCACCGCCCACCTCAGCATTCACCTCGTCGTAACGTGGCCTATACTTTGGCGCAGGGCGGCCAACGTATTCTCTTGTTGGAAAAAGGTATGGAGATGAGAAGGTATACCGCGGTGCTGGCTCGCGCGCGAGAGAGCATTGTGTCCGTCGTAACGACCGTCCATCATAATATTTGTGCTCGCGTCAGCGGGCTTGAATTATATCGTTACAGGCAGTGGCTGCAAGAAAAGGCGACGCTGGTCTCGCAGCATATGCTGCATATACATGCACGAACGTGGAGAAACACAGCACGTTGTCACTCCGTTAGATTTGAGGATACTTCACGTAAACGTTCACAATCAAAAGACCGATTCAATCGGTATTTGAGTATTTATCGGTAAGAGTGAATTATTAAAATAAAATCATATTTAAGACGACAAGAACAATGATTTTTAATATTAGTAATCTCAAAAAGATATGAATTAATTAAGGTAAAAAAAAAGTGATATTAATTGTCAGAAAAGGTTTTTATTTTCCTATAAAATGAATCGCTCTGTTAGACTTGAGGATAGTTCACGTAAACGTTCATAAGCAAAAGACCGATTCAATTGATATTTGAGTCTTTATTGGTAAGAGTGAAATATTAAAATAAAATCATATTTAAGACGACATGAACAATGATTTTTTATAATAATAATGTCAAAAAGATGTACATTAATTTATTTGAAAAAAAAATTGAGATACTAATTGTTAGAAAAGGTTTTTTATCGGATGAAATGAATCTCTTTTTTGTTAGATTTGAGGATACTTCAGGTAAACATTCCCAAGAAAAAGGCTAATTCAATGGGAATTTTAGTATTTGCCGAAATATAAAAATAAAACAATATTCAGCATGCTAAATACAATGATTTTTCATAGCAATAATGTCAAAAAGTTATTAATTAATTAGTTTCAAAAGTTTACAATTTAATTTGTCTTCATTATTCTTCAATGTTTTTAGTGTCTTCAATAAGACCCATTTTACCAGATGGGAAAATCGAAGGTGCGAAACTCAATCACAGAAATTTAAAAATAGGAAGAGCAAAACATATTTCTATGCAGAAAACCCTCGAATGAATTTGATGAACCAAAAAATACTTAACGATAACCAAAAAATCCTGGAAGTCGATTACGAAATTTTAAAGCCAGAGTCGCGGTAGCGACTCGATGCCAAGTTAAAAAAGAAAATTAATGTTGCCTTCACATCAATTATTAATTTACACCTGGGCATTATTATTTTTGAAAATAATAGTTGCAGTATCGTGGTCCAGTAATTTTTTTATCGCATCTCACGTTTAACTGGGAACATGTACATAAAATGTCCCGAAAACTATGTGCTGCACGTTTTTATAATTTCCCATCGTTCCGCTGCAATCGCCAATAGTGTTGTCTCTCTTACACTCATGTCTGCTCAGCAAATGTACACCACATCATATCTCAAGATGAGATGCTGCACGTTTTTGTCGTTCTCTGTCGCTCCACCACGATTGCCAATAGTGCTATCTCGCTCGCACTCGTGGTGACTGAGTCGGTGTAGAGCGCATCGTTTTAACGAGAGAGGATCTTACGTTGGTGAATCGAGATGACAGCGATAAAGTGCCGCAACGTTCTATCGGATATTCATCCGTGGCGATCGAAACTCGAAACTTTGGGCAATTAATATGTGGAAAAGAGAGAGAGAGAGACAGCGAGGGAGAACGCCACGAATTTATTGCTTTTGCGTCTTGCTCAACAAGATCCACGGCATACCCGAGATTACACGGGTTATTGATCGAACAGTTTATAATTTCTCTCATTCCGAAAGTCCGGTGATTTTCCTTCGAGAGAAAATTCGGTGGGAGCAATGACTACAATTTTTGGATACTGTCCTATGCAGAGACTGGATTGTGGGAGTTTCATTTTGGTATTTATGTGACACTCTGGCCGATAAGAAGGGACTAGAGCCAATTAAATCTGTGAAAGCTGATAGAGCCCTTGTGTCACCTCTGAGCTTGAATAATACTCTGTAGGTAGATAAGGATACATCTGCTCTCCTGGAGAACAAGGTCCTTGTATTTTTCTAGCAGCTGCAGAGAGTTGAGTTGATTGAGTTGATTCAATTTTTTGTTGATGATCTACAAAATTACGTTAATTTAACAGATTGGCAAATATTACGGTAACAATTAGCGAAATTGTATAAACGCAATTTTCTTTTCTAATTTTTGATCATTTTTTTTTTCATTAGAAAGTGATTAAAAATATATGTTTTTTGAAAAATTATTTTTAAAAATCTACTGTTTTATCAAAATCGTTTACTTTTATTTTTGTAATTACCTTTCATTATATATTGAATGTTTACTTCTTTTGAGCACCATTTACGTTTAAATCAGCTTCTCGACAGATTATTGAAATAACCTACAGACTGGCAGTGACATACGAGAATGCAAAAAATATGACATGAGATTAAAATATGGCAATGTTCGGACAATGGTAATGTTCGTTTGCCCCGAACCAAGTCTAAACAAAGTTTTATGACCGATTCAACGAACACAACCGAGCTAAGATTGCTCATCGAAAAATTGTGGCCCATTTTATCCGTAGGTTATTTCAGGTTATTTTTACCATTTCCAACGTCACGAATGCAGACACAACAAACAGATAAAATTTTACCTCAAAGTCAAACGCATAATACTCGTAAATAAAATTAAATACTCGTTTTGGCGGTGGTTTTGCTCTTTTAATATTGATATACCTAACGAGAAGTTGAGAAACGAGGCTGAAAAAGCGCGCGTAGGGCAGGAATGTCGTTGAAAATAAGTACTTTGCCTCAGGTTAAACGAGAAATGAGAAGAAGGTTTGAACTGCGTGAAAGGGGAAAAGGGAAGGCACGCGCAGAGTCTTCAGGTCGTTTAATAGATAACGTCTGGCAATCGAATCACCGTCGTCATGAATAACGCTTTATGGAGACGATCTCGTACCTACACGAGCACTCGAATCGAATCAATTGCTGCGGAAACGGCTCTGCATTCTGTCTCTCTCACTCTCGCTTGCTCTCACAGCTTCCTCTGCTCGACGTTGCCACGATCTTGCCACTCGTACTGGACCCTTAACGGCTGCTCGCTATCTCAAGTCAGCTCTATTGAATTTATGTTCTGCTACGTCGTACGACGGTTTCGAATAAGCGAGCAGAGCGACAGGAATCAAAGAGTTGATGAAAGTTCACATGCCGGTCTGCTGCTATCGATTGCGTGGGTGTAACTATGTGAGAAAAAAAAACCAAAATCTCGACTCGGAGGTTGGGATTTACGAGCGTTGTTTGTTTTTTCAACTTACAGTGAGACAAATGACTGCTATGCAGATATTTCCCCGAGGTGAGAAGTGTGTTTTGATAGTTTTTGTAACAAATGATGGCACAAGCAAACAAATAATGACTCGAGTAATTATTTGTATAGTAGATCTGGCTATATACTGGATTTATGGATGGATTTATCCCAAGGTACTTAAGCTTTATACCAAACTTGTGCATTAGCAGTTCAACTAAGTACACGGTACAGTTCTATACAATTTTAAGGCGGTTGATTTTGAGTCGAAACACGTGGTTGAAATTAAATGTCAATGCAGTTGTTATATGTAATATTAGTATTATTTAGATCGGCAAATCCAACCTAATTTTTATTTTCTTTAAGATATCGAAGTTTGGCCTTCATTATCGTTCTCAAATTGCATATTATCCTCAGAAAAAGCTGATTACATGCCTTTTTATCATGATTTAAAAAAAACGACTTTTTTCCGTTTCTGATTTCGGAATTCAAAGATCCGACTTTAGGTCGGAAAATTCAATTTAATTTTTTTTCTTCCACATATCGACTTTTGGCTTTCACCATCGTTCTCAAGTCGCATATTCTACTTCAAGAAATGGCAGTTACATGCCTTTTTGATTGTAATGAAAGTGATAACCAAGACTTTGGCAAAACAACCAAGTATTTAGTACGCCCAATTAATAACTCGGTTGCGCCCACCAAATTTTTCATGGTAACATTTTTAACCAAGCTCTTAGTAAGTTCATCCAAAAGCCTTTTTCTCAGTGTACGCATAACAAAATAATAGTTGTCCAGATTACCACAATTTCTCCGAGCGTAACTATATCGAACATCGGTAATAAAATTTTCATTCAACAATTCTTCGTAGTGCATCGATACTTAAATAATTGCATATTCATGACGGCGTTGCCGTACTTTCATTCAAATACAATTCGATGAATGAGTCGTTTGAGACCGTGCGTATGCCCGAACGGTAAAGCGGAAGGCCTGTAGTATGGAGCTGGACGTTGCGTCCGTTTAATATTAATCAGCGCTCGGGGTAATTATAACAATAAAAGGATCAAGAGACTGAGCGTAGAGGTCCGGCTGAGCTCTACGAGAGAGGAGAGGGGAATTAATGCTGACCCAGTGGCACGGTTGATCGCTATGCGCGGTGTAATTAAGGACCGGCTCTCGTTGTTTTATCTAATCTAAGAGTTGCCGCCTCTGCGATGCTCTCTTAAGGGGAGGGATTCCGCACCTTCATCTTTCAACGCGACCGCGACGGAGTACAAATTAAGTATTTAAGATAATTAGCTGATTTTACCACGTTTGTTTTTTTTTTATTTATTTTTTTTTTCTTGGTGAGGGCGGGCTGCGTCCCAAGATCTTATCTACTAGTGGCTGGACTCTGCCGGGTGCAGCTCTCAAAGGGACCACGAGACTTGATTTATTGTCGGGTCGAAACGGAAGGGCCAAAGGTTCGAGATCGGCTTTGTGGTCGAGTCGAGCGAGGAAAGCACGAGGGCAGCTTGGAAAAACAAGGAAATCTTCTGCGATATTAATTCAGCTATTTAATTAACTCGTTGTTGAGGATCTCTCTCTGGAGATACGTAGAGAAAACTCGCCCGCGACTCCCCACGACGAGGCACAGATGTCTCTTTACCTCGTGGGAATATTTCTCGTCTTTTACATGCCTTATATAATCATTGGTTAGTCTCATTCCAGTTGATAATCCGTAAGGACTTTTCTTTGTTCTTCCTTCTTCGTTCTGCATTTTTGAACTTTTATTTCGTTTTTCCTTTGCTCAGGAAAATCGTAATAGGACGGACAACTATTACTTGACAATTCGTAATTTTTTGCACATGCTGCTATTTTTGTAGTTATGTTAATAATAGAATAGTTAATTAACTTTGATTAATTAGTTCTTGTAAAAATGAACATAGTTGATCAATAAATAATTGTCACTTGATAGTTGCCATACCAGGAGGTAAATTTAGCATTGGTGACTATAAATGGGTTAGCAAATGAATAAATAAATGAACGAGTGAACGATGTTTTCGATGTTTCATAGTTGCCGTAATTATTCAATAGTCGGTAGAAACGAGTAGCCAGTTTTTGTAACTATTTATAGTTTGGAAAAAGTTAGTGTAACTATAAGAATAGTCACATGGACCAGGAATTACTAACTCCCACTTATAGTTGTCAGGACTATAACAATCTGTCAGAATTTAATAAGCGTATATGTAGTTACATGAAAATCTTAAAAATCATGGTAGTATTTAAAATTATATGTGACGACTATTGATTTTTTACCCATGCGACAATTTTTTCGCTCAAATTCAAATTTTCCAACTATTAAATGGTACAGTAACTATAGTAACTAAGAATAAATTTGAGGTCTTCCTAACATACTATTTATAATCACCAATACCGGATATCCTTCTTACTACAACAATAGAAAAAGTTAATGTAAATATAATAATAGATACCTATTTTACAGTTGTCAACATGGCCCATAAAAGTTCCTCTTTATTTTCAGCGAAACATCAGAATCAAAGAATGTTATGAATGCATAAGAATATTCAAGGAAAACACTGTTTTTATTCTTTTGCAATGAATTGACCATAGCTATAGAAAATCTTGGCCAGCAAAGAGAGTTCTTCTTGAAGTGCCTCTGGCTGGCGGGACGATCGAGAGCCGAAGCCCACGGGGGTCTACATAGTATCGGGGGCCTATACGTGTTACGAGCTGCTTTGCCGAGTAATCAGTGGTCTCGAGCGGATGTAACTATAACCCATGTAAACCTGCTTTCGAGAAAAACTCATGGGGGTTTTTGCGTAGGGAGATGTACACTCGCAAGGGAACTCTTGCTTCGTCGGGAGCATCGTCGAGATGCGCGTCAAGGTGCAGCCTGCTGTAATTCGTTGCGCGCAGCCGGTGTATATGCACCGGCCGCGGCAGCGGAGATCCGCACGATCCGTCGCGGCAACTCATCTCAACCAACACTCTTCTCTGATTCATCATGAATTGAATTTCTTGCTCTGAGTAAATGCACTAAACGAATTTTATTAAAACGTCGGCAAATATATATATATTCTAAGATGATATTATGCGTAAGGGTTCAATGAATGGTTAAAAAAAGTAGCTGCTTGCATATTCGTAACACGCGACTTTCCCGTCACATGTGTTATTGGGCGTGAAGTTTTTGTAGTGAAGTTACTAAGGCGTAGTTATGAACTGGATAGATTGAAATTTTGTATACTAATTGTTGTCTACGATATAATTCGTTAAAATCGCATTTTTTAATTTGAATTACTAGCGTGAGCGTGAAAAGGGCTTTAATAAAATATGTTTGCTTGTATTATTGTTATCGCTGCGACGGGTTGACAGGTCGAATTTATATTTCGGTTCTGAAAGCCTTTATGCATTTTGATAAAATTAATATTTGATGTGCATATTTGCAGTATATTCCTCTCAGTGAAAACCGCATACGACTAGTGACATTCATTTTCACTCACTAATAAAAGTTTTTTAGTACACCTGCAGCACAAACCGCATTTTACTTAATAGAAGTATTTCATAATCGATATTTTCAAAAACCCCACACGGAGAAAAATAATTGGTTACAGCAGCATGAGATTAGCTACCGCAACAAAAATAATTAGCAAATATAGTGACAGCAAAAGATTTGCTACAGTAGCAATAGCTATTTTCTATTGCAGTAATAGCAGTTTGCTGCTGCAGCCATTGTAGTTTGTTGGCAGCGCAAACAGTTTGCTGTTGCAGCAAAAGTACTTTGATAGCAGCGCAAAGAGTTTTCTAGCAGCACAAACAGTTTGCTATTGCAGCAAAAGTAGTTTGCTGTTGCAGCAAAAGTAGTTTGCTGTTGCAGCAAAAGTAGTTTGCTGTTGCAGCAAAAGTAGTTTGCTGGTGCAGCAAAAGTAATTTGCTGGCAGCGCAAACATTTTGCTGGCAGCACAAGCAGCATCTGTTACAGCAGAAGTATTTTTCTGGTAGCACAAACAACTTGATGTTGCAGCAGTAGTGATTTCCTAAGAGCGCAAACGCGCTCGTGAGAATGTGATGTTTGGGCTTCACGGTTGGACCACCTAATTTGACGTACTATTCAAGATGCTCTTGTATTAGTACTCGCAACAGAGGAGTAATATTTTTCGGCAATCGTTTAGCATAGGTGAGATCGAGTATTTCACGCAATGACACGTAAAGTTTCCAATATGGATTACTTTCTAAAACTAAATCCCCTATGATCACCCCGAATAGTTTCACGAAACACGTCGTTTCTGCAGCTGTCATTTTGAGCTTCGAACTTTTTAAACAGTTTACACTTATAACTTCTTTGTATAACTTCTTCACTAATGCTCCACGTTTTGAAGAAAGATCGCAAGGATCCGCTCTTGGTAAATCCATCATCAAGACAGAATACGCTGACGATGCGAACTGGGTACACGGAGAAAAGGGTGTAGTTGTAGGAACTATGGAATTGATACGTGCCAACCAACAGGCGTGGTAAAATATGGCATTAACAAGTTATTGCGTGTCAGAACCAACCGATTGGTAATGCCAACCAACCGATTGGTGGCGCCAACTAACCGATTGGTAGTGCTAACCAACCATTGGTAATGCCAACCAAACTACATCTAACGTTCCAAGCATTTAAAGGTTAGTTTTCTCAACTAACCCGTTTTCTCCGTGTATGAACGAACTTCGCACTAACAAAGTAGTATTAAAAATAGATCGCGATAGAACAATGACGCTGCGCATAACGTGTTAAGACGCGCAACCCGCCTTTTTTGCAGTAGTTCATTTGCTGGCGGAACTTTCTTCAATTGGTTACGCGAGCAATTTAAACGAATTTCCTCGAGTGCCAATTTTTTTTGTGGTAGTAGCAAATGTTTTTTTATATGCATAAAGAATCGATAAATGAAACGCCGTCGCTACAGCAAATATTCAGTTGCTAACGTGCGAACCTCTTTTTACTAATTTGTTTTTCCAGCAAGATGTATAAGTTCCACCAACAAATCATTAGTTGGGTCCGCAAATAATCTGGGAGATGCATTTTTCGTTTCCGCAACTAACGCTTATTTGCTGAGAGACCAAATTAGCTGTTGCATGAGCTAAATGAAAGGCTATTGCAGCAAAATAGACCTAGCAAACTAAGGCTAGCTGCAACAATAAAATTATTTTTCTCCGTGCAGTGAAATGATTGAATAAAATAATCAAGTCTTCGCTAAACTGAATCACTCATTCGTCACTGTCCATTTCCTGGTAATTCTGAGTATATGTCCCAGGCAGAAGTACCGACAGCTGTGGACACGCGGTCGGTATCTGGCTTCGGCGGTCCCCAGAGTTAAGCAGCATTATTTGCGGTCATAACTTGGATGGATGACCGCACTTAGCCTTGCACTGGTTTGCGCGCCAACTGCTGAACGGGAGGCAGTTTTTCTGAGTTTCTAATGTATTCTCATACAGTAAAAACTCAGTAAAAATAAAGCCGACTGTATCGGCCAGGTTTTCCGCAGTTTCCCTGTGCCCTCGTGCAAATACGATACAGTAGTGCATTAGGATGAGTGGCTGCGGATAACACTCTAGAGGGGTCTCTATGATGGAACGGGGAAAAGGGGAGAGGGGAAACGTAAAAGCCTGAAGAAGGCATACGGAAGAAACCAATAAAAAAAATAAAAATACAGTATATGTCCCAGGTCGGAGTATAATAACTTTTAAAGCAGCCTGCAATCCATTAAAGAATTTTGCACATTTGTTATTTATTTATATTTCAGGTGAAGCTTCAGAAGAATTTGGATTGGATGTTAGATACTGGTTTTCTCGAATGTTAAACAAAAATTTTCCGCACTGTGTCAGAAAAAACCAGAAAATTTTTGTTTGAATGACTGAAATGATTGTTTTATGCGTAAGGGCTCAATGAATGCATAGAGAATACGAAAGGAGAAGAGCGAATACTGATTTGTCACCATTTGGATTTATTGCTACACTTGCAAATGCATAAAACGAATTTAATTAAAACGTAGGTAAAAGATATTGAAAGATATTGTGCGTGAGGGCTCAATGAATTCATGGTGTATATGAAGAGAGAAGAGCGAATACGCGCTGGCTGTTGGCAAGTACATAACTGTTAGTTGAGATCGTGTTACACGAGTCGAGAAAGAGGTGTAAGAGCGAGAGCGCGTTGTGTTCGCGTCAAGAAGCAAGCAAGTGTATATACGAGAGGCAAACGGCACAAGCAGCAGCAGCAGCAGCAGCAGCAGCAGCGCAGCAGCAGTGAGAGCACGCGAACGCGCGTGCCTCGTGTCTACGTTCACGAGGGAGTAAGAGAGCACATGGTGTGGCCTAGCTTGGAATTTCCTCGCGGGCTTACGCAACGGCACGGTAGCTCCAACATCTGGTTATACACGCTCGCAGTGTATAACCAGTCGACCGAGCAGCCGAGCTTATACCGCTCGCGGTATCAAGTGCATGTGTCTCTCAGACGTTGCCACTGTCAGGCTCGCTTCTACAATTCTATATCCATCACGTTGTGTACCCGACACGGCAAAAACTTGATATTGACGGAAGTGCAACTACGCGACCACTGTGTACGACCAGATCGAGACACAGATAATTCGCGATAATCATATTTTATTTTATGTATTGCGACAATAATATATTTGTCAGATTGGTTTTTCTAATGAATTGGTTAACCGTCGATAATGCTAGGAAAGACACTTTTATAACCCTCTAGAAATTTTTTTTTCTAGGGAAACCATCTCTCATAGTAAAACAAAACGGCGTTCAGAAGGGCTTGTTATAGACGGAAGTTTTAAGGGACAATTGTCCCTTGAAAATCGCAATCCAAAAGTTGCTAAGTAATGGCACTATATTCTTAACCTTGGCTTTAGGAGCCGTTCATAAATGACGTCACCACACAAGAGCGGGGGAGGGTTCCTGAAAAAAGTGACGTTTTGTCACGATAGAGGAGAGGGGGGAGTTGGAATTGTGACGTCACGCATTTTTCATTTTTTTTTAAACCCCACACAAAATTACGCAATTTTTTCGGGAAATTTTTTTTTTTTCGATTTCACTATAACGAAATGATCTCTTTCGATTATTTCATTTGTAATCTTCGTTTTTACTAGTTTTGGAGCATTTTTAGTCAACGAACAGAGTATTTACGTTTTTGTTAAACCGGTGTATGAAATAATTCATTATGCTATAAGAGAGGGAAGAGCGCGATTTTCACCGAGTGTGAGATTTGCTGCCCGAGCACGAGGTGAATATCGCACTTCCTCCCGCGTAGCATACGATTCTTTTCTTCCGATTGCGTTGAAATATGACGTGATTTCTGTCGCTGAAAAGCGAGAGGAAAAATTCGACGATACACACGCGCATACCGAGAGAAAAATATAGTTAAGACATCTAAAATAGTTTGATAAAAAAACCCAGACAACATAGTAAATAGGATCAATCTGGGAAGTTTGGAAATGTGTACTTGTACCGTGAACAGAAACGCGATGCACGCGGAGAGACGCTCGCGAAATATCTGGGCATTTTCGGGCAACTTTGCGGTTATGACGGCAAACGTTGAACGATCGACGCTACACGGGAGATGTATATCGTTCGTAAATCTCATGTCGTACTAAACTAGAGACATTTTGCAGGCTGTCAATAGAATTTGCGTTATTTTTCGTAAAGTGAATTGCTTTAACCTGTGTGCATATGAAGATTATTCCGAACATTTGTGGGCGCAAAATATAGAGAAGTATGAGATGCGTTGTATAGCGTTGTACAGCAGCGTAAATAGTACTGCGGGCGACGCCTAGTAAATCTTTGTATGTGATTGGAAAAACATGCCATTTTTCCACTTTGGATCCCGATTACTATACGAATCTGGGAATGAGTACTATATTTTTCTCTCGGTGCAGCGGGCAGAGATACGAGGCAAGACTCGCTCGGGCATCGTGGCCCCTGTTTCTGCGCGCTTCGAGGTTCGCAGCGTGAGCGCCGCGGTACGCGGTGGTCCCTCGAAGTGGGCAAAAATAGGGAGCAAGATGCCCTAGGGAGTTTTGGCTCGTATACTTGCCCGCTGCACATGCGCACTGCTCGCGGCCAGGTATCGGCGACTTTCCTCCCGCTTTTCAGGGATGAAATCACGTTATTTCAGCGCAGCCAGGAGAAAAGTTACATTATTTATTTATTTATTTATTTATTTGGTAAACGGGGCAAGCCCCTTGACAACTACGGCGCCATGGATATTCAGGACCTACAGTTTTAGGTGGGTTCCGAACCACCGGGGATTACAGAAAAAGCACATAGAAAAATTCCATTAGTGTCCGGCCGGGAATCGAACCCGGGCCCCCTGCTTGTGAGGCCGCGTCTCTATCCACTGCGCCACTGCCTTCCCATTATTGTTCCTACTATTAATAAATAATATAAAAATATTTATTATCGTTCGACTATGTATGATATACATATAAAACGTATTTTGATAATACAAAAATGGAAATTATTTTAACTTTATGGGAGGGGGGGGGGGGGGAGGGGTCAGGTGAGATCACGTGATGTCACGTTTGGGGGAAGGCCTTTGCAATTATGACGATACGTGACCAGGGGGAGGGGGGGTCCAAAAAAATCAAATCCGTTGTGACGTCATTTATGAACGGCCTATTACAGTCCGCAATAAACGTCTCTATTATTCCTAAGAAGTTGAAAGTGCAATTCAAGAAGTGCTTAAAATAATAAACATCCCAAAGATGCTCAGAGATGCAAGTATCAACAATTTTAACTGTCGGCAATATTCCGGTTGGTCATTTATACGTTTTTATTACATAACATTTTTCACGTAAAGCTCTTAAAGTCATGATCAAGAAATCACAGGAGGCCCTTTGAGTGTTGTATAAAGCTATAGATTTTATCGCGAATAATATTTTCGACTATTTATTCGTCCACAGCCGCCGAGTAGGAAGCAAAGAGTTAAGTGTGTCTATTCCCGCGGAATAGTGTAAACATTCCGCAGTAACTAGATCAGTTTACGATTGCTTACTGGCTTAGCCGCGCCGCTGGGATGTCGCAGAGGCGTCGCAGCCAAGTATCGTGCGAACCGTATGCAAAACTTAGCTCAACATATACATTTTTCATCCACTAATGAACTGCAGATAAAATATAATTTATTTAGTGCCAATCAACGACATAGTTAATTACTCACGGAGCCATAGAGCAGTCCACAGGAATCCATGCACAGATAGAGACAAGTAGCAACGCCTTGGATCCTTAATTGGCCCCTCGACACCGAAGTCCTCTGGAAAATTGCTGAAACATAAATAAATATATAATTAGTTAAATGCATAGCCATAATATGGGTCGGATTCAATACAAGAGTTTAAAGTAGTCGTTCTGTTACGCGCTAGTCAAAACAGTGAACATTTTTCAAAAACTTTAAAAACTATTTTGGTGGTTCGATTGACGGTTTTGAAGAGTAATATATTCATTTACATGTTTTCTTAATATACAGATATAACCACGGATACGGATTAAAATTTTAAAAAACACTGATATTTACAAATGTCCTATAAAGTGTTTTTGGCATTGAGTTTTATATTAGGAAAAATCATAATTTTCATCCGGTTATGATGAGCAATAATTGATCCTATTTATCGAAAGGATTTTTTTCAATATCCTTTTTAAGAATATTATAACCGTTTCTTTATCTAACCTAATCGAACATTAGACGTACACATACTTGTAGCTTTTGAACAACTAATACGAATAAAGAATCTGTCCGTTCAATTCACAAGCGTCGTTCAATAAACAAAATGAGATCGTTATAATCGAGGCAATATTATGGTTTTTTCTAATATAAAATGGAATGACAAAAACCTCATATCGGACATTTGTATGTATCAGTGTATTTTCTGTTCGAACCGTGTTCGTGAATGCTTTTAATTATGAAGATAACTAATGTGCAAGCCATTCTTCGCAACAGAAGACAGAACTATCAATATTTGTAGAAATGCAATTTAAAAATTAGCACTGATTTGACTAGCACGTAGGAAAACAACTTTTACTACTACCTTTTAATCACTGGAGACGTATATATTTGTAAAATAAAGGAAGCGGACGGCGACACGGTTCGTCGCGAAGTAAGCCGATATATCGCGAAGCAAGTTTTAACGGTGCTTCCAGTTGAGCGAAGGGCTCGGCGAAGCACGTGGCTGCGACGCCTCGACGGCATTGCCCCGTCCGCGTGGCGTCTGATCTCTGGCGAGCCTTGTCGCAATATGCCAAGCGTATCGTGTGTCTCGCTCGATGGGGTGCGAGGCACTAACCCAGCCGACCGACGTATGCCGTCGTGCTCGTAGCGCAAGCTTCACGAGACATCTACCACGTTTATTCTTCTCATCAATCTCGTCAATGTCTATGGATAAATATAGGCGAATAGACCTCAAGATCATGTCCCGAGATCGAAGAGTCGATAGAGATGTGAACGGGGAACATGATCGGTAATTTTATCGTAATTTTTATGTCATTTTATTCATCGTCATTTTCATGTAATTCTAATTCATTTTCTATAACCACTTAAAAAAATTATCAAACTGATCACGTAACTTTACTTGACTCTTAAAAATTTGTTATCACTCTTTGCCCATGGAGGTTATGTGACAAAATGTATAAATCCTATCGTAGGGTAGAGTCACCAGTAAATGAACAGTTAAGGTAGTTCGGTGATGAAGGGCCGAAGTCAAAACAATGATTATTATTTTGTTATGCAATCATTTATATGTGTATATATAACAATATATCTCATCAAGAAGGTTTGTGGCGACCTAAAAATTTCATATGAAATAAATCACAACGAGATATGCTATAGCGCGTCTCTTGACTAATTTTTCAGGTTGTGCCAACTCCTGAATGCTTGATTTATGAAATTATTTTCATTTAACTATTGCGTTATCATGGCAATATGATGTAATACGGTCACTTGTTATTAATATTTTCGATGGAAAAAGCCGACAAACGTCGTAAAATGCAAGTAATTTTTTTAAATAACTATTTTCCGGATTTGCGAAATCACGGCAACGACTTGGCAACGCCGCACGGCTGTATACCGTTGGCACGACCTGACAGTGAAGGCGCACAATTCAAATTGTAAGATAGACAAACCTCGAAACGGTGGAAAATTTTCACAAAACAAAAAAGTTAATTCGAGTAAAAGAGCTTTTGAAAATCTTGAAAACGCTAGAGAGAAAAGAATACATACGGGAGTGCAAACTAAAGTCGAATTAGCAAGTCCGAAGTACGAGGTGCATGGATACCGATTAGTAAACATATCCACGATGTCCAAAGGGATGAAATACAATTCGTGTGCCATGATTCTTTCTTTCGACTTCGCGGAGTCTCAGAAGAGACAGGGCTTATCACGGATAACCTATTCAGGCTATTATCGATCAGTCATTATATCACTTCACTTATATAATTAAAATAGCGGCTCTTTATAGTTTGTCACAGTTTTCACAACTAGAGATTTGGTATTTCAATTACAGCGCGCGCACGCGTATGTGACATTTATATATACTACGATCAAACGTCACGAGAACGACGTGCAACGGTGTTGCCGCATCGCTACTGTCGATTCGGGAAAGTAAGTGATTCAGCACCGAAAGTTTATCTTTAATTATTAATTTCTGAAAAACTATGCGGTTGATCGGGTTCATCTTCAACCATATGTTCCGTCACACTGTCCTCTTTCTATTAGTATATTTGTTACAGTCATTTTTTGTAATAGATTATGAGAAAACTCGGGTTATTCATACAATAGCCCCGGTTTTACTATAAGGCCAATATTAAAACTACCTACTTTTGAAATTAAATATCTAGAGAACGGTACGGTCAATCACCTTTTCTCGGGGCTCTATTTATTAAGGAGAGTTCAATCTTTCGATATAAAAAATAAAATAAAACACTCTTTGCAAAAGCATCATCTACCTTAAGTAGATCGATATGTTTATCACGAATTTCTGTCAAATGTATAACCAGACTGTCTGCAAAAATTTTAACGGATGACCAGAATTTACAATAATGCGATGCAACTAAAAAATATCGTATTTTAATCGCAAAGTATATGAAAATAAATACTAAAAGCCAAAAATTAAATAACATCAGTAAATCAACGGGCCAATATAACCTACACTTTTTGTCGAAAATAGGCTTCGGCGACAAAATTTTCGCAGTAGATAGCTAAAAGATAGACAAATTGAAAATCTAATGTTCAGCCAAGTGGTTAAAGTTTCTCATGAATTCTCAAAAAGCTGTTGTTCATTCACTGGTGACTGTTCAATTACTGGTGCATTCACACTAATGCCATATCGTGTTAATGGTTTTAGATTCGCTGTCAAACCTTATCTTGCAGAAAATGGGAACAATTTAAAGAAATTTTCTTCGAAGAATTTAATTTTTTTTAATTTATTGAAAAGCTGAAAAGAGTTTAGTATGCCAGGCTTAATAGGATTCATAGAAATCATTTCAATTTAATTATTGCAACGAAATTGCAATGTAAAAAGGTGATTCATAGGACCGAACATTAGATGGCCCGTAATTTTTTTTTGCTGCCATAAATCAACAATTGCACATAGCGCTTTCAGGTTTTAGCTACATTATAGTTGAGTGAACCCACTACATGATGTGAGTCGTAGATATCGCAAGAAACGGGTTTTAAATGTGGATTCTCGCCTCTTTTAATAGTCAAATGAATACAGGTTATAATTGAAAAACAGGAAAACTCGTGTAACGTTGTTACATTTTATCATGGCTGTGATTTAGCACCTAAATTACCTCACTGATATCAACGAAGTTGTAATTATTTCCGATTCCACATGTGAGTTGTTACGCACTGGTCCATCATAGTACACCGTCTATATTTACTCCCCCATGGAAATAAAGTATATTCGGGTATATATAATTTTTATACTAAATATATTTGCACCGAAAAATTGTTTATGTTGGATATAACAAACATGTCGGAAATATATGCAAGCGAAAATAGGTGGTGAGGTATATCCAAAATATATTAAAAAATGTATTTTTGGTTATATTTCATTTTTCATGAGGGCTGCTTTTACTCTAGCTGAATAGCCCAACTAATAATTGATAAAATGCTTTAAAATTTTCCGAGGCTCTTAGCAAAAAGAGATTTGTATTTGATAAATATAAATGTATATGTACTAAATGTATTTAAACGTGTATTACTATGTAATTCAAATCTTAATAATGCTTCCTTAAGGAACAACGCCATATCAAATCGTGCGAAATTGAAGCAGCTTCGAAGCCTGACGAGTTCGCAAAGTAGTTGATTTTCAGTTGTCTATTATTATCAAGAATTAACTTGTAATTTATTTTTGTTGGCAATTAAAACTTGAATTGGGTATTTTAAGTTTCGCTGACAGTAAATATATGCAATTTTTTAAAATTATCCAAAAAATCATTACATCTCTATGCAATTGAGTTTTAAAGCTTCCGAAACTGACTTTACTACCTTAGGTAAATTGTAACCTCCGTCCAATAGCCAGGATTTTCAAATACGTGTTATTCGACTGTACTTCACATATAATACATAAACTATAAAATATGAATATTTGTAACGTCACAGCTGCTCATTCCAAGACATTTTCCAATGAATCCACTCTTCTGTGAAGCTTCGTTTATGTATAGAGTAAATCTAACGAGTCGTGGATGCGTGGGAATTAATGCGCTGCCCTCATTTTCAACATAGCTCGCCGTTATCACGAACGACATATACACACGAGATAAGCGGTTAGAGTGAATTCGGGTAGAAAGTGTGATTTCAGATAAAGACTGATGAAAACTATTACGGAAATAGTGTGTGCTGCGTTGACTTCTCGTTACCGAGAAATTTGCTCGACTTGCTGGTGGTCTGGATGGGTAGAAATAATTGAGAGGTAGTCTCGAGGATCGACGATATACCGTAGATGCCACCTATACGTTGTTACCGCCGGTGGCAACGTCGTTGGAATCGCGGACACTGCAAAGAACAGACGAACGTTATACCTGCGTTATACGGGCACATGCAGTTAACGACCTCGGCTGTTAACGAACCTCGACGCTCTAATTGAGTCTTGAGATCGTTTCCAACGCACTTTACGCCGTGTCTGCGCTTCTCAAATCGCTTTGAGCACTGTCGTACTCTTTGGCCGCTTTCGCTCTTCAAGTTAGCCATCTTTTTTAATAATAGAGACAAGTCCTAAGAGTTAAATTAATATAAATAATTGTATGTAGCAAGAAGCGAAAGTCTTGACAGGTCAGCATTGTTGTCTAAACAAAAAGTAGTTAGCGTGAAATTTCTTCTGCTGCTTGCACATTCAAGTTCATCGTACAGTCTGTGCGGTCTTATAATTATCGCAAAATGCTCGAGAGATTTTTTTCGACGGGGTTTTGGAGAAAATTTCTTTGATGGAGTGATCTGAAATTATTTTGAATCAATTGCATTCAGTTGTTAACATATAGACACAATTTTTTAGAGGAAATTTCATAGGGCGAGACAACGGTGTTTAGTTGCAATTTGGAGTGAAATTCTAAGGTGGACCAAAATCAGGAATATGCATCGATGTCAACTGAATTCAGTTGACTCAAAGTATATTACTAAATAAAGACTTCTAGGTAGAGCTTATTGAATTTATTTGACGAGGAGGGAGTCAATTTAAAATTAGTGATATTCATCGATATCCAGTTTGTTTGGATGCTGGTATTATATGGGAAATATGATAAATATGACAAAAAACGAAATATTTCTAATATTGTTTCGGCATGGGTGTAGCTTCTTCATTTCTTTTTTACATTATTCAATTGTAATTGCTAAAAAATATTCCTTGCAATCGTATTCAAATCTATGATATACCCCTAGTTTGCTGCTATGTCAAATCGGTACATTCTTGTCACGAAATTTCGTCTGACACAATTGAGGATTATATAAAAATATTTGGGTTACTGGATTCTGTAAACAAAGTGTGCAGACTATAAAAATTAACAAAATGGCGTTGACCTACAATACGTTTACCACCCTATAAAAGTCAAATACAAGATTTATTTGTCGATGAATCACACTGATTCTGAGTTCTCCCTTAAGAGACAGCGGCACTTCCCTCAAAACGTAAAAAAAAATTGAATCTATTTATTTTTCAAAACGGCTTGATAAATGGGTCTTAAATTTTGAGAGAATACGCAGATTTTTTGTAGAAATGTGCTAAACTACTTGCTTATCCACGATACACGGAAAGAAAAGATTAGTTGCCGTAACCAAAAAATGAGTTGACACAACCAATCGATTATTCTATTTTCCTTACTCACTCACGTTCGCTAGTGCGAACGATTCGAATGTTGATACCGACGATTCGAATGGTATTCCCAACTATTCAAGTGATAGTCCCAACTACTGAATTGGTTAACCTCACTAATCTCACGAGAACTAATCGTGAATAGTTGAGGTTACTATTCGATATTGTTGAGGCAACTAATTTTTGAGACATTGTGTACAGCAAATAGGAAACGTAGTTGTCACAACCAAACATTTCTTTCCGTGTACTCAAAGCTGTTTTTTTACAAGAGTCGATAAATCAAAATTAACGTTATGTGCGAGACAGGTTAAACCTATAGGCGTTTAACATTCAACGATGAATTTCCCTCGGATATATCACTCTTAATATAAACATCATCAAGTTGCCGTGAGAAAATTTAGTTTTCTTCATCTAAGACGCTTCCTTTCAGTGCAGAAATGCTTTCATCAATGTACATAATTACATAAAATGTTTCAAAGAAAGGTGTGGTATAATTTATCGAATTTTTGCAAATTTCTATCGTGACTGGTGATGTCGTCACGGGTCCATCCAGTTCGTTAACG
Organism: Ephialtes manifestator; assembly: GCA_963970395.1. NCBI lineage: Eukaryota > Metazoa > Arthropoda > Insecta > Hymenoptera > Ichneumonidae > Ephialtes > Ephialtes manifestator. The sequence continues at coordinate 7,749,990 of OZ019980.1, forward strand.
CTTGGTTGTCTCGTAAAAGAAGTTTTCGTTCAGAGTGGTGCGCACGCAACCAGAAAGTGGTTATCATCACATTCTTTCTCTCTCTCCTCATGCAATATTTATTCGCGGCAATCGCGTCCTTTCGCGAAAGAAGTGCAACAGTAATCGCTAATGAACAAGCCTGAATCTGCCGCCCTGGCAAGATTATTCATATACATTCCAAACAAGCTTGCGATCCGGTTATTTCGCGCTTGCTATTTACGGAGAATCACTGAGCTCTACAACCGTTTATTAATTTTTCATTCTGTTTTCGCTAATCGAATGCGAATGATGCAAATCGATATTCGCAAAATTCAATCGCTTCTTGTGGCTCTTTTTGATGTCTACGTAGCCGCGGACGTCAGATCGCTATACGTGACAATTCGCACGCCGGTCTCGACCCGATTACATCGAGAGAGAGAAAGTTTCATTGATTCAAAGAAATCGCTTTGCCAATTTCGGCCTACAAAACATTTATTCGTCGTCAATGAAATAATATACTCAAGTTAATATTATCTTTTCTTTGAATGATCTAGAATTCAATCAAATATAGTGACATCACATTAATGACATTTTTATTTATACCAAGGAATCGTTTTTCATTGAGTTCAAAGAAATTGTCTTCGAGATACTAAAAGAAAACCTATAAACGTAACGTTTAAAATAACATGTCGCTAATGGAATGAAATCACGGCAAAGGTTACTTAAAAAATGTTCTTACATGCTGTATCAGAAAGTTTCTATAACCTTTCTATATCTAGCACAATCATTTGAAATCATTTATTTATACGAATACCGATACCTGGCGATTCATTTTTGTCGGTTTTTTGCGGCTAACGATTCAACGCGACTAACGCGATCGAGCTAACCGTCGGTGGACCGGGTCCCGTCAAGTATATCGTTTCTTTGAAACAACGAAACCATTTCATTACATCAATGAAATCTTTTCTTCAAAATTCAAATGCAATATGTATTTCATTGAGAGAAAAAAACTATTTCATGGAAATCAATGGAAAAAATTGAAATGCGACATTTCATTGAAAGCAAATAACTATTTCGTGTAAATCAATGAAAAAAAATCAAACCATCCATTTCTTTGAAATAAATGAAATATTGTTTCACGGTGTACCCAGAAATCAGTATTTTAACATTAAAATTCCTGAATTCTAACATTGGAAATCTGGTCATCAAAAATTGTAGACTACATTTAAAACTAATCCATCAAGTAATTTAAGTCACACAACAAAATGTACTGCATACGGGATTTAGAGAGAACAGGTGCCATATTTGCTTCATACCTAAACATCCCAACTAATGATAGATTAATTGCTTTAAAATTTTCTGACGATCTTAGCAAAATGACTTTTGTATTTATTGAAAATAAGTGTATCTAATAAATATATCTAGACGTTTTGTATTATGTAAACAGTATTAAAATATTAATAATGCTTTTTTTAGGAACAGAGTCATAAAATACACTGAAATCCGAGAAGTTCCGAAATCCGAGGAGTTCCGAAATCCGAAGAGTTCCGAAATCCGCAGAGTTCCGAAATCCGAAGAGTTCCGAAATCCGAAGAATTCCGAAGTCCGAAGAGTTCCGAAATCCGAAGAGTTCCGAAGTACGAGGAGTTCCGAAATCCGAGGAGCTCTGAAATCCGAAGAGTTCCGAAATCCGAAGAGTTTCGAATTCCGAAGAGTTCCGAAATCCGAAGAGTACTGAAGTCCAAGAAGTTCCGAAAACCGAGGAGTTCCGAAATCCGAAGAGTTCCGAAATCCGAAGAGTTCCGAAATCCGAGGTGTTCCGAAATCCGAAGAGTTCCGAAATCCGAAGAGTTCCGAACTCCGAAGAGTTCCGAAATGCGAAGAGTTCCGAATTCCGAAGAGTTCCGAAATCCGAAGAGTTCCGAAATCCAAGAAGTTCCGAAATCCGAGGAGTTCCGAAATCCGAAGAGTTCCGAAATCCGAGCAGTTACCAAATTCGAGGAGTTCCGAAATCCGAGGAGTTCCGAAACCCGAAAAGTTCCAAAATCCGAAGAGTTTCGAAATTAGTTGATTTTCATAGGTCTATTTTCGTCACGAATTCACCATTCCCGCCATGACCATTTGTATACATTGCAAGCACGCGTGAGGTCAGCGCTGCTTCGTCACTTTTATGTTTGTTAATTTTTCGTTCAGTTCTCGCTAACTGAATGCGAATGACGCGAATCGATATTCGCAAAATTCAATCAATTCGTGTGGCTTCCCTTTGACGTCTATGTAGTATCTGACGCACTAATGCATATAATTACGCTACGTGACAATTCGCACGACGGTGGCCACACGATTACGTGCAAATCAGGGTGCTTGTTCAGCGCGAATAGCAAAAGTCATTAGCAAGGTCGTGAATTACTTTCCAACACGCTAATGCACGACCTCGATATTTCGCGCGCTACGTGAGAATTTGCACGCTTGGTTGCGTCTATTGTGAGTTGTACTTGACACAGCGAGATTGAAAGCCGTCAGGGAATCTTCAGTTTCTGACGGTGAGTGCATCAACCGACGACGAGACATTATATTTTAAGCTCAACGAGCGACAGTCTGAAATTTCTGTGCGGTGATGATGCATAAGGCAGCTATTTTTACATTACTTTGATTTATACACTGAACCATATTTTTATCTGAATGGGGTTTTTGAAAAATAGTCTCAGGGATCGCAGTATTTTGGTTTAATGACTAACACGTCCATTTAAAACAATGTGACGATGATAGACCAATGTTACGACATATGACCTTACCAATATAAAAGCTATAATATAATATTATTAGAAGTAAGTGAGCACGTAAAACAAAACGTGTGAAAAATATGGTATTGGTAACTATAAATAAAGTAGGTTAAAAAAGCTTCAGAACCTTGAAAAGGTAATTAGAAAGGGATTGGGTAGCTGTATCACATTTCGTTATGTTTAAATATATTTAAATACAAGAATTTTTTACGTTTAACGAAAAGAGTGTCATTTAGCAGTTTATATATTAGGTTGGTATTCGACAAATGAAGCATTTAAATATTTAAAAAAAAAAAAACGGTTTCTGACTTCATAATATTAGTGCTATGAAATAATAAATGAAGAGTGTAACCTGAATGAGTCTCCTCTGAAGTGGTTATTTTATATGCTGCCACATATCAATAAACTCGTAACTATTTTACGATTTGTTTGATTTCCGTTAATTACTTCTCAACAACTTTAATGATTTGTAATTAGCGAATTAGCAGTTCCCGTAATAATTTAATAGTCAGAAAATATTTATAATTACCACGACCTCCCTGATTTCTTCGATTGTATAGATGCAATGTCGCGAGACGAGAAAATTTTGATTCTAAGATAAATTTTAGACGGTAGATTTAGCCGAAACTTTCCACTAAAAATTAGATGCTTAGTAAGTTGCTCTCATAAATTTCTTTCCCCCGCCTAGGCAAGTAGAGTTCATAAGTCAAAAACTCTTGTCACCACGTTACAGTCGAGTCGATGAATCAAAATTGATAATACAATGATTTACGTGAGACATAGAAGACATAGTTGTAGTTTTATAAGACAACTATGCCATCTATCCAAAGAGTTTCTCACGTAAATCATCGTATTATCAATTTTAATTCAGCACTATGCGTTAGTCGCAAAGTGAGAGTAGACCCAAAGTGTACAGTAGAAGGCCACTAACCCTGCGGGTTATGTCACTGGGCGCGCCGGTTAGTCGTTGCTCTCTTCGCCACACCACCGAAATAGAATACTCCGTTGTCGTTTGTCGTATATATGCTCTTCGTCTACTTAGTTCTCTTCGTTCTTCCTCTTCTGTCTATACATTCGCTCGGGCAGTGTTACACCAGCGAGAGAGCATAGCCATCGCATAGTAGACAGTGAGTGACGTCGCTCTGCTCTTCTCTTGAGGTCACGCCGACAATCCTCGAGTTACTTTAGGACTTTACTCCCCTCCCAACGCGATATATGTAGGTAATGTACTTTCTATCTTTCTTCGCGAGCTTCGCAAAAATGAATTGCAAGTAAATAACAGCTGAGCCACTGCGGATGTAAAAGAATCACGTACTTAAATTCTATTTACAGGCTGACGTTGCTACGCAGGGGCGTGAAGCATCCCCCTCGAGCGATACATCGTCTCTTTCTCTTTCTTTCTCTCCGCTTCAACTGGTGAAATACTCGGTCTCAACCTGCGAGCGCCGAGAAAACCCATTCAACATCACAAACGATCCGCCACGCTCTGTAGATACCGATCTCGCGCGTCGAGCCGACTAATTTGTGTTGCTAAATGCTCCCCGAACCTCTTCGTCTCTCCCACCTAACAGTTTTGTGTTCGCCTCGCTTACTTCACAGCTCGTATGCCGCCTGTTCTGCCCCCCAGCCACCGATATATGTAAATCGAACCAGTGGGAATTCTCGTATAACCGACGTGGAACGTGTTCTCGTGGTAGGACAAATTCGCACCACTGCATCATTTTTTGGTCTTGTGGGAGGTTCTAGGATTCGTGAGAACTAAATTGAGCTATTTTGGAACCCAGGCACTTCGAGTTGGAGATCAAGTGGCGTAAAATTAGGGTCTTTTGTTTTGCGCGGGTGGCCGTAAAAATAGTAAATGGCTAAAATAGCAAATTTCAACATAATTAACGTCTGAATCTACAATGGCCATTATTATGAAATTCGCTATTTTAACCATTTGCTATTTTAGCTTTTAGCTATTTTGGCCATTCGCTATTTTAGCCATTTGCTATTTTGGCACCTATCCAATGCAACGAATTAATGTAACTATCAAAATGGCACGATGGACCAGAAACTAATAGTTGTAGACGGATATACCACAATTATTATAATGTAATATAAAAATGTCTCCGTGTGAGAATAGACATTAGATGTTGAACTAAATCCAGCGGAATCAGGTTGACAAATAAACGCTTAGGTAGAACGAAATTTTGTGTTTCTTTGCAATGTGGGGAACAGGGTATTTAAGCTGATAAAAAAGTTTATTTGGCAGTCCATACAGACGGATTAGGCTGAACCAATTAATGTTTTTACTCAGTGCTCTTTTATAAAGGTTGAACTTTATTACAAAACGAACTAGCATCCCAATTTGTGTATTTGTTCTTAAGGAACGGAACTAACACTCTAAGTAAGATATTCTTGAAATAAACGTATACAGCTAAATTAATTCGGGAATTAAGGATCTTTACGAGAAACGCGAGGCACGAATGGTTGAGGAGCTCCGTATAAATATGTGCGACAAAGAACCACGCGCCAAACGTGTGAAGTGGACAGATGCCGGCTTTCTGTTGTTCGCCGAACCGCAAAAACCAGACCATTAATCATCATCAAATTTGTAAAATGTATCGTAATGAATCATATGCAACTAGTCATATATACTTGGTCGAAAGCAAAATTGAACTTCCACCACACTATAATTGTGCTTTCGGTCTAATATATACGCTTGCGTCATGAATATATTTCTTAATGCGCTGGGTTTGAGATGCCTCAATTTTATTCTGAGAAATGAGAAACGAAAAAATTAATGACTTCATTCAGCAGCATTAACATTCTTAATTCGAAATTTTGTAGCTTGTTTTTTCGGGCATCTTTTACCTCCTAGGGTTAGAATCAAGCTTTTTCAAATCCAAATGGGTCATTTTTAGGATCAGTCACAAAAAAAAGAGATGTGTCACCCCAGCATGATCATAGCGAGCAATGTCCACTTTGTCCTACCAGTTCGTCCCAAAGCAGTCGCTCCTTGTTCCGAAATCACTCAATTTGACACCCATGAGTCAGAGGAGAGCGGAAAAAAAATTACTTCAACTGGAATTTGTCTCGAAGTAAAAATTCCAAACATCTCATTCGTGGTGGAGGCTCCCGAAATTTAGTGAATGAGCCAACGTGTAACGCAGCAGGCGACTCACCACCGGCGAACGAGTGTTTAGTGGTACATCGAAGTCGAAAAAACAAGAGAGCTGGGTTAAAGGAAAGAAAGAAAAAAGAACGTTGCAACAAGTCGGAGGGGCTCTTCTTCATCGTCGGGTCGTAGGAGGCACAGCGCAACTCAGATATGCCAAGAAGATCCAGGACTAACCCTTTCGAGTCCACGACTTACGACCTCCTTTGGTTATGGCCCGTGTGTGAAGCATGCATCTGTAATAAACGCTGATTTAGAGGATGTATCAGGATGCTTGTGCACACTTGGTTCACGCTCTATGACGTATAGTCAGTGCATTAAACACCCGTTTATGTAGCCAGAGAAATTGCCAAACGGGCTGTTTATACCGCACCGCATACCGCAGGTCGTTACTCACGTGTCTGTCCAGCGACTGCATCACGGAATGGGTTTGCATCCCCAGTACTATCCGAGCACACAGTAAGTCCAGGTAATTACGCACCACTAAAGGTGAGGTGGAATGGTAACGCCTTTTAACTAATTAATAATAGCAATGTAGCTTAACGACCTGCAGTCAAATCGCAATCTTACATTTATTTTCAAAATTATTATCATTATACAGGCAACTGCTACAAACTTGTCATTGTCAATTATTTGTGTCTCAAGACATAAAAATACCTGATCTTTGAGCTTCTATTTAATGAATACTAAGCACTAACAATTAAAGTTACATTATAATTCATCGCTTGTATATTTCTAATTATTATTCAACTAAGTGCTACAAACTTGTAGTCCATAAAATAATTGTTGTCTTTTCAAAAACAACAAACGGGTATTCGTAACTTTATTTAATGCATTAGAAGCAATTACCATTGCAATAAATTGTGATTCATAGTTTCTTATTGCTAATCGTTGTACTATGTGCTACATTCTCTCAGCGGGCACACCTATATGGCAATATAAAACGATTCGATTTGAAAAACGTTCGCTCTGCACTGAAAACTCGTCGTGCCTTCCGGGTGTGCATCTCTAAGTGTTCATCGTCTGAGCAGAATCTTAGCCGAGTGATAACCGGAATGTCGCAGCCTCTTGAATAATTATACCTGTTAGACTACCGTCTGCGCGATATCTTTTTGTCTTAAGTAGATGCACGGTGGACTCGTTGTAGCACAGTAGTAAACTATTCCTGTCCAGCTTCTTCGATTCCTCGTCTACCTATAGAAGATTCCACTACAGGATCTCACTTTATGCACACGTTCTAATCGCTCTGCTAGTGTCAACCGCTTGTACCATACGCATTGACAAGATACACCTTTGATATATATTCTTGAGAGGCCCCAGAGCACTTGGATAATCCGCATAGCTCGTTTATTCGCCTCTCACTGATAGCCCTTCCAAGATTCATATTTATCCAACAATCATCATTCTTTGCAAAATTTTTCTATTATACGACAACTGACAATAAATTACATAGGCTCAATAATCTAAGGGAGATAAAATATATGCAGCACAGAGCTGAGCAAACTAAAAATGATTGGGTACTTAAAGTACTTTTAGAATCTAAAAAAGTGGAAAATATAAAGTACTTTTGCGATTGTCTTTAAGAATACGTTAGTGTTAATGTTCATATTTTAGACATTTCATCCAGAAAAGAGTTAACTTGAAGAAAATATTTATATACACGTAGCCTTGAATTACACAGAGTACTTGCAATATACTTTATGAACCAAAAATACGTTAAGTACTTCAGGAACCGAAAGTACGTTAAGTACTTCAAGAACCGAAAGTACGTTAAGTCCTTCAAGAATCAAAAGCACTTTAAGTACGTTAAGGATCACAAATACTTCAAAAACTTTGTGGTATTTCGTTGAGTTCTAATGCATAATGAAGATAATCATCCACTATCCTGAAATAAACGTTGAGAAAAGCAAAAACTATATCTAAGATTTGCCGCCTTGCTTGCTCGTCCACCAATCGTAGTTGCCACTCGAGAATCCTGGTTCATAGTGTACATACATGAGTTCTAATCGACAACAACTTGTACTATACGTGCCAACAAGATACTCCTTTGATATATATCCTCCAGTGGCTAAGAGAGGTCCCAAAGCAGTCAGATAAGCCACGTAACTCGTACTTGCCTCCAAGATTTATCTTTTGGCCAATGATTATTATTATTCGCGTATTTTTTTTTAAAAGTTATACGACAACCGTTGACTAATTTGACGGGCTCGAAAAGTCCGATGGGAACACGAGATATGTATGAAAATAGAATCGCGCAAGATCGTTAAATCAACGATGAGAAAAACTGTTGGAAAAATTTACGAGAGGTCGCAGGGTCAAACGTATCCTTTTACGAGTGGTTCTGCTCATTCTGACCGTTGGTTTTATTTCGGTAGTTTGTTGTGTCGAGGTCGTGAGGCGAGAGAACTTTTTGACGAAGCGACTGGCGACTACGTACGTGTAGCTCTTCGAGGAGAGAATCGAGGCTGGGGATCAGAAGAAACGCCTGTGCAAGTGAATTACGACTATTCTCAGAACGAACGTTACTTTGTCTTACTTTTCTCGTAGATATCTACCTACCGCAGCATCGTATTCTATACTCTATGGGCTCGCTTTCGTCATCGACCAAATTTTATTTTACTTTTCTACGTTCCACCTGTCGCATAGATTCTTAACCCTTTTATATTCAATATACCTGGCGCATGAAGGCAAATCAATGGTATATGGCTGTGCCTCCTATGTCTTGTATGGATTTATGAATTCCTAATTAATCGTAAATCGAGGATCACCCAAAAACCCATGTTCGAACCCTAGGACACATAACTTAAGAAATTTTTTTTCCAAATTACATGAGGGATTCATTTTATTATGAGAAATGAAAGTTCGTATGTGGTCAGAAAAATGCTGAAACGCCGTATGTGGAGTGTAGAGTTGAAGTATCATTAATCTTCGGTAGCTTTCATTTGTCACAGTGATGACAAAATATTGGTATCTATGCACTTAATGATCATGGGAAGGATATGTCAGCTTGGGCTTGCTTCTGTGGGAATATGTCGCGGTTAAGATGCTAATACCACGGTGTTACTCAACTCTGGACCATCGTACTTACGATGGACGGCGTAGATGCAGGAATCCGCATGCGAGAGCGAAGGATCTTGATAGGGCCTTGCTATAAAATGCTGAATATCCACTCTGTGCTGCCTTTAATCCGATTACTCGTAAGTCCCTTCGTTCTCAGTCATGGTGGCCTCTACATGCTGGAAAAAATTTCTCCACTTTTTTTTCTGGGCGATTTGTACTTTTTCTTTGATGAAAATTGAAACTATACTAATGCTTGTACAGGTAAGAAATTACGGGAAAACAATTGAAATTGCCAATACCGATAATTTTAAGTTATATTATCCCGAGAGTTCTGAAATGTTCGGCGTCAAAAAGTTTCGCTGTGTGGCAACGAAAAGGGTATGTTTTTTTTTCTATCGAGTTCATAATCTTTTTTTGCGGATTTTACTTGCGGCGCCGTCAAAAATTTTTGTAATCTTTTTTCCAACAAAAATCTATCAGATGCCACGAAAATCGGAGTGATGGACACTAATGGGCCATTATTTTTTCCATTTCCCGTTACCCGTTTTATGGCAATTTGAATTGAATCTATATTGATTTTTCTAATATAAATAAAATCGTGATACATTTTTGTATCAATATGTGGTGGAAAATAAGGAAATAAATAAACTAGAAACATATCATTTATAGAGTAAATAAACATTCAAATCTGACGCTTACAGCTCAGATATAAAGTATCGAATTTGATGAACAAAGTATCTTCTATAAAAACTATAAATGTCGAATAACAATAACAAACGTTGAATGCGAGTGGTAGCAATGGAATTCCGTATTTCGCAAGCAAAAGCATAGAGTGTGTATATATATATATAAGAACAGCGCGGCGCTTGGCGCTCATCAAAGAGACTTATTCAGGAAGCAATTTTTCTTTTACGTGATTCTAAAAAAAGGCCGCTTGTCTACACTACAAAGTTATTCGAGGTAAATGTACTACAAATCTATTTCATTCCAATTCCTTTAGAATTCCCAGAATGTGAGGTAAAAATTATTATTTAAATTCACCTTTTTCACGAAGGAAGTTCGTTTCCTTTTGTTGCGTACCGCTTCTCATTGTCTTTGACCAATAAATAAACTCTCTAATTATTCGCTGATTTCTCAGATGATTATTAATTCACTGAAGGTCCTAGGACTTTATTGACTGGTATCCACCACACAAATTCACCGTCGTAGCGGCGGAGGCTAAAAACGATCAGGTTTAGAGTCGCGATTGGCCGAAAGAATTTATGAATGGCTCGAGGGGACAATGACTGAGCAAATTTGGTCTGAAACCCTCAATTCGCATTCAACGTACTCGACGCGGCCGGAAGTCCGGCCGGAGGTGCCGCGAATTCTTCGTGGAATATTCGTGTCCAAAAAAAATGAAAAAAAATATTATATATATTTATTTCCTCTGAGGTCAGCCACCGGGCAACCAATTATATGTACTGCCTTCCCCTCCCCCCTTCGCCCCTTCCTTCCATCCCTTCGTATTGCACTAAATAACGTGCTATCGACGATTCGAGACATTTCTTTCTCTTCTTTATTCTTCGTTTTGTATTGTATCTCGCGCAAGTATAGCGCGCACCTACTCGTTACGTCGATCCAGCGGCTCGATAAACGAGCTCGTGATTTAGCATTGCTACGTGCAGCGGTAGTACCGAATTCGTATGGTGAAGGTGCGAACTCTTGGCTTGAAAGAAAAACGCACCTCCTTCCACGGTTGAACCGTCATAATTTATCGGATAAATTAAGCTTGAATAAAGAGCATCGCCGACTTGCTCATCTTCGCACTTAATGGTGTTGTTTTTTTTTTTTACTTGGAGAGAAATCGTGACGATCGAATACATTGTTGTTGGCCATTTAGTACAAATATACTCAACTTTAATCAGTAATTTTTATACAAATTATAGGGCCTTTGATTGTTGGTTATGTTAATTTCATTTATGAGTAATCAATAGACCATTAAAGGCGTTTAATAATAATCTGAGGATTGCTTACTGGCCTTTATTCACCTTCCTCGGCGAATCGATATCATTACGAGATATAGTAATGAGGATAGCATGTACTTTGCAATTTAAGTCATTTAAAAATTTGTAGTCATTAAAAAAAAAAGAATATCATAGATAATTTACGAAAATTCTAATAATTAATAATAACTGTTATTATTATTTTAATCGAAATCATCATTAATCGCTTATTTTCTCTCATTCCAGCCGTATTCTTCTCATTACACCCAAACACAACGTAGACATCCGACTGAAATGTATTTAGGATTTTAGAAGTAATTTATTTTTCTTATGTACAGAGAAGCCAAGAAAAGAATTTATCTTTTCTCGGCCAAGTTTTATACTGTAGAAATTTTTTTTTTCTTAAATATTGGACACATGTCTGAATCAAAATACTGAAAAAACGGTACTTTTACATTAATTACGTGTAAATACGCTTTTCGTCCACGAAATAAGAATGTAAGATGCATTTTTATCACAATTCCAATGATTCTCAAATTTCTCTAGAACTTCGAAATTCGAATAAAACAATATGCTTAAACAAATAGCTATTCCTATATTGCATCAAATATCCTATATTGGCAGTTTAACAGTAAATCAATATAAGTTACAAAAATGAGTAATTCTCATGTAATAAACGAAATCCTTGTTTCTTCGGCTTATATACGTTTAACAATAACTAATCAATTATTTCCCCACTATTATTTACTTCCTTCAGTAAATCCATAAAATATACCATACAAAAACAAGCCTGAATAATGATTGGTAGACTGGCATGTACTTCGCACTTCAGCTGTAATGTATTTTACTAACTCTAAGAGTAATTGCGATGCGAATTTTTCATCAACCTATTTATTGCAAATAGTCAATAAAAAAACAACAACAAAAACTCTTAACTCTCATACAGTATGTATTACACCTCTAAATATTTAGTATCATATATGTATGTATATATATAGCGTAACGACGCGCCTGTTGATTGAATGATAATTGCACCATCAACTTTGATTGCCCATCGATTATCATCAATTTCGTTCGACCACCGATCTCGATAAATTCACCGAGCGCAACACCTGCCGATGAAAATTGATGCAACTAGTCTATGCTCCATATAATTATCCTTGAAATTAAACGATTCCGAACCTGGGGTAGAGTTTGGATGGATTATAGTTAGTATCTAACGATGCAGGGTTAACGATTTTAATAGTTATTTGGGCTGCCGAGACGTACCGAGCGATCGGTAAGATATCGAAGTGAAAATCTACTCTGAAATCTCCCGCGCCGAACCGACGACTCTCGTTAGCGGTTGTGCCTGTGCACTTCGCGCTATAGCCTTTCATTCTAACGCGATCATACCGACTATAAGGACGAGAGCGCCTACACTCACGATATACAAGCGGTAGCGACGGAGACCTCGCAGCACGGGGGGTTAATTCGATGTCGTAAAGTAGAACGAGGCGCCTATCATCGACCATGAAAACTCAGAAACGGGTTTAACCGCGAGTGCTCGACGCTGTTCGACGGTATCATGGATTAAATTAGCAACGTATGCCTTGCCACACCGGATCTCCAATAGCTTTGCTACGCTCTCCATCTCTCCTGACTATTTCCGTATTGACTATTTACAGGCGAATTACAGCTTACCAGCGACACTCAAGATTATACTTAAAATAGTTTTAATCATATTGGAAAATTCAAGGAGGGTGTTGTGTAACTACTCAAGGAAATACTTTTGTCAAAGCTTCTCTACAGAGCTTTTGGTGGTTTGATTGACTGTTCTGGACAGCTACGGGGCACGATGGAACAGGCCAAACCGACTATGTGGGCTTCTTATACTTTAAGGGGAGGGAGTCAGGTAAAAAAAATTGAATTTGAAAATTCAATATCATCCAAATTCTCTTGCATATGAAAATGGTCAGTGAAATATGTTGTTGGTACTCGACGAAAGGATCTTTTACTGTTGTCTGACTTGCATATGCCTTTCAGTATTAACTTAAGCAAAGATCTTAGATTTTCCACTTTGCGCATGATTCAGACCAAACTGCTATGCAGATTGGGCTAGTTGACGTCTCATTTTCTTCTTTACAAAAAGAAACACCGGCCAAGCGGAGCAAAATATATTTTTTTCATCCTGAAAGCAAAGTTAATCAATGATTTAGAAAATAGCATAAAATTTATTTATTTTGAATTATGTCACTTAAAAACTATTACCTTTTATTAATATTTGCTCCGCTTAGCCGGTGTATCTTTTCATGACGAAGAAAATGAGACGTCAACCAGTCCAATCTGCCTAGCAGTTTGGTCTGAATCGTGCGCAGAATAGGTTGAAAACCAAGTTTTGGCAAATGGCATCTAAAGTTTATGACTCAAAAAAATTGTTTGCGCTGTGTTCACCTTTGGGGCATCTTAGTACCTTTAATGAACAAAATAAAAATATTATGTGCAAGTCAGATTTCAGAATATTAGTAATTATTTTACAAATAAATGTTTTTTTTATTAATAAATAAATAAGTAAATGAATTCATAATATTTTATAAAACCTGAGAATAACACTGGGATGATCTCTTTTATTGACAACATCACTGAAAATTTGTCCAGTGTTGAAACATTCAGAAATATACTGCAAACACATTACATCACCACTTCATAAGAAATAATACACATTTGAACACTTCTGATGATTGTTCATTCTGTTTTAAATATTGTTAATTGAAAAAAAAGGCAAATGGATAATGGAATTAAACTAATAACATAGTATGAAAAAAATAAAAACGTCAATTACAGGTTAGAGGCCGCTCGAATGTAGCAGAAGTCAATTTTCCCGGCAGTAAGAAGTTGCGCATGCGATACGCATCAAACTATCATAGCGCATGCCCCGTTATTCGCGCGAATTCAAATATGATGTAAATGTTACTTGTTGCATTGGAGACATCACACTGTCATCGCGTCGTTTATATCGCGTTTCACTAATTGTTTTAAAAAATGGTAAACAGATAAAAATTTATTTACAAATACGTAATTAATTTTTTCATCTATAGAAAAAAAATCATTAAAAAACAGGCATATTGCAGCAATTGGCAATTTTTCGGCATTATGTCTAAGATTTTGAAGGTTCAGAGGTCAATTTTTTTGGATTGCGCGCATTGAGGCGAGTTAAAATGTGAGAAACTTGGGGTTTGTTAATTTTCAAAATATTTGTGCAAATTAATAAGACTGTGGGAACTGCGTGTCAATACCCCGGTTCTAACATGTCCCATTTCGTTCTTACTACCGTAAAAATGTTTGGCACTTTTCTGAATGAGAAACTAAAAAATGGATTTTTTGTAAAATTTAATTTTTAATTTTTACGTTGCGAATGGAATTTCTTTTTTATGAAATTGATATTTAGATTGAATTAATACAGCAATTTCACTCTGATAATTTTTTACGAAATTATAAGAGTACAATTTTTTAAATTGCGAATTTTACAATAGTCATATACTGCTGAATTTTTGAAAACATGTCTTCAAAGGCAACAATTTTTTCCCGCACGTTTTTATTCAACACAGTGTCGATTCTACACATTGGTTTCTGCACTAAGTATATTCTACACACGACGTTTTCTACACATTTTTTAACATCACACGAGTTTTACAATACACACGCTCTTTACTGCACATTCCATGTCGTCACCCGGTCGTAGCTACGCGTTTTAATTCTTCACAAACTATCCGGCACCATTTTTTTCTACACATTTCGATACTGCACATTTGTATGTCGGTATCTAGTTATGAGAATATCTCCCGTCGGTAATTATTTTCATGATAGATACCGACATACAAATGTGTAGTATCGAAATATGTAGGAAAAAATTGTGCCGGATAGTTTGTGAAGAATTAAAACGCGTAGTTTTATTATTGAAAAAGTGATTACGTACGTTATTAAATAGTGTTCCCTGTTTAAATAGTGTTAAACAGCTTCCCTGTTACGTGCTGATGCAATAAATGACGGTTTATATTAATTCTGTTTTTTATTTATCCTTGGCTATTTAACCGATATCTGGGTTCAATAGAGAAATCCGGTCTAGCACCTAGTCAATTTTTTGCTATAGGGTTAACCGATTTCCGTACTGGCTAATCACTAGCTAAATTTACTGGGCGAATTAATAGAATCTTAGCCAGATTTTAGACAGTTTTTATGTACAACGACTAGACAGCGAGAGATTACACATAGCGCTCGGATCTAGCTAGTTTTCCGACCTAGGTCCTGTACAGAAAATAAGAAAACTAGTCGATTTCTAGGTGATGGCGAGTTGGAATTTCCACACGGGAGAATTAAAACGCTTGGCTACGACCGCGTGGCGACACGGAATGTGCAGTAAAGAGCGTGTGCAGCAATGTATGCGTGTGGAACGGGATGTGTAGGATAAAATCCTGTTGGAAATAAATGTTTCGTTTAGCCATGGTGTATATTAAAATTGTGCAGTAATCGTCGCGTGGGTAATAATGTTTTTGTCGAAATCAATGTGTAGTATCGAACTGTGTAGTATCAAAATATCATGTAAAGAGTGCGTGAAGTATGAAAATGTGAGGGAACAACAGCGTGTACATTCGGATTTGTGTAGAAGCAGCTGTGCTGTTTTGAGAATGTGGTGGATTGCTTTTGCGCAGTAAACTGAGTGTGTTCTAACGGATTGTATAGGAATAAATGCGTAGAACCGATACGTATTGTAAAATTCGTGTGATGTTAAAAAAATGTGTAGAAAACGTCGTTTGCAGAATATACTTAGTGCAAAAACGAATGTGTAGAATCGACACTGTGTTGAATAAAAACGGGCGCGAAAAAAGGGCTGTCTTTTCACGAAAACAAAGCTTCTCTTCCAAAGACAGGATGCAAAAAAAAAGCTTCGGTTTCACTAGTATGAAGCACTCTATATGGTCCATAAGGTTTCTACGTGAATTATCCCCATTGGTAAGGCACGACATGCTAGTGACCACCATAGAGATTGTTCGTGCGAATGGAATGCTCCATTAAAGCCGTTCGATTAACAATCCTTAAGTACAGTTTTCTCAATGGTCGGTATTTGTCACGATAACTTCACACACAGTCAAGTTTAATCTCAATTTACGAGCACAACTTTTACGAAATATTAATTACACACATGGTATCTGTCTGCAGGGATAACTAATTGAATTGAAGTCGTGGTCTGTGAATGTTACGTGAGATAAGAGCTAGAGGTGTACATGCTGTGTATCTCGCGTGTGAAACACGTTTAAACGGCTTCACGACTAGAGGAAATAGCTCCGAGTTATTCGAGTGTCTAGTGCTGTTGGTATAACAGTCTATCTTGCATAGAATTTATAAATCTCTTACTTGAGTTTCTCTACATCTGACCTTTGAGCGTTTTTCGGTTGGCCGCAAATACGAAACCGGAGATGGGACCAGGTGCCCCCACGAGGGTGCAGACGCTTTTCGAGAATCGTAAATACAATGCGGGCACGTGATTCCCGTTTTCACTAACGTCACTCGCTTCTAGAAAGATATTCAAGAAACTCTGAGTTGGCTAAGACTGGAACTGACGTAATCAGAAGGAAATACGAGACATCCTAAAAAACAATAAGCTTGCAGTGTAGAGAATTATTTCTTATTCATTATTTAAAAACAAACATCATAAATTATAAATATCTTTTACTCAAAATATGGCTTGAAGACATAGCACGAGAATGAGAGGGAGATAGATACAGAAGAAAAGTAGGAATTTATTTTGTTAATCAAATATTTTATAACATAAATTTAAGGAATTGAGTTTAGTTTAAATCTGGCGTGATTTTTTAACAAATTATTTTATTTGTAATTTTTATTAGTGAAAATACAGATTGGTTAAAGGCATAGCGATGAAGGGGCATGCGTATATTCCAGTTAAAAAAGTAACGGGATATTCATTTTATTTATTATTTTTTAGTATTCATTCATTTTTAATTTAGTTATAAAAATGAGTCGTTGGTTGAATCAATTAATTAGCTGCACAACCAACTTTCAAGTTTGGCCAGCCAATAATTCTTCCTTGTGTGAATCGTCGTCTCGGACACAGAATATTCAATTAGCATTTAAAGAAATTTGCCAATAAATTTAAATTACATAGTAGCTAAGTTTACGGCATGTTTTACGAGGTACATAATCACGTGATTATTCTAAAAAAATGGGCCATAAAGTCTCTACATTTACCATATTAGCATGTGTAAAAATTCTTCAGACACGATCCAATTACAATAATAATAATAATAAATATCGAATAATAATGATGAATATGTATTGGCTTTCTAAAGATTAAATACACATTTTTCGTACATCGTAATTTGACCAGTGGTATCCGACCCTTCCTAACAGTCTACTACTCATCGACAATAGAATAGAATTTGCCCCGCAGACTCGCCGCCACTTTTTGCCCCAGTTCTATTATCTACCTATATCCACATGAGATTCGATTTCTGCCAGATGAAAAACAGTCTCGTTACAACGGTTAATAATGATCATTTGTCGGTGAAAAACCTTTTGACCCATTGTTGAATCACCGCCAATCTCTCGTTACGACGAAACTTTAGACTTTGTCAGCTGCAGGCGTCTGACATTCTGGAGACAAAAAATCGATTGCCTACTGAAGTTTTTCTTGCCTGTGTCCCCATCATGGACCATTAATCATCCACGCTCATCAGACACCGGCTAGAAATTTTCTTCAACTGATAAGAACGAAAGAAAAATTACGATTTGTTGACCGGAAGCTTGAGAAGATTTATATATATATATATATATATATACATATAACTCCAAGCTGAGAAGTGCACTCGAGCAAAGTAATCCACGCCAACGTCTTTATCAACGCCTCGTCGATTTACGAGCGCGTACACTCCCCGCTCGCTCCCTCACTGTCCGTGCCCCGTTGCGGCAGTGTCGATAAATTGCGAGAGCGGTACACCGCGAGACTTTATGGCTGTGAGCAACAGGAGGAAGCGCTTCTCTCTCGGGGTCAAGGCCACTGCAGGGGAAATACACGAGAGAGCGGGAGGCTCATCAGCAAGTTGATTCAGTAACTCAAGTGACTTCCAGCGGAAGAAAAACCAACGAAATACTCAATGGCCGCTGTCTAATTATTAGAGGAGAATGAACTGAATGATCTAAAGGAAAACCTTAATAAAGTTAGACTTAGAAGAAAAACCAACGAAATACTCAATGGCCGCTGTCTAATTATTAGAGGAGGATGGACTGAATGATCTAAAGAAAAACCCTAATAAAGTGAATTTTCGATGAAAATCGTGAATAGGTACAGAAATTAAGATATTGACAATAGTCAACATAGTATATTTTAGTTAATAAAATGATAGACTTTTATGCCATAACATACTCGACAATTGAATTTATTTTTAAGAAGATAAAATACTGAATCGGCCTGTATTATCCACGCAATTACGTAATATGATCTGTATTTAATTTAGTTAAAAAAAATAAAAGTTAAAAAAAACTGAACGACGATAATGTATCATTTATCTAACAAATGCAAAAATTCATAGAACAGTGAGACAACAAATTAATAATTATTACAAGATAAGATCCGAAAAGTAGAAAATATCTTTTGGATTATTATCCAAAATTTGTTTGATTATTCAGTAATGTACCGATCTGTCATATTTAGCTTCCTTGCAGAAATTACGTTCAACAACATTTTAACTTTTGCCGGAGTTAGATAGATAGATTTATTATGCATACATAGGAATACAATGATTCATAATGCAGAGGGTTCCATTATTATATAAATGACTAAAAGTAATATAAAATATTACATAAGGCACGACCAGCATAAGATTACATCGTACACTCGCCTGGTTGCAATTTCGGTTCAGTAATTCAACAGAGATGCTCTTAATTTGAAGCAATTCGATAAACAGTAGAATAATATTTTTAGGCTGTACAAATCGTTATGATCCAAAAAACAAGTTAAATTTTCCTCAAGGCTGACGCTCTCATCGAAAATAGGCGCAATGAAATGCTGACAGATTGGTTTGTGCACAAGGCAGTACAACAAGATGTGGCTGCACTGAGAAAAAATTATGGTATTAGTAACTATAAAGTGACAACTATTTATTTATGGGTGGTACAACAATTTTTTTATACTTGACACAACTATTAAATAGTTACTATAACTAGCAAATAGTTACCACAACTATTTTCGTAGTTATCGTAACTATAAAAATAGTTGCATGTAATAAAAATGAATAGTTGTCACTTTATAGTTGACTGTACTATTACGATTTCTCTGAGTGTGAGTGACTCCTCTACGCTCAAATTACAAAGAGTGCAGATTTGCGTGGGGTCATAAGGATGGACTGTTTTATTAATAATGAATCTACTTGAGTGCACTGTAGCCAATCTGACTTGCATTTTAACTCTAATAAAATTAAAGACGCAGCGCTCCGGGTACAAGTTTGTAAAACTATTGACCAAATTTCTTGTTAATGGCACTTGGCAAGAAATGGCCTCATTAAATTTACGCAAATCTTCGTCTCTCAGAAATTTCTCGAGCTCCAATAAAATCCGGTGTCTGTGCTCTAGCCAATATGCGCTCGTCAAGTTATGCCATAGATTCTCGCAGTTAGTTGGACCTATGACACTCTTGAATTGCGCTACCCAGTTATAATGTGGTCGAGGGCTTGAGCTCGCTAGCTGTACCTTTCGAAGAAAACATACTTGCCGGAGTTTCAAATATTATTAAATAAGCGGTATAATAGGTGCATTGCTATATAATTAATATGCAAATTTACATGGAGACAAATAAATAGAATTCACCTCTAGATGCGCATAGTAACGTGTGGCATGTGCACAATCTGCAATTCTTTCCAAAACTTACAGTTTTATCCTAAAGTTCGAATTGTCCCTTGATTACTATACTATATGAATGTAGAGATGATTCCTATTTTTCTCTTTCCTTGGGCGTTAAGTTTGTAAAAATGTACCTGTCAAAGTCTGGAATTCAAATGTGTGAATGGTTATTTTCTATCGTTACATTTTTTAACGAATTTAACGAATTTTTAACGATTTAGCAGATTTTAATCTCCTCAATCTAGACATTCATATGTTGAAAGTATTAGGTAAAAGACGAATTAATCTTAACCCACTTACATCTGTGAATTTAACATTGTAAGAAGAGTTACGATTAGCGCGAAATGTTGGAAGTCCTGGCGACTATAAAGTGACAGCCTATTAATTCTCAGTCCATGGGACAATTTTTTATAGTAACCACATCTATAAAAAATTCGTATGGACTTGAAATAAAAAGTCGTCGCTTTATAGTTGCGGTAACTATTTTATAGTTACCATAACTATAAAAAAGTCACATGGACTTAGAATTGATAGCTATCAGCTCATAGCTACTGACGTCATATTTTTTACCCAAATATACCTATCACCTTTAAAACACTGGATTGTTAATAGGTGTGCCCAAGTAGATTCCATGCATTTCGCTTTCGCATCCATCCACTTGAAGTACCAAATCAGTTTGCAGGGTTCGCAAACGGGACGCTCCATAGAATGTTTCGCGTAAGGCCAAGGCCACGAGTGTCATCGTTCGTGTTTCCAGCTCGGAACATCTTCCTAATTTTGTTATTCACCACTGTGCGTGTTATTAGCTCGTAAAAAGCTTAAAGATGATGTGTAGCTACAGCAAATGGTGGCTCCAAGAGTATTCTACGTGGTTGTATGCTCTGGGGCTTTTGCCACTGAGTGAGCGTTGCATCCTTGTGGTAGTATTTTTTTAAATTTTGTTATTATTGGTTTCTTCCGTATGCCTTCTTCAGGCTTTTACATTTTCCCTCTCCCCATTTCGTCGTTCCTTCATAGAGACCCCGTGTTGTCTGCAGCGACTCATCCTAATGCACTACTGTATCGCATTTGCACGAGGGCACAGGGAAACTGCGAAAAACCTGGCCGATACAGACGGCTTTATTTTTACTGAGTTTCTACTGTATGCGAATACATTAGAAACTCAGAAAAACGGCCTCCCGCTCAGTAGTTGGCGCGCAAACCAGTGCAAGGCTAAGCGGTCACCCATCCAAGTTATGACCGCAAATAATGCTGCTTAACTCTGGGGACCGCCGAAGCCACACACCGACCGCGCGTCCACTGCTGTCGGTTCCTTGTGGTAGTATATGAGGTATTCCTGGCCAATTCAGTAACCATTCAACTCTGACCCCTTTCAATTCGTTTCATAATGTTGGATACTATTCTATATACTGGAAAAAAAACTTTTAATTTAAAAAAAATGTTGACTGTAATTGTTGGAGTCATGAATTAAAAAGAAAAAAAATTATGCGCCCCAATTAAAAAATTTGAAATTATTCTCAGAAATCCTGTATTATATATCAAAATGTTATAGCTGTAATCAAGAGTAACTCATTTTTTCGCAAAAAAAAACCGTCAGAAATGGAAAGATATGAAACCAGATGGCAGCTCGTGGTTGATTTTTGCGTAAACATTTGTACATAACGCAAGATTGTTTTAGAATTTTGCAGAAGCTTTTTTTCTCGACATAAACAAATCCGGTATTAAATAATGAAATGAACTGCCATTTTGGGTGATAGCCCAAAAATGTTGATATTTAATTCAAGATTTTTGAGAATGATTTCCAGTTCTTAAAATGGGGCGCAAAATATTTATTTAAAAAATTCATGAAGAAAAAAATCTAATAAAAATGTAGAGTCTTTTGATTCCTCATAGAGGAAGCTTTGTTTTCATGAAATTTTTTTTTTCGAGATTTTCATGTCAGTACACTCAGAATGGGCCAAAACATCGAGAAAAGTGATTTAGAAAAAATGTCTGTATGTGTGTGTGTGTGTGTGTGTGTGTGTGTGTGTGTATGTGTATATGTTACACGATCGAGAAATGTAAACCTTTATAACTCGGGAATGCCTTGAGATATCAAGATGGAATTTGGACCATAGATAGAGGGATCAAGCCTCATCGTTCATACAGATTTTTGTTAAAATTCACTTCATCGTTAAATGATTACGCGTTTTTAAATTTTTTGAAAAATGTCTGTTTACGCGATAACTCTTTCAATTTTCGACATATTGATCTTAAAATTGGTATGAATGTGAGCTTTCATACGCCGGTGATCGCTATTGAATTTGGTTAAGATCGATTGAACCGTAAAAATGTTATGATGTTTTGAATTTTTCAAAAAATGTATATTATCGCTCTATTGTAACTTTTGCAAAACTTAAGATAGCGAGCTCAAATTTTGTATATAAATGAAACAATATTCAGCCATTATATATGTAAAATTTAGTGACGAACGGTATGAAATTTTTGATTTTATGGAATGTTGAATTATTTTTAAAAATATACATTATCACATTCACTTTCGGAAACGCTCTAATAATCACGAAATAACGTAATAACGAAATAGAAAAAGCGAATCCACAACATGTATATTTATCTAATTAAAACAAGGATGCAAAGTAGAACCTTGCACATTGCTTCCTCATTATTTTTCGGGTTTTTCAAAGCTTCCTCTATGAGGAAGCCAAAAATTGAATAACATACTTCCTCATAGAGGTAGCTTTGTAAGAAGCGAAAAGTAATGAGGAAGCAATGTGAAGGTTCTACTTTGCATCCTTGTGTTTCGATCATATAGAGTAGTATAAAAAATTACGGAGTGAATTGAAAGGGTTGAACACTTACTGTGTTGGCCAGGAATACCTCATATGCAAAGAGCGATGCCAGAGAATGATCCGGCGAAGCGCTGAGAGATGGGAACGTCGCCGAGTCGGAGAATCGTGCACGAGAGTGAATCGCGTACTCCAACAACGCCTTTGTAGGGTTATCTTAATTTCCTTTTAGACTCGAGCCCCGAGAATGAGAGAAAAGAGAAGGAGAGGTGTGGGCCGTCGATATGCAACCGCATAGTCTACTCTAACTCGATACATTGAATAACGTCAAAGCAACAAGTCACGAGAATTTATGTCGTCCCGGGACGTAAAAAACTTATCGGAAGTATGTAAATTGAAATGCTCGCGTGGGTATCGCGGTCTCGGGTCTGCCGCCGTCGTCGACGCCACGCGCGCCGCTGGATTGTTAGTATATATACATATGTGGCGCTAGAGATGCTACGCTGCTCCGGCATATACGCATCCTCTGTCGAATAATGGATGGGAACGGCTCAATTCTCGTTTAAACGAACGAGCCGAACCTGTTCGCGCGGTCTGTGGGTGTTCTCGATAAAATTGATCCTTAATTATTATTTCTCAGGGTAAACATCACGGATTTAGATCTCTGATTGGGTTCACCTGGAAAATTAATGAGACAGTTTTTTGGGAGGGTAAATGAGATTAAATTAGGACGAAAAAAATGATGGCGGATCTATTAAGTTTAGGAAGAGGATTTAAATAATCGCAGGTATTTTAGAGGTATTTGTAAAAAAAAATTTGTATGGAGGGGAAAGAATGAATCGTTGATAGATTGATATTATAATTATGCTTTAGAAAGAAATAATTAGCTGAGACAACTAATTCAGTCGGTGGGATGAATAAATTAATGCAATTGGTTATTTATGGATCGATGTAGTTGTCAACTTTATATTTGGGTTAAATATGTCGATGTGTCATATTGATAATTATTCATGAACTAATAAAATAAAGTCGCTTTCGGTAAATAATTAGTCAGTCTAACTAACGAATTTGATGGAATGTCTTAATTACGTGGTTAAGTAAATTGGTTACTCAGAAATTAATGACATTGAATATGTTTGTTTATTTCGGTACATAAATCGTTCTAAACAATGAAGGTTCTACATTTAATATTTTTTGAAAAAGAAAAAGATATTATTTGTAGAATATAGTTTTATTTTAAAAATGATACTTCAGACCAATAAATGATACTGACTCGTCTGGAAAAAAATAGTAAATTTTTGCGATGGTCATTCTCTTAATTACCTAAGGGTGACGTTAGATATAATTACTTATTATATTTACTATTAACTATTACATATAACTATTTACATAATGAAATTGAGAAATTTAACTGGGTGCATGAAAGGACTTTCGATAATATGAGTATTTAAAAAATGCCACTAATTTGCAACGAATAAATAATAAAGGAATTAGTGAATATAAAAGCCATCAAAATGTAAAAGCAAAAGATTTAAAAACTTGCCACAAAAATAGATTTCAAAATTTCAATTTGATCAAAACAAAAATATTTCTAACTTTATAACATCATTTCAAATCGCAAATGAAGCCTCAAGACAAAAACGATAAAAAACCGGCAGTCAGGGAAAAAAATACATAAGGGGGTGCCCTTTAATTATTAAAGCATGACTTGCTTACCCTACCGAGAGTTATTCCTCCTATTAATATTACGAAATCGAGGAATTTAACGTACATGAAAGGTTTACGATAATACGAGTATAAGCAGCTGGTCTCGTGCTCGATTCAGCGAAATAGATGAATAAATTGCGCACATGATGTGAAAATAGGCGTATACATTGTATCGTCTGCGTATCTCTGAGTAAGTGCATCTGGCTGTTGGAAGTAAGTGCACCGAGCAGCGCAGCACGACTAACGATGCTAATTTAGAGAGTCGCCGAATCATTTTTCTCAAGATAGGTCGAACGTGTAATTCGACAAATTTGCTCAAAGTTTCGTGCTCAAAGCTCGCGGAGGAGTGTAAGCAGTGAGAGTCGTGGTGACTGCGATTCTTCGTCAGTGTGTCGCCCGCGGAGACACCGCCAGAACGACTTTATATTTAGGTCCTCGGTATTTCGGGCCACCCGTTAGGTCGACGATCCACTGTTTCGCAAGACGTTTGTCATAATGAGTAGCGTCTCTGTACTCTCTGCTCTCTTCATCGTTACCAGAGTGGGTAATACAGTGATTCGGTTGGGCACAACACACGAGCGCATTCCTGGATTATGTTCTCATGAATTAATCACCCGGCACGAGGCAACTGTTGCGACTAGTTCCAATAATTTTTACACCAACATCGAGAAAAAGGTTTAGTAACATTTACCTCGCTTCTGCGGTCGAAGAAAATTAGTTTGAATCGAACGAATCATATTTGAATCAACTATACCGAAGTTGTTTTAATAAATCTGATACGATTTTGTGTAAAGTGTACAGCAATCACCAGGAACACAACATTGGTTTAAAATGACCTACAACTGAATTGATTAAAATACATATTTCTTCAGCGTACTGGAGACAAGCTTGATTGAACCGCACAGTTGGTTGGGTAAAAAAAGATCGCTGTGTCAACTAATCGATAGAGTGGGATAGAATAGCGAATAGATTTGAGATGATACAATTATTTAATTCATTTGACTAAATATTATTATTCCATAACTATAAAATTATTGAACATGACAAAATAATACGAGATATTTGATAAATCGAAAATGAAATATAACTATGTTATTCAAACGATTTAACGTGGTAGAAGTTTACATTGTTTCTATCGACTTAAAGTATAGTAAACACTCGACACCGCAACACAATGAGCTTTGCTCGGAAACAGTTCCTCGGGCAGTTTCTTTTTCTACGCGAATGTCAAGACGAATGACAAGTGAACCTTTTTTGTTTTTTGTGGCGCTTAAGCGACTGAGTCTCTTTATATAAGTTTTGACATTTGACATAAACAAACAAAAAAATAAATGCATGATCTTAGTCCCGATCGCGGTGTAACTGACTGACGACACCGCCAACCAATGACAGCACGAATAAAACGATGACAATGACTGTGATATTTTCGAGATTTTTTGAGATATGTCGAGCCACCAACTTTTTAGAATAGGAGTCGGGTGCTGAAGCGGCCGAGTCTCGATATGTCAGTTTTGACATTTGACATAAACAAAGAATTTCGATGCTTGAACTTAGTCCCAGTATCTCAGTGTGACTGACTGACGACACCGCCGACCAAATACAGGATCAATAAATCGACAACAATTAAATCTCGCACTTTCGATACTAAAACTCGAAAGACGTTATACTATATCGCCACCAACTTCTTAAGAGAAGAATATTAAATTTATTGTTTCTCCCGATAAACTATAATATGGTCTCTTCAAGGTTACGTACGGTCAATTCACCTAAAGAATTTGGTTATGAATTCCATATTGAGTGGCAGCGATTCTACAGAGCCCATCTCTACACAGCCTCATTTCTACACGAGCATTTGTACACCGAATTTTACTACACGCAATAAATTTGCATGACGAAAGTTTTACACCGCGGAATTTCAACACGCCATAGTTCGACACCGCAAAAGTTCGACACGCAAAAGTTCAACACGAAAAAGTTTTACACCTTAAAAGTTCTACATCGTAAAAGTTTGACACTGCAAGAGTTCAACACGTAAAAATTGTACACGCAAAAGTCCGACACCGCAAAAGTTCAACCCGCCAAAGTTCTATACGGCGCATCTCTGCGCCGTATAGATATATAGATATAGATCTCACACCGTCATAGTTCGACACAGCCTCATCCCTACACATGCTCATCTCTACACGCGCCCTATTTTTACAATTTCGGTCGGTAACGTACCATATTTGAACAGTTTCGGTCGGTAACGCACCATATTTTAACAGTTTCGATCGGTAACGCACCATATTTTAACAGTTTTGGTCGGTAACTGTTGGTATATGGCGCGTGTAGAGATGAGCCTGTGTCGAACTATGACGGTGTAGAGATGCACCGTGTAAAACTTTGCGATGTCGAACTCTGGCGTGTTGAACTTTGGCGGGTTGAACTTTTGCGGTGTCGAACTTTTGCGGTGTCGGACTCTTGCAGTGTCAATCTTTTACGGTGTAGAATTTTTAAGGTGTAGAATTTGTTTGTGTCCAACTTTTTCGTGTTGAACTTTTGCGTGTCGAACTTTTGCAGTGTCGAACTACGGCGTGTCGAAATTCCACGGTGTCGGACTTTTGCGTTTAGAGCTCGCGGCGTGGACAACTTTCGTCGTGCAAATTATTTGCGTGTAGTAAAATTCGGTGTAGAAATGCTCGTGTAGAAATGAGGCTGTGTAGAGATGGGCTCTGTAGAATCGAGGTGCTGCCTATTGAGTACACTCAACCAAACAAACGATCAAAATAATGGAATATTTTGTCTATAGCATTGTCTAATCGGTTGAATCAAAGATATATTGAGCTGTAATATTGAAATCCAGTGTTTTATGTTGATGGTAATTTTTAGTCAACTCAACCAACTATTTCTTTAGCCACCCGCAACCGCCGGATTTGTTTAACTCAAACCAAATTTTGCGTATATGAAAATTAAACCAAATCCATAAAACGCATTAAAATTGATCCAGATTAGCTAAAAAAAGGACCTTTCGACGCAATCGTTTTGGTTTTATGTCCGTGACAATATAAATGAAGAGTCAGCTTGATATGGCTGCTTATTTTTTCTAAAATTAATCCGGTCGGTATTGAACACTGGCCGGCGCTGTTCAGTTCTGAAAGAAGTAGACGATCGAACCCACTTTCGATAGTAGCTGCGTCTTTATCACTTTTGACCGCTTGTCACCTAATTATTGCTGTTGAGTTCGTTCGTATATAGAGAGAAACCATTTTGGGCCTGTCAATTATAAAATGACGACTATTATTATATAATAATTTTATATTTTTTAAAATATATTACAACCGTCTTCCATCGTAGAATTTTTTAAATACTGCCACATAGAGTTGTATCGTACAGATTGGCTGTCAAAAATATCGACCCTATGTGGTGTCCATATAAATCCACACTGACAATTGGTGTGAATTGCTGCTATTTAATATCTCTGTATTCTGCTATCTTCATCGCTAGCAAATTGGATAATACAGTGATTGGACTTGGGACAACACACGAGCGCATTTCTGGATTAGGCTCACACGAATTAATCACTCGGCAAGGGGCAACAGCGCGACTAGTTCCAATAACTTTTATACGTATCAGTGTATTAATCGTGGATATATGGAAACTATTTGGAATTTTCTAAATCTCTTTTGGTAATTTAAATCTCGACTGTGATAGCGTAGAGCAATAAACTCTCAAATCTGGTCTTCCATCTACGTTCCAATGAAATTTTCATTTAATTGAACCGATTAGTACATTAAATTTTAATTAATGTATTAATCCGACTTAAAATATCTCTGATTTTTATTTTTTTATTTTCATTTTGGTACTAAATGTTATGTAACCTTTCTCGCTGATAAAAAAAAGTCTTAAATGGTGACACTTTTGTGAATCGGAATAGTAGAAAAATGGTAGAGTTGGAAAAAGTTTTTCTTACATAAAATAAAAAACTAATGTTTAAAACAAATAATAATTAGTTTATAATGTTTAATATGTTTAATTGCTAAAAAATTGTACAGCTAAAAAAAATCTAACCTAAACTAAAACATAAACTAAAAAAACGGAGAAAATTAGTCATCCGTCGTAATTTCCTTAAAAAAAAAAAAAAATGATTGTATCAAAATATAAGAGCGGCCAATTACCTACTTCCTTTACACCAACCTCGTTAAATTAAAACAATTACATGATACAAAATATGAAGATTCATTTCAACATAATTAATTAAATAAATTCGACCAGCTGTTCATGTACTAATATAACCTAGTGTCAACTCGTGCGTTCTGCTTTGTCACGTGCCTCCCATGACACATGTGCGATAAACTTTGAACAAACTCCATAACGCATGCAAAAAAAACCAGACTAATTATGATTAAGCCGATGATATTATCAGTCTAAGAAATTCGGTGAAGTTCCGCGCAAAGTCCACGTGTATCCAAAATTTCGACGACCTGATAAGACCCGTGAAATCAACGTTTGGAATGCATGGTCAGCGATTAAGAAAATTGATTGTACCAGGATGATGTACGTTAAGACGCCGATTAATTGAGCCGATGTTGACCCAGGCACACGAAAATTTTCGTTGTCAAGATCGATCGATCGATCGCGACTGGATCGAGACGGTCATCGTGTCTCTTTCGTAAAGGTAAAGGCCTCCCACCGCGCACGTTACGCTATAGTATACATACTTCTACAACATTGTAGGCAGACGCTCCGCGCGGGAGACGCGGCTATCTGCTCATCCTCTCGATGCGTGTGTGTCACACACGCAAACGCTTCTCTCTCTCCCTTATACACGTTACGTAATCCACACGAGGAATGAGAAATGCGCCTGGGCGGCGCTCTTACACAGTCGCACTCAAAAAGTACAAATGAGCTGCGTGATTGTTAACATAGCAGTGGCACGGAGACGCCTGATTGCGATACGGTGTTCCAATTAGAGGCAGCACAAGGCACTCGAGAGCCCATGCCCCGCTGCTTCCCGTTGAGTCTGGAGAACATGCCGAGCTCCTCACACACGCACACACACACACACACACATTTATATGCATTTTTCTTCCGTAAATTAATCGAATATTTTACTAATCAAACTCTGTTATCAATTTCTTACTCAGCCACTACTTAAACGGTGATCCTTCGAATCGGAGATAGACTCTTTCGGTTTGACATAAATGTTTTTCATTTATCCCATTATTTCTCTGATAGGTCATTGAGGGTTAGAGAGAACGACAAAAATTCGAGAAGATATATTTGCATTTTAATGTGTTTTAAGATCATATCTGATAGGAAATTATCTGCCGATTAAGAAATAAACCAAATTATGGTGGAGATGATAAAAATCACGGGGGAAACGGTATTTTTCTTTCGTAAATTAATCGAATATTTTATTAATCAATTCACTGAGAAAAAAAATGTTTAAATGGACTAATTTAGCGTACACCCTCGTTCTAATGATATTTTTGTTGGTATAACAAATATTTTTGTTACCGAAAATAAATTTTAGACAACTGAATCTAATGATTATTGAAGAAACTTAACATTTGGTTGTCCTAACGAAAAACGAATTTAAACAAGGGTGTACGCTAATTTAGTTCTTTCAAATATATTTTTTTCTCAGTGTTGTAGTTATCAATTTCTTACTCAGTTATTATTTCAACGGTGAGCCAAAATTCCTTGAATTGGAGATGGGCTCTTTCTGCTTGACATAAACGTTTTTCATTTAGCTCTTCACGCACACATACACATTTACATGCATTTTTCTTCTGTAAATTAATCGGATATTTTACTAATCAAACGCTGTTATCAATTTCTTACTTTTAGTCACTACTTAAACGGTCAGCTAAGATTCTTCGAATCAGAGATAAGCTCTTTCAGGTCATTGAGGGTTAGAGACAACGAAAAAAATTCGAAAAGATATATTTGCATTTTAATATGTTTTAAGATCATATCTGATAGGAAATTATTTGCTGTTTAAGAAATAAACGTAAAAGGTTACGTGGAAAACAGCATTTTTCTTCCGTTAATTAATGGAATATTTTATTAATCAAACGCTGTTATCAATTTCTTACTCAGTTTCTATTCAAACGGTGACCTAAGATTCTTCGAATCGGAGATATGCTCTTTCAGTTTGACGTAAACGTTTCTCATTTATCCCATTATTTCTCTGATGGGCCATTGAGAGTTAGGGAGGACTACAAAAATTTGAAAAGATACATTTGCATTTTAATATGTTCGAAGATCATATGTGATAGAAAATCACCAGCTGATTAAGAAATAAACCAATTTATGGTCGAGATAATTAATATTACACGAAAAATCACGTGGGAAACGGTGTTTTTCTTTCGTAAATTAATTGAATATTTTATTAATCAAACGCTGTTATCAATTTCTTACTTAGTTTCTGTTTCAACAGTCAGCTAAGCTTCTCCGATTCGGAGATAGTCACTTTCAGTTTGACACAAGCGTTTTAAATTTATTCCATTATTTCTCTGATAGGCGATTCAGGGGATACAAATGGGTAAAGATAAACTTGCATTTTAATATATTTTAAGATCATATCTGATAGGAAATAAACTACTGATTGAGAGTTAAAAGAAGTTATAGTCGACATGGTCTATCTTTGGTAAATAAATTTATAAGTTATCATTTCTTACTCAGTATTTTCTGGAAACGTTTTAAGATTACATCTGACAGGAAATTAATTGTGAATTACTAGTTAAACCAAATGATTTTTTAAATGATACAATTTGATTAAAACAATGCAAAATACGCGTAAGCGCAGCATTTTTTTTAGACTACATGAGTGAATAAAATTTCTCAGCAAAGTACCGCAACCTTAAGTTTCACCAGTAACTAATAATTTTTTTTCCATCCAATAAAAAAACTGTTCAAACTGATAATATGGATTAAATTCTTTTTGATTGAAATGAGTGTTCATTATTAATTATAAATAAATAGCACAAATCTAAATAAATAGAAAATTATGTATTTCAATATATTTTAAGTACCTATTGAATAACATTTTTTAAATTTATAGTCAATAACACATAAATTACATGTAAAAACGAAAACAAACGTAGGTCGCAGGTTTTTTTTCCGAAACATGCGCCATAAATTTAGCAAGTGGCGGCTATAGTCTCACGACTCAAAGTTTCGTTAAACCCGTATTTTTCAGAATTCTTTTAAGAAGCCCAAATGAATAACTGTTATAAAAAGCCACTCAGACTAATATCCGTATGCCACTTTGATAAAATCTGCAAAAATTTGTAAGCTTCGTTTTGTTAACACCTTGTTCTATCATTTCAAATGATAGCACAAGGTGTCCAATATCACTGCAATCAAACGTTGTTTTGTTCTCGTTGCTTAGAATCGTTATGACGTTTTAAGTGCCTATTGAATAAAAAATTAAAAAATGATAGTCGATAACACAAAAATTACATGTAAAGATGAAAACAAACGTAGGTTGTACATTCTTTTCCCAAAACTTGTTTCACGACACAAAGTTTCGATACATCCGTATTGTTCAGATGTTTTTTAAGAACAGAAAATTAATAACTGTTATAAAAAACCACTTAGACTGTACGCCACTTTGATAAAATATGCAAAATTTTGTAAGTCCCGTAAAACAAATAAAAAGCGGCTATTTCAAATGACATCACAAGGTGTCCACTACCGCTGCGATCAAACATTGTGTTGTTTTCGTTGCTTGGAATCGTTATGACGTAAAGGCACGTTGCCAGAAGCCGCTAAACACATTTGAACGGTTCGCGAGTTTCTTCTTCTTAATTCTTGGGCTATTGAAGCTCGGCGCGAGGTGGCGCGAACGTTTAAGAGCGCGCGAATGGTCGAGCTTCCTTTTCATTACGACTCTTAGTGTTCCGAGGTAAGTCTGCGGGTCGCGCGCACCGCTAGTCCATTTGTCTTTTTGTCATCGTCAGTACGACACGCGTCATAATGGCTCTTCTTATCTGAAACGTTGTCCGCACATTAACTCGTGCTTAGACCGCCAGAGCAGCCGGACTTTACGGCGGTCTTCGGTTTGCCGCTTCAGAGAGCGACAATAGCTCGAACAACAAGCCCTCGACTTGTGATTCTCGTCGTTAGAGTTTGAGAGTTGTTTAGAGAGCCTCGGGACTCGATGCCAGGCGTGCGCGCTAGCCATAAAAGTCAGCGTGTACACTGAGGGATTTGAGCAAAAAATAAACTGGACAACCGAGTTCCAGATCGACAAAAAGTCCTCCCAAGAGTCCTGTCAATGTTGCGAAGTGGATATTCCAACTACAGTCGTGTACGATAGTTGATGAGACGTCCCGTTTCACCTCATAGCGATGCAGTAGGCACAACGAGTGCGAGATATAATAGTAATTATCCGGGAAAACCAAGACCATTTGCCATTCGTGTAGTTAATTCGAATTCTTTGAGTTCTTCGCATAAGAGCGTTTCCGCGATGATACACTGTTAAGATGAACGTCCCAACCCGCATAAAAATGGAAGTATGAAAACAGTATTTGCCAAATATTAAAAGTGTCTTGAATAATAGTATGCCAAGGCTGGCGTAGTGGAATAAGACATACGGAATAATATTTTGCCCAAATAAAGAAGGTATTAAAACAGTATTGAACATCTTTCCAAAAGTAAAAAGTCTTAAGTGTGTAATCTATTGGACTGAATAATAGTAAAGAATATTACACCGTTTTATCAGTTTTTATGGTCCGGGTCGATATCTACATGGCTTCCGGTGTCCAGATCGATATTTCCATGGCTTTCAGTGTCCAGGTCGATATCTCCATGGCGTTCGGTGTCCAAGTAGGTATTTCCATGGCTTTCGGTGTCTAGGTCGATATCTCCATGGCTTTCGGTGTCCAGATTGATATTTCCAGGGCTTTCGGTGTCCAGATCGATATCTCCATGGCTTTCGCTGTCCAGGTAGGTATTTCCATGGCTTTCGGTGTCCAGGTCGATATCTCCATGGCTTTCGGTGTTCAGATATCGACCTGGAGACCGGATGATCGACCTGATGATATCGACCTGGACATACTATTATTGACATACTCAATTTTACTCAACTTTGACATTATTCAAGACACTTTTAATATTTGGGAAATACTGTTTTCATACTTCCATTTTTG
Source organism: Ephialtes manifestator (assembly GCA_963970395.1). Lineage (NCBI taxonomy): Eukaryota > Metazoa > Arthropoda > Insecta > Hymenoptera > Ichneumonidae > Ephialtes > Ephialtes manifestator. The sequence continues at coordinate 7,783,494 of OZ019980.1, forward strand.
CACGGGGATCACTGGACTCGTATTATCAAGGTCCTAGTCACTGGACATAAAGAGCGCGGCAAAACGCCCAGATAGAAAAAAATATATGTGACATACATATATTTTTTAATATATCGTGCCGACAAGCTTCATATATTTTAAATATATGTGTGCAAAAATATATGCAGTATATATGAGATATATATATATATATATATTAACGAGCCACCAACTTTTTAGAACAGGATATATGGAATATATGTAAAATATAGATATGTATTTTTAGTGTCAAAAAATATGTCGAATATATTGTGCATATAACCGGTGCGATGGTCTAGTGGTTAGTACACTGACCTCTAGTCCAGAGCATCGGTAGGTCGCAGGTTCGATTTTCAGTGCCGTCGATTTTCGTCGAACATATAAATACGAGCGCGATGAAGCTCCAGATGTATACATGAGACCCACACAGGTATTTCTACATGTGGGGGTCACATGTATACAGCTGTAGTCCGTGTTTACGTTCTCGACGAAAAGTGACGTAGCTCCGGTGCCGGGAGGTGAACTCGAGACCGGCTATATCGGCATACACGGAAAAAAAGATTAGTTGCCATAACCAAGAAATGAGTTGACACAACCAATCGATTATTCTATTTTCCTAGCAACTCAAATGGTAATACCAACGATTCGAATGATAATACCGACGATTCGAATGGTAGTCCCAACTATTCGAGTGGTAGTCCCAACGATTGGTTTAGTTAACCTAACTAATCCAATCGAGAACTTATCGTCAATAGTTGAGATTCCTATTCGATATGGTTGAGGCAAATATTTTTTAGACATTGTGTACAGCAAATCGAAAACGTAGTTGCCACAACCAAACTTTTTTTTCCGTGTAGGTTTTCCGCCGTTTCCCTATGCCCATAGCAGAAATGCTATGGCAAATGCGATATATAGAGGGGGAAGTTGGATGCGGCCACATGGGGGCCTGGTTACTGATCCGGACCAAACCCCCAGGGGGGACTGGCTACTGATCCGGGCCCACCCTGTAATACGCGTAATGCCTGCAGACGGGGGGGGGGGGGATGCAACATAAAAAATATATATATATATACTTATATATTGTGCATATATTAATATTTCTACGTGCGCGAAGATTCATCTACTACTGTAATTTCAAAGAAAATTGTATATTACCATTTAAAAAAAAAAATTAATTGAAGAAGACGCAAGCAATTTTTATATTAAGTATCCTAATTTTCATACGATTTAGTAGAATGTAATTTTAGATCTCAATTGCATATTAAATTTAATACTCCAGTTTCTGTAAAAGAGCTTTCTTAACTCGTAATGGACATTTACGCTAAATATTTTTAATAATGTACTATTGATTGATAGATGACATAGATAACAAATAAATTCAGACTTAATAAAAGAAAAAAAACTCGACAATTTGCAATAAATGGATTTTTTTCGAGTTTCGAGTATCAATTTTGTTTCAAAATGAAGTATGAATACATATAACGAAAATAAATACGTTAGCCTTTTTCAATTAAATTTGTTTATAAAAATATAAGGAATTATATTTTTTTCAAATGGATCGTCGAACATAAAAGTCAGTTTGTATACTGAGTGATTTTAGCTCAACGCGAACTGAACAACCCAATTCCAGATGGATAAAAAAGTCGTCTCCAGATTCCTGTAATGTGCAGTTGTCAACGAGACGTCGCGTTTCAGCTCATAGCATTGCGGTAGGCATAATAAATGCGAGATATGATAGTAATTATCCGGGAAAACCAAGTGCATTTGCCAGTTGTGTACGAAGTTAAGTCGAATTCCTTGAGTTCTTGGCCTGAGAACGGTTCCGCAATGGTTGAGGAGGAGATGACGCGTGAGGAGTCGGTAGCTTTCGAGGGTCACACTCTAATCCCACATCAACATTAACTACAGTCACAGCTTATATATGCCCCGTTAAAAAATCTCCTGAAGTCTTTCGTTGTCGCCCTCCCGCTTCGTTTTTTCTTACGTGCGACGTTCATGTTGAGCCTCTGATCCTATTATCGCCCTTTATCACCAAACGACGTGTGCCTGGTGATGTTGAGAAATGTTCTAAGGGACTTTCGATTTTTCATTCTAGGGTGTATCTCTCGCGTCACCAGCTTGTGATACTCGCTTTAGGTGTGGACCTCCGAGTATGTTAACGGCGTTAGCTTAAGGGGAGGGAGTCAGGTAAAAAAAATTGATTTTGGAAATTCAATATCATCCAAATCCTATTGCATATAAAAATGCCCAACGTACTATATTGTTGGTACTCGATGAAAGGATTTTTTACTGTCGTCCGACATGCATATGCTTTTCAATATTACCTTAAGCAAAGTTCTTAGGTTTTCCATTCTGCGCATGATTCAGATCAAACTACTAGGCAGATTGGAATGGTTGACGTCTCATTTTCTTCTTCATGAAAAGATACACCAGCTAAATGGAGCAAATGTTAATAAAAGGTAATATTTTTTAAGTGACATAATTATTAATAAATAAATTTTACGCTATTTTCAAAATCAGTGATTAACTTTGCTTTCAGAATGAAAAAAAATAGTTTGCTCCATTTAGCCGGTGTATCTTTTCATGAAAAAGAAAATGAGACGTCAACCATTCCAATCTGCCTAGTAGTTTGATCTGAACCATGCGTAGAATGGAAAACATAAGAACTTTGCTTAAGATAATATTGAAAAGCATATGCAAGTCAGACGACAGTAAAAAATCTTTTCATCGGGCACCAACAATATTGCGCATTGGGTATTTTTATATGCAATAGGATTTGGATGATATTGAATTTCCAAAATCAATTTTTTTGACCTGACTCCCGCCCCTTAAATGAACTGAGACGCTTAGAAATCATAAAAAAGAAATTGATTTGCCTCTGCAGATTAAGTGCATATGAAGTGCTAGAATTTTTTAAGAAATACCACCTGAAGTGCGCCATAAATTTTACCATTTTCATAAGTGAACTTATTTTTTTTAAATCCAAGTGATCAGTGGAAATATTTTTCTCCATTTTCAATTTGTCATAATGATCGGATTGTACCAATAGACTAAATTGATGCTGTAACGGCTCGTTATTATTATTTTTTTAACTGAATTGCAAAAATATTTCGAAATCGATTAATTTTTATATTTATGAATTTTCTAGGTGGTGTTTTGCAATGAAATTGCTGAGTTTAATATATGCATCTGCAAATTAATCTCAATTTTATAATTTTTCAGTAAATCGCTTTCTTTAATATGAGGCTATTGATGGACTACATAAACAAGGTACCTAAGGATTATAACCAAAGATGAGCACCATTTGAATAGAAAAGAATGTTGAATATTTTCCGTATTAAAGAGCTATGACTAATTGTTAGTTAAAAATTACCATTTTTACGTTTTTAATATTATTATGAATAACTTGGAGTGAATATTCTTTAACAGGAAGTTATAATTTTTCGACGGTGTAATAATTTATAATTAATTCATCAAAAATGTATAAATATTTTTTCAATCGTGAGTGTCCATCACTGAGTACTTTAAGAGATGAAAAAGTAAAAAAAAATTGATTCCTATGTTCATTTTGCTAATTTTAAATAATACAAATATCTTATACTTAATTATGTATCAGTGCTATTAGAGGAATTATCCCAGAGCATGAAATAAATTTCATTTCATTTCATTTCATTTCATTTCATTTCATAGTCACCAGTTCTGAGAAATATCGAGTATAACGAAAGTGAACGAAAGAAGAGTCATTTGCCTCCACTGGTCGTATTAAGACGGATGAAAGTTGTATTTTTAAAAACATGAGACAAGTTGGGTGAATAAAGAAAACAAGTTACTAGAGGGATTTAACAGAGTCACTTTTTAGTGCTCGTGCGAGCGCGTAACGCTTTCGAATCAGCGAAATCGGATTACTTCCCTTACCGCAGCGTCAGCATAAGCTTTGTATAAAGATTGTCTCTCTTTCTAAAATTCTTTCCACACTATGCCTCTTCACCCTTTCTCTCGATCTCGCCTAAATCTTACTCTCTTAAAACACAACTCAACTTGTCCACTCGTCTTTGCGAGTTGCGAGTTTTGGTAGGGCATGACTCGAGGATTTAGTTGAAGGAGTTAGTAGGTTTATGAAACCCCTGTCGTATATTACTCGGAGCTCCAACGGGTGTTGCTTACGCGAGCATGCGTAATACTATATTTTTTACCCTCTTCTTTTTTTTTAATCATTATGATTGAGTGACGAAAATCTGAGGAATCATGATAGCCATGGCAACTATTTAGTCGAAAATTATTAGTTATTATTATTATTATTTTTTTATATTTACATTAGTTAATAAATACAGTAGAAACTGTTATATTTTATATAATGGGTAAATAGGAAAGCTATGTAAATAGCCAATCATGATAGTTGCAGAAATAGCAACAATGCCAATTCCAATTATTTGAATAAATTACGTGAATAAAAAATGTAAGAGCTTTTACGGTAGTCACAATTAATTGAAGTTAGTGACAGGAATAAAGGAATGATTGATATAATTACAAAGAACGTCATATGAATAAAAAAATTCACCTTGTTAATGCCTTATTATATACTTTTGTATAAATTGTTAAACGCATACGGTGAATATATTTAGATTAATGAAATTATTAATACATATTAGTGATTTAGTTAAGACGATGAAATAATTTTGTTGAAAGAAATGATGTTTCCCTTTTCATCCAGAAAAAAAAGTGCATTGCCAAAATCAACTTGGGTGCGAAAAAAACTAATAATATTTGGATCAACAAGTTTTTGCTGTTTGTAGTTTTCCGTTGACAACATTGATGCTAGCAATTCACTTGTTTCGCCATACGTTTTGTGAAATATAAAGATAATACATATAATCATTTCAAATAAATACTGTACTTGAGTACATAAAAATTTAATTTAATTGAGTTTATAAAAAATGCAATGTACTTTTCTCTACAAGTACCTTTGGATTATGGAGGCAAATGGCGTCAATTTTCATACAATGTCCGTAATAAATAAATTAATCAGTAATTGACAATTAATTTTTTTGGTTGTACATCCCAAGAAAAAAATAGTTTCATACGACCTACAATTTAAGGTAAGTTCAGCTTCTCCAGAGATCACAGAGGGAACGATTGATGCCGACGAGAATAAAACCCAGACCCACTGCGTGTGAGCTACGAACGAAACGAATACTGTACTGCTCGATCGACGCGTAATAACCGTGACTAACGATCACTCATGTATTATAGTATGTTTTCGGGGCGTTTGCGTACTTCAGCTGGAACGCCCGGCGTTCACTGTATCATTGATTATCGAATAGACTTAACATCGACTTTTATCATTTTCAAGTTACCACTTTTTTCTAATCGTAAATGCGAATAACGATATGTATCATCATATGACTAATAATGCTATATTATTCTTTTCAAATTATATTTATGTATTCTTTATTTTCAATCATAAATTAAGTTTCTTCGTCTTTAATTACTTTTTTACACGCTTTTGACGACACAAAGTGCAATAAAACAAAAGAATTCCCAATAAAAAAGAACTTTTAAAATTTTTATATTCGCGGTACTATTATTGATATTTAATGGTGTTTCCTTTATCGTGCCATTAATAGATAATAATATCAATACGTTAATTTATGCATCAGTTCTATTAATTTGTGTAGTTTTTTGTTGTTTTTATTATATGTTATTATTATTATTATATGTTCTTATTATATTTATTATTGTTATTATATGTTCATTAAATTCGAAAAAAAATTAATTGTTACCTTCTTTTATTTAGCGGTTTTTTAATTGTAAATGGTATTTGAAATTTAGGCATTCAAGTGATGAAATGACATTTCAATTACTTGTATAGAAAAAACATCTTACAATCCTTTGCGTGGCAGTAACATTGAGCAGCCCAAAAAATAACCCACTGACCCTCTGCATTACCTCCATATCTGATTCAAGTTGCTGGCACGGTTCGTTGCTGGAGGCTCACGCCGAGAACTGCATTCACCGTGACTACCCGAAGGCTCTCACGTAGTAGAATTGTACAAGACCGTGATTTACGGTTACGATAGTATCCATGCAAAATGAAGAGGTAACAGTCCTTAAGGACCTCGAATTTACGCGTGAATTATGAAGGTAAGTGCCTTAAGTAGGACGAATATAGCCTACCGATGACAATGACCAAAGCATTCACATAAATTACCATCTCCGAGAAAGTAAGAGTGCAAAAAAATGAGAAAACGAAGAAATGAGAGATGATTCGAAGGCATTGAATGGTGTACGTGACTTTTAGTGCACGATAGAAGTGAGAGCCTCTCTGTGATTTATTCGCGAGCGATAAGTACAGCTTAGTAAGGGAAGCGCACTCGTGGAACGAAATCGTGAGTGCGTGGAAATAGTAGAGGCCTCTCGGGTATCGCGAATAAACTGCTCTGACGCGACTGGTGCGTTAGTTTAGCTTACCGTCGATGTGAGAGTGAATCGCCCGGTTAATTCCGTGACGAGTCGAGGTGTCGACGGCACCAGTCGCGACTTTATTGCCATTTCGCTCAAATTACTCCTCGATTCACGGAATAAATCATTATATTGACTTTATCATGAGAGTCAGAAGCGTGCGTCATATATATAGATACGCAAAATTATGCAACGCGGTGCAAGCGATGCAATCGATAACACGCGGATTCATTGCCGCCTACGTGAGCTGCGGCACGCGTCCTGCCTACGTGTAATTCACTCTCGTGTAGATATTTCGATGAGGTCGTCACTCAGTGCCGTGACATTGAATTTGCAACGGTATAACACACTATTAATTTATTACCGTTCTGTCATCTAATCGCAATATTCCGATCAAGGACATCAAAGTTGCTTGTTTGCTGTATGTCAATAATTATAATCATGTTTCAATAATGTAATCCTATGCATGCTTTTTTTTCGAACGTATTCTGGAATTTCGGGAGCAATTGCTGAGACGGTTTGAATAAAATGGTCCCCACAATTTTTTAATTTTTCAGTTTTTGCTGTGACATCGAATTCGCAACGATATAACACACTATTAATTTATTACCGTTCTGTCATCTAATCGCAAAATTCCGATCAAGGACATCAAAGTTGCTTGTTTGCTGTATGTTCATGATGATAATCATTATATTTCAATAAAGTAATCATATGCATGTTTTTTTTCTAAACATATTCTGGAATTTCGTTAGCAATTACTGAGATGTTTTGAATAAAATGAGCTCCAGGATTTCTTCATTTTTCATTTTTTATATTGAATATTATTGTTTTTATGTTGGTGCAATGCCAATTTTTTTTCAATATATTATAGGGAAAAACAGTTATATTTTATAGTTTACTCAAAGAAATTGTAACAGTCCTGGAAACTATAAGTGACAACTATAAATCATTAAATTATGTAAGTGATTACTGTATTTTTATGGTTACGTTAGTTATTCAATTGTTATAGTGACTATAAAATTAGAAGCAAGTTGTAAACAGCAGAAATTAATAGCTGTCACTCAATAGTTGCCACAATTACCATGATTTTTCTGCATCGTGATAAAATGCAGTTATTTATTTACGGGAAATAATTGTCACATCTAATTTATAGCGAACTCATAAAAAGGTCGTTGCATATAAATCATTTTTGTTTCTCAGTATAGGCTTAAGAAAAATCATTCGTTTCATAATACTCGATTAAAAATATAATACAAGTTCTTCAGCCACGATCACTCAAATTTTGCAACCACAAATATTAATCATCACCCAAGAGCGTATAAAATATTCAAAGTCACATCTTGGTGTTGCCCTCATAATCGCCGTATCTCACGAGAATTGACATAAGAAATATTGGTATACAGTGTGAGGACTTGGAGAGAGGGTGAATAATTTGAAAATCAATCTGCGTTGGTGAGCATGCCAACATAAGAATGAAATAATATTTGAGTCGTGTGGCAGGCACACGACTAAAATCAATCTCGCACCATTAGCCGGCTAGACGCTTAAGGATAAGGATTCGGATAGATGGTAAATGCCGCGTACAATACATCCAGATGATAGGAGGCCGTGAGTCGTCAGAGAGAGATAGAGAAAGAGTGACAAGGAGAAAGAGAGAGCGAATCACCAGGGATAACAACCCAAAGCCTTTGCTATACTGTAGTCCCTGTCTGATCGATGCCTCGCTGCAAAGCCTACGGTGCCTGACCCCACAGCTGTGGCGCATTAACTGCCAGAGCTCCATCAAATACGACGCGTTTGGTCGATTACGAAATTGATGATGTGTTCGTTGCGTCTACTTGGATAATACGAGTCGAGCGAGCGTCGCCCTGTGTCGCGACCCTGATGACGACACAGGACACTCTCAGCATAGAATCCTCTGTATCTAACTCTCAATCGCTTAATTGATCGTTGGTCAAAGGGTCAAGACACTCTGTGGTGCACTCGAGAGAGAGGGAGAGTTCGAGGAGACGTACGAAAATTTCGTCGGTTGCTTTCATTCTCATGATTTGTCTCTTTCCTCTCTCACTCTTTCTCTCTTGATGGACATTAGACGATTTGTCGGATCGTTCGAGTAACCAACGTCCGGGATATTTCAATTACAAGGCACTGGGCTAATCAGTCGAGCGCACCATAAGCGGCTAATGCACGCCGTTTACGTTCGCGTGGGTGCGCAAAGTGGCCACCGGCATCGGAACTCTGTACGGTATTCGTCGTCATTGCGGGTGCATCGCACTATACCGCGTGCGTAATGTTCAGCAGTTCCGTGTAATACGTATACAGCTCTACCCGGAAGTTTTGACAATTCTCTGGATAATTGGGTGCTCTTTAATTCCTGGGTGTTTCGCTTTACTTTGTTACTACTCTGCTGAATGCAAACTGTAGTTATCGAGAAGTATTGTAAATATATATAAAGAGTAATTATCGATATACGCTCTTATAGCTCTTTTTTCCCGCAACTACAATTATTATTGCGAAAATTGACAATTCTCTGGATAATTGTGGGCTCTTCGATCCCTGGCTAATGCTACTTTGCTGAATGCAAAATATTCTTATCGAGAAGTATTGTAAATATATATAAGGTGTAATCATCGATATACGCTCTTACAGCTGTTTTTTCTGTAATTACAATTATTATTCAGAAAGTTGACAATTCTCTGGATAATTGTGTGCTCTTCAATTCGTGACTATTCAGTTCCATTTTAATACTACTTTGCTGAATGCAAACTGTAATTATGAAGAAGTATTGTAAATATACATAAGACTTACAGCGCTTTTTTTCAGTAACTAAAATTATTATTCTGAAAATTGATTCTAAAGATTGGGCCTCAAGTTTTTGTACAAATAGATAGCCAAATAATAGCAGTAGTTCCACATGGGTCCTCTAAAAATAAGTGCATTGAAAAATGTGTAAGAAAGTATTACATTTTTTGTGGTCCCGTATATTTGTTGCAATACGCAAGAATATATTTTTACTATGTTTTTTTTTTTGCAAATTTCTTACAGCATATGAGTAATATACTATTTTTAGTGAGAATCTGATATATATGAAATCACATTTTTGCATATCCTTCCAATATTGCTAATAATTTAAGGAGGCCTGAAATACCTCAACGAACTGAATAGCAATTTATTCCAAGATATCTAAGTTACAATTTAAAGTTTCAGACCCAAAAAATGTTTCACCGCCACCGTTTCCAATTGCAGTATCTTTTATGACAGCAGAAATGACTACTATTCATTAGTTCAGAAACCTTTTACAATTTTAACAAGTTAAGTAAAACTACTTTAGAGACTACTTTAAAAAAAAAAAAATTATCCCCAGTCGCCATATAAATATCTTAGTCATATTAATATTGAATACTTCCGGATAACAAAAAATAATGTAAACACAAAATTATGTTCGAATATGTTAATTAGTTTCGAAAATACAGCACGGCAAAGTCTGAGACTGAAAATCATGCACCTAATGAAGGATTAAAAATGGCAATGTTTGGCTTTCCTTATTGCAGAATATTAATAGTATAAGCGTTAAGATATGCAGGTTGTGACTTATCGTCGAAAGACTTGGTTGACTATACGTCAATATACCAAGCAGTAATATTGCAAAGACATGTAAGCCGAGAGTACTATCTATACACCAGCATCAGGAGTTCAAGACGGTCGTTAATACGAACGACATTTTATAGCCGCTCAGCAATTGAGGTAGGTCAATAGTATCTGCTGCGTACAATGTGCATTCCTTATCTAAAAGCATTCGCATTGCGTCTGCTACACTCCGCGCCCCTTACAGAGCGTGTCAACAGCAGTAGCTGCAGCATTTACGTGTCTATCCGTATCCCGAGCAGCGTTCAACACTCATGCACGCATCTCGACTTAAGGAATAAAGTTTTAGCGATCGCGTGACCGATTACAACCCGCGATCTTAATTAGACTTTATGGTTCGAGGAAATGAAACAGAAAAAGACGAGGAAAGTGCGAGGTTGAAAATGAAGCGAATATGATCGTCAGTGGTTAACGGTGATAATTACCACGGTGAACATGATGGTCAATAAAAACAGTAAAAAAAAAGTTCTCTAACTTTTTTCGAAAGAAATTTTACAAAAATTTTGCTTGCGTATACAAAAAAACGAGGAAATTGCGAGGTTCAAAATGATAATTACCAGGATGAACATGGTGACCAAAAAATGTTGCTTGCATTTTTTTAAGCTAAACTTATTGAAATTTTCCTCTGTTATTTCGTGGTCTACCAATCCGCGTATTTTTCCCGAATAATAAAATGAATGGCTTCACTAATTTATGATTTTTCTTACCATTGATCACAATGATGAATTAAACGGGATAAATAAAGTTGTTGTAAACATAAATGCCCCCCGAAGTGCATGAACAATATGTATTTAATATCGGAAGGAGTAGAAGAGGAGTTCGAGTAGGCCGCAACCTCTTGATCTCAGACGGCAGTTCCGGCTTTGGCTAATCGCGAGGCTGTAATGACCGACTGATATGGAGCGCCGCTCGGGCATTGGCTCGAGGTCATTGAATCGACGTATCGTCTATATATCTTTATCGCAATACCACAGGCCGTGTGTTTTACGGATTTATCAGAACATCCGACCTCGCTCTACTACCGAGTTCGCGAACTCCACGCTCATCTCTGTTTGGGCAATGAACTTTAAATCAAATTTTATTTTACTATAAACTATATACACTCGCTATAGGCGTATCGCGAGTGACGCAGATTAAAGAAGTGTAAACTTTTCCCTTCAGTTTTTTTGGCTCAGTTGTAGTATAAAATATTGGTCCATATAGAGGAGAATCATAATAATAATAATACTGCATAGAAGTTCAAAAATAAGGGCCGTTAATTAATTACATTTGCCTACGATTTATGCTAAACTATAAGTCCTATTTAGAGATTTTTTTGTTTAATGAATTTCTATCTCTAATACATTTTCTGGGTCGTACTTTTTTAAAAATATTTCCCTGCAAATTGAATTCAACCTGACTTAAAGAAAATGAAAAAAAAAAGAAACAGCACTCCTGAAAAAAAGTAATTATCTCAATTATTAGTATTTTCTGATAAAAATTATTTGTTTGCAAACATGTACGGAAAGTTTGGCAAACGATATTCACGAGTATACAGCAGTTTAACAGCTTTTACTTTAGTCTCTCATCAAGTTGATATAACTCTTTTAATTCTTAAGACTTTATATAGTGCTCCTTCGGTCGAGAAATTCCAACGCTCTTTCCTTGCAACCGAATCAGGACACACGCAGATCCAACGTGATAAAAGAAGTGCAGAGTTAATTGTAGCGAACGGAGTAAACCGGAAATCACGGTGTGGCCCTTTCTGTTGGGAGTCCTCGTTAGTGCTCGTGGGACAGGTTACTATACTATATATATATATACATACACGGAAGGTATATAGGGAGTGTACGAGAGGGTAGCGCGGCTCGATTGTTTGATCTCGATATTGCTACTATATAGGTACAGAGCGCGCGGACTCACGAAGCATCTGTCCATCGAAACGCGAAGGAACGCGCAGCAATGAATCTAGGAATGAGCGGGCTACGGGGAACGGGATTCCGCCATGATTGGTCCGCCGCTAGGTCTGCCGCTGCTCGCGGTTTTCCAGCTCTTTCCTTAAGAAGGATATTAGTCGACTTCCAACTTCGGGCGTTCATTGTATTTTTTAAATTATTTAAATGAACACTTAATACACCCAATCCCAAAGTTTGAGATATTGAGATATTGGCCCTCTTGTTACGTTGGAATATCACTCAGAAGTTGACCACTTTGGCCGCGATAAAGTATTGAGTACATGACAAAATTAATTTCAGTGACAGCTTTTATTGATTTTTCATATATGTAAAGCCAATTTTGGAATTTAAAAAACTACACGAAAAAAAAACTTAGTTGAGACAATTAATAGTTTGTTACTTGGGCATAAATTAGTTACCATAACTATAGGCTTCGTCAATACAGCAACCTGGCATTAGTTTCGTCCACTACGAAAAGTTAGTTGACGTGAATAGCAAATACAACAAACCCGATTGCTTGGCCCAACTACTTAAATAGTATTCAGGATGGTGCAAAGTTGGGCAACAAATTTTATTGGTACCATAACCAACTATAGTTGGCAGTGGAACCAACATTGGTGCGATGTCGCACAGCCAAATAACACCGTTGCCGTACCAATTATAGTTGCTAAGAACCCAATCCTGGCGATCTTATGCCCGGTCAACCGCTACTTTCTTATTTTTCGGAAACTGCGTTGGCGCGATCCGAAGGCAGTGTCCAGTCGCAGACAATTAATTGGAAGTGAATAGTATAAAATTAGTGGGTATTGCCTGCCAAGTTAATATAAGACTATAAAAAGTTAATATAATCATGTCTATGTCGCCGGCGTCGGATGCGCCTCACAGAATGTCAGACGTTGGCAAATTGCTATCAGAATGGGGTTATGGTAGTTTAATACCCAAATTGGAAGGTAAGTTTTTATTTAAATCATATACAATAACGATGTCAATCGTTCAATACAGACTGGAAATGTTGTGAAAAGCATGTACAATCTTTTATATCTTGACATCTTTTGTATGCTGACGTCTGTATACTATTAAATTTTTTTATTAAATCACAGTGGTCTTCAACCTGTTGCCGGCTGGCATACGAACACGTGTACGGTGTAGCAGGCTACAACGTGTAAGTACGCGCTCTAGCCTGTATACCAAAGTTTACCAACATATTGTTAGTAAAGTTAGATTCAGTTGTTAAAAAATTGTTGGATCAACATTGTTGGCTCAACTAAGGAGTTAGTTGCCCCGACATTTACCGGGCTAACCAACTAAAAGTAGTTGACCCAACCAATTTTTCATCTGTCGCTGACAGCACTAAGATAGTTGGTTGGGTCAACTATTTTTTTTTGTTACTGCAACTAAGTTGTTTTTCTTTCCGTGTAGTATCAGGTCAATGGAAATTCAAAGAATGTGTAAGAAAAAATGGTTAATTTAGACTTTACGGTCTATATTCAACGGTCTATCGTTACGAAATTCAGTTTAATACCCCGGACCGCGAATAGATTGAACCCGTACCGCAACAACTGACGCGTTCGCGAAAGCTGTTTCCTGTCACATTGACATATTATTTCAAGGGTTTTACTACCAATTAGAAGTTAACGAATGAAAATTATCAATTTATTAATCATTCTGGGTCTTTAGTATTGTCTGAGAATTGTTTTTATAGGTTTTGGAAATTATCGTCAATTTTTTGTTTATTTCGTGATTTTGGACTGACAACGACTTCCGAGTCGTTCAGCATCTAAGACTTATGAATATGTATTTTTATATTCTATAATCCAATAGTTTACGAGAAATGTGGTTTATACGTAGCATTCACGATTCATGATACCAATATTGAATACAATTCGTGATAGCCTACATTGCCATTTTTTTCAGTCACATTTTTGACTCACAAGTTATAGGCGAACCTCCTTAAGCCATGTAGCTGGTCGCGATCGCCCTGAGTATCCACACGGAATGTTTAACTCGAATAATCCTCAGCCGAGAGTTGCCGAGATTTATGCAGTCACGCTATATTCCACGCTTCGGCTATAAACGCTATACAGTGTAGCCTCATACATAGACACACAGTACACCAAGCGTCTCAAAGCATCTCTGACGCCGTCACGCAATTACTTAGACACATATATCGACATAATTACTTATATTACGTTTATCGGCATTCACTATGAAGACAGATTACATATATAACCACAAAGAACACGATCAAGATCACAACTGCTTGGTGGTCGCATGGGCGTTATAATGATTCCAAGTAATCTGCCACTACACTGAACGAAAAAAATCACTTGGGTCTATAGAATTAGCGGTTACCGGTAGCGTTTCGAATATTTTGTTGATTAAAAAGAGTACTCCGTTAATCTGTCGGTTAATTGGTCCGCAATTTTAGTCATTCACTATACAATCATATCGTTCGTTCAACCGAATAATTTGCAGGTATCTATACCTGCCAATTTTGTAGATTCAAGCGATTGAGTGGGATTCAAGTCAGTGAATGATTAAAATAGCGAATGACTAAATTAGCGAATTCCATAATAATGGTCATTCTAGATTCAGACGTTCATTTTTTTAAATTCGTTATTTTAGCCATATTTTGAACCCCACCCAAGCGATTTTTTCTTAGTGTGTAGCTCACAAAAAAAGTACATTACAAAACTTTGTTTCAGACACTTAAGCAAAGAAAATATGATTTTCCGACAGTACAATATAATACGTATATATGCTCTATATACGTGTACCCGAAAGTGTAGCCAAGCAAGCGCAAAGGTTGGCTCAGTTTAGTTTAGCGTGAAAGCCACGGGATGTGTATACAAGTCGCGAAGCACGAGGTTTAGATGAGTATTCTTGGATCGGACCGCCCAATTGCAGGCCGATCGCATTCTGTCGTTAATTTCGACGATTCGAAAGCCAACGAGCCTACACAGAAGCCTCGAGAGATCTAGCGCTCTCGTAAGTCGTAACTCAATCGTGGAACGCTGAGATCACACACCGAATGGCACGCGCGAGTCTGAGCCAGCGGTCATCAGATCGAGATTTAAGTTCTCGCACAAACAATCAATATAACAGTTAAAAGTGTATATATATATACAACTGAAAGATACTTACTGTATTCGGAGGTGTCATCGTTTGATCCATTGACGGAGCCGTCTGGCAGGATCTGCAGGTGCCGATTTTTAATGTACATCTGTATTTTGCGGGACACGCCGGTAATGTGACTGAGATTCGCCGATCTTTCGGCTCTGACACCAGCGTCAAGATCAACCGGTACGGCACGAACGGCACCGAAAAAAGTGCCGATCGTGAGAGCCCCGATACCGAAACTTCCACCGAATCCACCAGAGTTCGATTTGAAGAAACTGTTGTGTCCAAATGCAAGGAGAAAGAGAAGCAAGGCCAGCTGAAGATACGAGCGTCCCTTGTGCTGCATATGCCTGTACCTCTTCCGCCTCTCCCTCATCACTTTCACGTCGGAGCTTCTCGCCGATCTCAACTCGTCCGAGGGGCACTCGCACACGCACTCACTCTCGCACTGCCACGCACATTCACCACAATATACTCGCGTTTCGTCATCCCCCCGTAGAGGGTCAACGGGGCTCCTGAACGGCTCGGTACCCACGGGCGGACGGTCGCATTGACTAGAGATCGCGGCTGGTAGTGTACCGAGTATCGGGTACACGGATTCTCGTTGGGATTCGATGCAGCCGCAGCCACCACAGCCTTCGAAGAGTCTTATCACCACAGCCGATGACTCTCCAATGTCGATCTGATGATTATCGGGCACCACACGAACTAGGTGATAGGTGGAGGTTGTCTTCGATTGCGTTGGCCTCTGCCGGGTATCGTTAAAAGGGATGATCTCCTCTTGAGCGATTTCGCTGACGTTAGGAACATCACGTAACTCTGATGGTGACACCTCATCACCGAGTTGCATCTCCATTTTGTCACACAAACAATTTTCGCCATTGGTTCGATATCGTATAACGTTATCTTGTTTCCGGCCCCACCGATCTCGGGGGGCACCGATCTCCACGAGGTCGTTCGAGGACGTCGTCGAGATCGTGGCCGATCCTTCATCGCGGAAAAACTCGTTCCGCTCATCGTTTCCGGGAATAATCCACGGCTCGTCAGACGAACCAAGCAGGGTCGAGTTTCTGGTCGAGCGACAGCGACGATATCGTGGCTGTTGGTGCCGCGGTCGCCGGGTCGGTGAGTTGCTACGATAGGCAGAAGTGGGCAAAAGTGATGAGAGTATCGGCGGTGCTCTTGGTATCGGGCAGTCGGCACGTTCAACACAGTGCAGCACCCTTGGCCCGCCCGTGTCGATCTCTGCGGGCATGACGCGCTCTCATCCACTCTTCTGTGCTCAGACTCTCTTCCGTCTTATGCGTTTATCCTCTTCTTCTTTTTGTCTTTATTATTCACTTAATTCTCTTCTCCTTCGTATTACGTAATCGGCGATTATCCCGAGTGCCGATTAATATTCCATGACTCGGTGGCCAATAGCGGGGGCTCGGGCGATTAGCAACTCGTGTAAGATCGAGGAGCCCACGAGGGGATAAGGGGTCTTGAGCGAGCTCGCAACCGATCGTGGCGAGACGCTCTCCTCTGTCGTTCGATATCGCAGCATTATTGCGACAGGCCCTTTCGGCAGCGGGGGAATCCACCGCGAACCGTTATTCCGGATATTATCCGGACTTTTTGCGTGGTGGCTTAAAGCCCGAATATAATTGACTTCTCGGTTGGGAATCCGAATCGTGGAGGATACCCGAAACACTGCGGATGATCCTGCAAGGTTAAAGAGGCTTTCGACGCTCTTGTCGAACGACTTGACGGTCAAACGGTCAAATTATGAACCGCGACAAGCTTCTTCGTGATATCAGTCCAACGGTCTCGTCCGCGGGATCGCGTACCTTCGACCAGCTACCAGTTTTACCTTCGACAACCGTCTCACCGTCTCCGTGTTTCGCCCTATACCTCCGCACACCGGTAGCCGTGGCCGTAGAAGCGGCAGCATCGACGGATACCTGTCGCCGTCTCTCACTATCGCGAAGCGCGTTGACTCGCGTTCTTTCGCTCGGTCTATCAATCACAAGAAGCACCACCGACTCTCGCGGCCGTGTGTACTCTCGGCGCGTTCCTTGTTTTGCCTTAACGGGGGCCCCTCCTCGTGTCTTGTCTTCGTTTCGACTTGTCTTCCGCTCACTTGACTGCCGGCCTCGTCCACTGCACTGTGATTCCTTCCGGAATTGTGCAACTCGCGATAGCCCCGAAAACACGTGTTCGTCACTTTTTTTGACTCTCCTTCTTCGTTCACAAGAACACCGCGATTAATCTCAACTTTACGAATATTTTAAACCGCACTTAAACACTTTCCCTCACTTCGTCGTGATTTCTATATTCCTCGGCAAACTCTGCAATGCGGAACACACAAATAAACTCCGCGATAAAATCAAACGTGAGTGTTGGTTCACTTGGTTCATTGATGAATAAAAAAAAGCACGATCGGTATTGAATCAGCTTATTGGCTCAAGTGCCATCGATCGCGATACGATCGATCGCCGTGAGCTCAACGAATACGTCGATCAATCGTTTTTTCGTTGTACGCAAAGTTCCAGAAACTTGTCTAAAGTCTTTTCATCATATTGCTCATGGGTGATGAAAAACCGAGATCGCGGACCGCTTCGGTACTTTGATTACATATCTCTCTTATCGTCACAATTGTGTAATAAAGAAGGGTTTTGTCGACAGCAGGAGGATGCGATAGTAGAATCGACAGGCGGTGGAAGTAGTCTCGGAGATTTTTGCACGAGTCCGCACGATCGTCACAGTAAGCGAAAAATCAGAGCAGTGTCAACGATCACAGATCGAGAGATGGAGATTGAAACCAAGAAAATAGAGAGAGAGAGAGCGAGAATGGAGACCAGCGAAGTTCGCGCTGTCCCCGGTAAGATATCGGATCTCCGTCGAGAGAGCGACACACTGATGATCCGCGCGGCCGACTGAGTCAAGAGGGAACACACAGAGGCCCGGGGTTATCTCGTAGGTCGGATGGTGCCGGTGCGGCGTCCGAGAAACTACTGAACGAGTGTGCCCGCGGTTCTCTTCTCCGGCTCGGGTTCGGGCACTTCGGTTCGCTTCTCGTACCAGTGAAGACCGACACACCAGCACGCGCCGCCACGCCGTGTCGAGCAGCAGCAGCAGCAGCAGCCACAGCAGTCAGCTCTCGCTCTCAATGTGTTGGATCGTCGAGGGCTATACGCGGCGCACGGTTAACCACACACACATACACACTGGCGCATGCACACACGGTAGGCTTTACCACGGCAACACGGACACACGTGCGCAGAGGAGGAGGAGCACAAGCACTAGCAGCGGCAGCCACTAGCAGAGGCAGCGGAGGAGATCGACTCAGTCGCACCGGTCGTGTCCCGCTGCAACATTCATCCCTGATACGTCGTGGCCGTAGTCGTTGTCGTCGTAGTCGACCTGTGCTTCAGCATCGGCAGCTTCGAGCAGATCGAGACCGATCGCTACCACCACAACCACCGCCTCGTCCCGTTTCTTTTCCTTCCGAGCTCTTCTTCTGTCCCGCTGTCCCTTCTTCTCATTCCCATCCCGATCTTTCGCCACTTCCTGCGACGCTGTATAAGCTCGAACCCACACTGTACCAGCCCGAGCACGCGACAGTTCTGGGATATCTTTCGCCACCGCGGACTACCATTTGCTTCGCAGCGTTAGGCTTCTTCCGCTTAACTTTTGTCTTGGTTTTTAGTTTTTTGTTTTTTTTCGGATGATGGTTTCCTTCTTTTTTCTTTTTCTTCCGACGGCGAGTTCGGGCTCTTCCGCGATTTTCTATTTTACGTCTAGTCGCGTGCGTCAGGATAACCCGACGAGTCTTGGATGCCACCAAGCCAACACTACCACCGCTACCTATCGCACCGCGTCTCTTCCCCTCGCCCAAGAATGCCTTTTTGCTGTCGTTCCTCTCGCGAGTTTCGCTCTTACACTACGGAACGTTCCTGCTGTTTCACGGCGATTGTTTTGACGAGAACACAACGTCCGTGGTCTCGAAAGGCCAAACACCTGTGGGCTTCGTGGCTCGCGCCACCACCACAGATTAATTGCCTGGATACAGCTGAGTTTATTCTTGTGTTCTACGCGCACTCTCTTCCTCCTTCTTTGCAACTTCCTCGTGAGTTATCCCGTCCAGCGACTCTTGGACCTGTTGACAGAAAATGTTTATTATTTCATAACGATTCTGCATATTTAAATTCTATGTATTAATATTATCTCGCTAAATTTAGAATATAGAATCAGATATGATACTATTTCCAGATTTGAAAATAGGAAATGTAGTTGAGTATTTCCGGTATATGTCTGTAATCGCAGATATTACTCATAATTAGATACATTTTACCATTGCTTTCTGTACATTGTTCACATTATTTAAATAAATTATTTCGAAGCGAATTATTTATAAAACCATTTATATTCTGGAGGAGTACAGAAACATTAAAAAAAATTAAATACATATTTTTGACAACAGTTGAAATATAGTAGCAGTTCTATTATAAATTTCATTTTAAGCAAAATTGATTTACGATCGAAATAATTAAATTCATTCGTTGCTTGTTTTATGAAAACTTTCGATTGTACGGAATTTATAGGGATGTGTGTATTATCAATAGAAAAATCCTCTGTGTAGGCATCGTATATTTCAACAGTAAAATACGATTTCATCCATTTCTCGGCGCGAAGTGGAATGAAACGCAAGTTTATTTGATCTATTTCAGTTTCAATATACTTTTAGAGTGTTCATCGATAAAAATCTTTAGTTTGTGGCAAAGTTGTAGTATTAATGGCCGGTTTTAAAAAAGAAAATGGGAAAACGATAATATGAGAGTAAAATGGACCGAAAAATACTAAACGACAAGCTGACATCCTATACACGTATCGTTACCATTTTTACGAGGGTATTCAGTCTGACAGGAAAAAACGTAGGTTCATCCTTTGGCCGATAATAGAGCCGACAGAAGGATATGAGCTCTCGAGGAAACCGGCACGCTGCGCTACGGGATTATGGCCCTGCGCAGTTGACTGCGTATCCTTCGAACACTCTCGCCTCCCACGGATCCTCCTCGTTAGTCACTCATCCTCCTCGGCTATGTTACTTCATAAACACGGACAAGGTAACGGCGGAACGAAATGACAGTGACGTGAAAAAACCGCAGGTAGAATATCCGCGATTAGGACAGGCGCCAGTGTAGCCACTTCGTCAAAGTAGTACCCACGTTTATTTCGGTGTGGACCGAGAGCAAGAATGCGTACAATGTAGTACATTTTACTGTTCGAAATACTGATAACAGGCCCAACCGTCACGAGTCGTCAAACATCTTTACGAGGAGAGAAAGTACCGACAAACGCTTCTTATTTGTTTCGGAAGAGAATTTGGGCTCGCAATCGATGTTTCCACGTACTTTCTCGAAAGGGTATCCAGAAGTTAACGATCGATGCGTCATGCTGGAAGCGAACTGATCTATTTGCGTTCATCGACCAAACAATCACGTTCCGGTGATTTCTTTTTAAATACTTTTTGAACGACAGTTAGTTTCACTTATGATAGTCGTGTAATGATTTCTTCGGTAATTGTGGAATCAATGATAAAACATTATTGTACGTGTTTCTTGGCATATGAACTGTACACTGTAAAAAATGTTCGCGTTTTTCCCATACAAATATGTATGAATTTTTTAAAACTTGGTATAGTAAATCGGAATTAATATGTTTGCATAGTAAACTTAGTACAGATATAGGGTAGAAGTACCGGTTGTGGCCACTTCAAGAATTTTTCCATTTTCAAGTACTTGTGATTGGGACCAAATATCATAAAACTGTTTTGAACCTATACTTTTCATATCTGAGAAGAATATAATTTCGGATTTCTAGCATTAAAATCTTCATATGTTTCGAGAAAACACTGAAAAATAGAAAAAAGTAGGAGCTTAGCCATTTCACCAGTTCTGGGCACCTATGCATCGGTTTTGGCCATGCCTAAAATTAGAATAACTCAATATTCATTGCACTTGAATCATTTTTTAAGGCGTGTTTAATCTATCAAAATCGTATTCTTATGAAAGCATCCAATTCCTCTACACGAAAATGTCTTTAAAGCACAGATGCCATCTGTGAACCTCAGTAACCTTTTTTGACATTCGTCTCCTTCGTTTTGCACTTTTTCGTAGCAGCTTTCTTTGTCACAAACAGTCATACATTTTATTAATGTTTTACACTTTACATTTTTGTTTTTATTTTTACCAGAGTTTTTTTCGAAAGTAGATTTTCGCATTGCATAATGCTGGGAATCTTCAACATGAAAGGTGTTCCACCGCTTTACCTTCTTTTTTACTATACATTTCTAAAGTTATATTTTTCTTAGCGTTTTTTGGTTTTTTTTTTGTTTCTTCTTTATGAATATATGAATTTATTGTGTAATAATTGACGAAAAAATTAATGATTATTTTATCATGGCCATATCCGGGGCAACGTGCTTATTCCATGTACCAGTTGTGGCAATCGTATTTTTTATAAATGTATAGCTTTATTTCAAACTTTTAGTACATCAACATTTGCAGTGATGCCTCTTAAGATTGATACGTGCAAAGCTGCATGCAATTCGCCAACTATATAACCCGAATATGTATCTAGAGCTTTCGTCAAAATCTTTTCGAATTACGTAAGGAGTTCAGAATTTGATGAATCAGCTGATGATACTTTATTTATTGATACAGTACTTTTTGTAATGGAGACGAACGGACGTCAAAATGACGATAAATGTTTCCAAAATACAGAACGTTATGAAAAATAATGATTAAATACAGGTACAGAATTAAAATAGCCACGAAAATAGTACTTTGCGATACTAGTGCGTAAAAGCGGACTTTCGGCGAAGGTTGGAAAGTGGCTGCACGAGTCGAACCGAGCGCTACAACGGCACGAGGCGAAGCCGAGTGTTGTTTGTAGCGCGAGGGAAGACGAGTGCGGACACTTTACAACCGCCGTCGGGAGTCCGCTTTTACGTACAAGTATCGCATACTACTTTTTGTAACAAATGCACGAAGTGCCAGGTTATGTATGGCCGGCCGTGACACGAAGGAAAAAAACCGATGTGCGCATGCGCGCACAGTATTTTCGATACGGTTATCGTATTTTCGACACGGTTATCGTATTTTCGATACGGTTATCGTATTTTCGATACGGTTAGCGTATTTTCGATACGCCTTCTCGAAAAGCGCCATCTTCTGTCACAGCCGGCCCATACACAACCTGGTACTTTTCGTGCATGCGTTACAAAAATGTATTTAAGTGTAGGGGTGGCCATAACCGGTACAGTGACCACAACCGGTACTTCTACCCTATGAATTTTGATAATCCCCCGAGCAGAAACTTGTTCTGGCTGAGGTCCGGGCCTCATCGGGTTTTCCTTAATTAATAATCGGGTCCGAATAAGGCGGCTCTATCCGCTCCTGATATGGCATGTAACGCCATTTTTGATCTGGCCGTGATCAGGCTACAAATCCGGGCATTAGCAGGCTGCTAATCCGGCCGTTAACAGGCTCCTGATCTGGTCCATAATAAAAGATGAGAAGGGCCAATATACGCAAAACGCATAACACTAGTTTAATTATTGGAAGTTTATGCTGGTACCATACTTGGTCGTGGAAGCTTTAAAAATGAAGTATTACTGTTTTATTTTTTATCTAAACAAATTGACATATAAAGGACTGATAATCTCAAATAAATCGCCAAATAATGGGGTTTTTACTTTCTCATCACATACGAGGTATGTAAAAGAGAAAGTATTGCAATCCAAAAAAAAAAAATCCACTCTTGGATTTTTATGGAAATACATGTTTTGAATGTCCTAGATTTCAAAAAACACATTCACTAATTTCTTTCTGGCTGGCTGTCTGTCTGACTGTGTCTGGCATCTGTGTCCGAAAGTACATAACTTCTGAAAAAATGTATGAACCGCAATGAAATTTGGTGTATGCCTTTCACTGCTTCTGATACTTTACCTGAAATAGTGAAAAAAAATTAATTTTTATTTTTGGATCACAAGCTAATAAAAAAGTTATTATGCTTTGGTATGATACATACAGACAGAATTACGAGCAAATGAGCAATGAACAACAAGAGATTTAGTACAGAGAAGATTTTGTGGTCTTTTCAATCACTCACATAAGACTTCGGCAACTGTGTGTTGTGAAAAATTTTTATTGCCTGAAATATGGATTGTGTGACATATTCACTAAACAAAAGAACTACTATTAATGATCTTGAGCAATTTCCAATGAGAAATATAATACGAATATTCACACCATATGTTAGATCAAAAAGAAAGTAAAAAATGCAAGAAAAAAAATATTTGAGGTTATTCGCAGTCATGATGTTAGACTATAAACACACACACTCATCGTATCATAGTTTTTATCACTCGCATAGCATTTTATACGAATTCAAAATTCTGCGGAGGCCTCATACACCCCATAAGATTCGAAACTTTTGGAATACGAACAATTGAAATATAAATCCGACTTGTCAAACTATCGCAGTGGTGACAATAATACCACCAAACGAAAGAGAGATGTGAAGTGAGGCGCTAAGATCGCGTGCGCCGCCTTGCGAGAGCGGCTCGCAGCTTGAACTCAAATTTAAAAACACGTTCTTGACAAATTATAGCGAGAAATGTAGAAATATAGATTACAATAAATGTGCAAAATTTACAAATTTCTATTCGTGTAGTTAGTCACTATACCCCAATAAATTCACGAAAAAATAATTCACGCCAGTAACAAATGTGATGAGAAAGTCACGTTATTTTGCGAATACGCCAGTAGCAACTTTTTTAAATAGTGGAACTATCTTGCAGATCCAAAATATATACAAAACTCGAGACGAAAACAGAATAAAAATAAAAGGAACAGTGTGGCGTGTTAAAATATTTATGTACATGTATCCATGCGACTCATGAATTTTTTTAATGTGGCGCGTAAAAAAACGTCGAAAAATGTATACGATAGAATCAATCGATCGCAAAATGATGATTTTGGATATAAGTGACATAGTCGTCAAGAAAATATATGCTGTTCCCCTTATACATGAATAATTGTGTAAGACAGATACATAAAAATACAACTATTTCTAATCGATAGTATTACAATAATAAGCGATATTATATAGAAAACATCTCTCATTCATTTATTGTACACCCGTAACGCCAGCTATGCTCTTCCAGTACTCTGATAATTTCGTCTGAAATGGTGTATATTTTAAGTCAACCAGATTTGAATATTCTGGCCGAAAGCAGGGCCGAATCTGGGTAGCTTGACCAGGAGTGCCTGACCGATGCCTCATCCCGGCATGATATAGAAAACTGTGGTCCGACCATATTTTAAATGTTGTACCTATGCATGATCTGGACCTCATTTAGCTAACCGGTTCAGGAATGCCCGATCGTTGCCTGATCCCGGCCTGTTGGGGAATGTTTCAGGCCAACCAGTTTTCATATATTATACCGATACATGATCCGGGCAGGACCAGGGCCTTATTTGGCTGGCCTGAACTGGTATGCCTGACCGACGCCTCATCCGGACCTGATGGTACTTCAGGCAATTTTAATTAATTTCTGCTCGGGCCGGTGATTCGAAATTACAACACATGATTATCAAATCATCATTTACTAAATTAGTATATGAAAATGAATATGCATTTTCGGAATTTTCGTACCCGATTTGAAATTTACTATACATTGTTGCATTAAATGTAAGATCAAGGTTACACAAATTACAGATAATGATATTGAAAAATACCAAGTAAAATATTTGCAATTTTATCTATATGGGTATATTACTTTATGAAAAATGTTTGCGTTGTTGCTACACAAAAGTGTGAGAAATTTACAAAACTCGCTACAGGAAATAAAGATTAATATAGTTGTATAGTAAATTTAGTATGCGTGCGTGGATTTTACCGATCCGGTGATATAAAATTACAACACATGGTTACGAAATCAGTCATCACTAAATTAGTACATGAAAATCAACATGAATTTTTGGAATTTTAGTGACTGATTTGAAATTTAATATACATTTTCCAATAACGAAAAAAATACGCTCTAGATCGCTAACACTTATCTAAAACTTACTTAGCATCGGCTTCTGATAAGTTACTCGAGATTTCCAAAATCGATTTTTTTTTAAACACTGGAGCATGTCGCGCTGCTATTGCGGCAAATTTATGTTTGATTTATGTTTGTTGCTAGACTTTCACAGGTCTGTGGATATAATTTTTTCGAAAATCCGGATGCCTGAGCCTCTTCGTGAGAAAAAGATTCCGTTCATTCAAAAATTATGTTTACTTGAAAATATTGCGCTCTGATTGCAATCAATTGAATATTTTGTTATGTCAATTATAGGTATGCTTGAGAGAATAACTGCAGAACTCTTATGTCATTTAAGGTAAACGGACCTGTTTCTGACGCGCTACTTTAGCATAGGCGGCTACCAACATTCCGGAAACAGCCAATAGTAATTCGTAAATGGTGGCGTCACAAACTGCGACACTCGTTAGGTCCTCGTTTATCCTATGGTTTTACATGGGCAGAGTGAGAGGGTTACCTTACATCGTCACAAACTGGGCCGTTTACTTTAGATGTCCAAAATTAATAAGTCGTTGATAGAGTAGTCGGTAAGGTGCGTGCGTTGTTAGGTACTTAGGTAGGTCGATCGTAAGTTCAAACTCCAGTGTAAGCGAAACATTTTCTGTGGCGAAAACCAATACCCAACAATTTCTGATGACATAATTTATGTGAAAAAAATAATGTCCGACTAATATTTATATTTTTTAATTCTTTTTATGTCCATTTTATATTTCCTACCCATATGTGCTTGAATTTTCAGATACCACTCATGTGAAAATTCAACATAAATGTTTACGAAATTTAATGTACAAAATTTTTAAATATCAAAAGTAATGTCTATGAATTTTCAAACATATTCATCGAAAAATATGTTGCAGCGATGGAAAAACCAGACACAATTGTGCCGTAATGGTAGCGAACGCTACATTTTTTCCAATACCGTTCATATGAAAATTCAATGTAAAGGTTTATGAAATTTATTGCGCAGTTTATGCATATGGTACTTCCAATACAAGTATATTCATTTTAAGAAAGATTTTGCTTCCTCATAGAGGAAGCTTTGTTTTCATGAAAAATTTTTTTTTCGAGATTTTCTGTATGTGTGTGTGTGTGTGTGTGTGTGTATCTGTGTATGTTACACGATCGAAAAATGTAAACCTTTATAACTCGGGAATGCCTTGAGATATCAAGCTAAAATTTGGACCATAGATAGAGGGATCAAGCCTCATCATTTATACAGATTTTTGTTAAAATCCACTTCATCGTTAAATAATTACGCGTTTTTTAATTTTTTGAAAAATGTCTGTTTATGCGATAACTCTTTCAATTTTCGAGATATTGAGCTTAAAATTGGTATGAATGTGAGCTTTCATACGCCGGTGATCGCTATTGAATTTGGTTAAATCGGTTGAACCGTAAAAATTTTTTGATGTTTTGAATTTTTCAAAAAATTGACATTATTGCTCTATTGTAACTTTTGCAAAACTTAAGATAGCGAGCTCAAATTTTGTATATAAATGAAACAATATTCAGCCATTATATATGTATAATTTAATGACGAACGGTATGAAATTTTTGATTTTATGGAATGTTGAATTATTTTTTAAAATATACATTATCATATTCACTTTCGGAAACGCTCTAATAATCACGAAATAACGTAATAACGAAATAGAAAAAGCGAATCCACAACATGTATATTTATCTAATTAAAACAAGGATGCAAAGTAGAACCTTGCACATTGCTTCCTCATTATTTTTTGCGTTTTACAAAGCTTCCTCTATGAGGAAGCCAAAAATTGAATAACATACTTCGTCATAGAGGTAGCTTTGTAAAACGCAAAAAATAATGAGGAAGCAATGTGCAAGGTTCTACTTTGCATCCTTTTTCTTATAGTGTATAAGGCCTGAAATTATTTCCTCGTGAAATTGAGTGTAGAGGTTTTATTGTGATGAGACCTACTATTGTTAGCTCTCAAATCATTCATTATGTCAATTATTATGCTAAACGTCCATCAAATTTAAAAAAAAATGACCACTTTGGCTTCATTATAAAAGAAGCTTTATCCTCTCAGATGTTTCGTTCTGAAAGGTATGCCCAACACTATAAACTATTTTGGGTAATGTGACATTAGAAACTCTTTTTTTTGTGAATACAAAGTTTTCTCTCTGGGAAAGAAAAACGTGTTGGAATCACTGTTCGTTGGCTCAGTTACGGGTTAGTTTTGAGTGCGCAAAAGTGAATCAGTAGCGCGGATGGAATTTCTTTGATAGAATACTTAACAGTAATGGTAACTAACCATAATTGCATTCTTACCTAATTAATTGGTTGTGTCACCAAAAATTCGAATAATAGTAGCATAAACTATTACACTTTCGTGTCTACTCTTTAGCCAAAACTGATCTGGATTCATCATAAGTATATTACTACAGATCCTTCTAAAAGTACATCTGATAGATAGAGCAAGAGTATAAGAATACCAATATATTGCAATATACTTACATTAAGTATTTTAAATATGTAAGTATATTGAAATATACTCGGCTACACTTTTTAATGTGAAAAAAATCTCTACTTTGAATGATTGTTGCACATTATATAATAAAGCACACGAAGTTTACTCATTACTTTTTTGGCATATTTGATTAAACTTTGTAGGTTTTAAAAGTTCATCTATAAAGCAGTCAATGAAATTTATTTAACGCTAAACTGAATGAACTTTGAAAACAAAGCCTCTTCAAATTCAGGTTTTCAGTTTAGTTACAACAAACTGAGACAAGAAACAAATTTTATTTATTTATCTCATAATTCTGGTCTCAGACTTCCATATAAACTGTTTGAAAGTAGCCACACTTAGAGAAGAGTTTGTTAACAGCTAACAAATCATCAAGTGTTAAATATGGCGAAAAGAACCATTTAGTTATTGGCACTAAATGTATAGTGAGCCAAATAATATTTGTTAACTATTAACAAATGTCAGCAACTTTCATTTGAGGCAATTCAATGTTATTTAGCTCAACTGAGATTGAACAAGAACAACTAAATTGTTCATTTTGCCATATTTAACATTTCATTGACTGTTGTATTGTTCAACAAACTCTTCTCTCGGCACTGTTTAATTTATGTTCTATTCTTTGATTTTCAGATGTCTTATCGATGTAAATCCGTTCATTGAATGAAGGAAGTCTCAAGAACGTCTACAAAATCAAATCTGTGATTGTCATCGGACGCGTGGTTAGGATTAAGGGAATGTGAATGAGGAAGAGAAAGAGAATGCCGTCAGAGGGTGACGCCGGTGGACGATTAGACGGTACAGGCCGTTAGGAGATAAACGGGGGCGTCGTGCGAGGCGTCGTGCTCGAGCGAATTCGATAGACGCCGGGCGTCCCAACGGGTATTCGATTAAGCCTTCGTAGCAGCGGAGAGAGCTCGATGTGCTGGCACGCTTGGGCGAGCAGCTTTGCTCGAGACTCGTCTGTGATCCGCTGAAGCAGTTCCGAAGTACACAGCGAACAAAAATCAGCGGGAGTCCCTCTCGCTACACCGAATTTACAATTGAATCGTTTAGCGCCGGAGCTTGGCGAGGCGCGATGAATGTCTGTGTTCCGCAGGGACGCTCAGAGACCCGGGCTAAATCACAAAATTTAATTATTCCCCCGTTGTTCGTTTGTCTAGACGAGACCTTAATTCGCTCCAAGATTAATCAATTCAGCTCCCAAGCCGACGGTGGAGATCTGGAAGAAAAAAATAAAGATCGCCCAACGTGAGGCTCGAACCCACGACCCTGAGATTAAGTTTCATGCTCTATTTTCTTTTTTAACAAAAGTGTTCATTATACGTTTCAATACAATCTTCTCATATATTATAACTTAATGGTCGTAATAAACATTTACGACACTTATGCGTAGTCACTCCAAGTGTTTTATATAATTACCATTGCAAAGGGGTTTATAACTATAAGGTTATTGTAACTTAACATTTTATCATGCTTTGGCTCCACAGTGAAAAACAAGTGAAAAATTTAACGAATAACAAAAAATCGTTAGGAAGATTTTCGAACGCCGATCACTTATGACTAAAAACTTTAAACTAGGCTTAAGGGATCTTTCCAGTGTGACGGCCGAAAAATAGCCTATTTTCACGATTTTTTTTCGGACGGTTACTATACGCCCATCAATCTGAAATTTGTATGACATTTTAAGGTAATTATGACTGACAGAAAATTATTTTTTATAAGACGATTTTTATTGTTTAGATTTTTTTTTAATGGTTGAAAATAATGTTGATAAAAAAGATAGCCTCATGGTGGACATCCTAGGGGTCGCAAATTTGATCTGAAAAGAAAAACCCAAAGGATTATTAATTAAGTATGCGATTGGCTATCGCGCTATGAAGGCTTTTTTAAAATAAAAATTGACAAAATAGCGGCGGTTTGAACGAAAAGTACCGAATTTAGCCGTTTTTTTCGACAGTTTTTCTTTAAAAAAAATTCATATAAACATATTAAAAAAAGCTTCCATAGCACGATAGAGAGTAGCGTGATGAATGTTCTCCTAAAATTTGAAAACGATCGCTTGAAAACTGTTTCATGGAGAATGAAACACCGTCCACCATTTTAGAATGTCCACCGTTTTGAAAAATGTCGTTTTGAAAAAAACGCGTTTAAAGTTTTGAGTGTAGAAATTTCATATACCTAAATTGTGTACTTACGACTAATCGGCGATGCCAGGTCCATAAAGTATGCTAGCGAAGTATTTCGAATTTCGCTTTAAAAATTTGAGAGGATGTTTTTGACCGTATATACTAATGGATAAGACAAAAAAAATTTCGATTTTTTTTTCACACTGGCAAGATCCCTTAAAAGCTTCCTATGATACTATGCAATATATACAAAAACGAATGGGACATTAGGTCCAACAACACTAGCCGAGTATATTTCATCACGCATGTCTATTAATCCATTCATTTAATTCATATCTCTTTTTGACATAAATTTGGTTTACGTATTGCAATATACGTATACGCCAATAATATATTCCAATGACGATGGTATTGATATTAGGCCTCCAATACTTGTCAAATTTGAGCCGCTTAAAATCAAAGAAATCTCTGGTAATAATACAGATCCAGTGTATTTATTGTTAGTGACGTCCCTATGTCTTAGCGAGATTTGGTTGTTCGCTTTGCTTTTTTTCCAATGATATAGGCTTGAGATATTGTTGTGATTCTGAATCAATCCCGTTTAGTCTCATGTTCTAGTGACTGGACCAGCCAGGCACTTGACATCATCGTGGTTCACTTCTCACTCCACAGTTCTATACCTGATCTATACGAAAAAAAAGAGTTGCAGGGGCGGAAATGCCGAGTTGATGACCATGTTCGGTGAAGGCGTGAATGCAGCCGAAGTTCTTGGCTCCTTCACCCACCCCATATAACTCGATCAATCTGACATAATGATCGGAGCTGATTATGATAAACGATAGCTTTTACTCTTCGAGACTCGTTCACTTTCTTATCATGCGTCGAATGTATCTACCGTCGATGTTATACAGGTATTGTTCATCACCCTGAGACTGTCCCCTCTTCCTCATTAAAACTTCTGATGTACCGCTGGATATATCTGTAACAGGACTCTAATGATAACCCCAATCATAGTGTCGATAGATCGGTGTTGTGCCCTGAGCTCGTCTTTTAATTGGAGGATGTCATTTTTCAAATCATCTTACTGTGTACCTCTTGTTTCAACGATAAGGTTCCAACAAAAAAAAAACTTCCTTCGTTGAACAGCTTGAACGAATTGGAGAAAATCTCTTCTCAGGTTGATAGGCATCATATGTCATTAAACTGACTATCAGAGAATTAACGTAACAAATAAATTGGTGATTATTAATGTTTAGAGCGATATATAGACTCAATGATTGTTCACACGTATCGAGTAGTTTACACGTTGCGCTTAATGTGTCGGTACCTCCTCGCTGGGGAGTAGTGACGTCGACGGGTGACGTTCAATTATAGATAAGCTACATAGAGATAGAATCCACGAACTCGTTCAATACCACTGATTCAGTATTATCAGCCCACGCTTTGCGTCAAAATTTGCGGTATATAGTACAATATAACTGTCGAATCTAGAACTGATAAATTGTCAATATCTCCACAAGAATTAGTACCGTCATTTTGGCTCGGATAATATTAATATATCTATGTCTATTTTTCTAAAAGTTATTTGTTTGGTTTTCTGTCTGTCTATCTTTAGTTGGGCTATTCTAAGTCCCGAAGTTGATTAATGATAACTTAATTCCCAAAGATAATCAGGGATGTAAAATAATTCTACCGATTGACGTTTCGGTCAATATGTGCGGACGTACTTCAGAATTTTTATTCGATCTAATGTACGTAAGAAAAAAGAGAAAAGATTAATAAAATAGAGCAATCAAGTTGTGTGTGGTCAAATTTCTAAGTCTTCTATATAATTCTAATTTCAAATTTCTATTCTATGCGCTCTCCCCTCTCTAAGCTGTATTATTTTATGTCCCCTTATGAAAACCTTTCTGGGGCTCATAGGCGCACTTAGAATAATCAGGGGCTGAGGGAGGACTCTTATATAGGTATTAAAAAAATGAGTCCCCCCCACTTAGCGCCTCAGAACTGGTTTGTTTTAAGTTCTCCCATGAGCCCCATCTTACATTTAGGTAATTCTAAGTTCCCTTATACGCCTCACCCAGTTCCTCTTTATTCTACAATTTCTTAAGCCCAATTATTAATTGAACCTACCTCAAATGCGTGAAGCGCCCAAGCCACTTTAGTTTGTAAGAGCCATATATAACCGGTTATCCGGAGTCCAAAAAATGCAAATGATACTCGAGTTCATGAGTTTTTTATCCAAAAGATACAGTGGTATTTGCGTTTAACAAAATTACGATTCGGTTATATAGCTGATACTCAGAATATAATGAGTACTCAGTCCATAATGAGTACTCAGCATTTTGATAATCGGGTAATACTTTTCTGGTAATGGGTGCTCAACGGTTTCAGAGATGAGAATGTCGAACCGAGACGTAATTAATTTTAATAAAAATAATAATAAAACGTCAATGTTATTTAATGTTAAGAAAATTACGACTCCGCTATGTAGCGGGTACTTCAAACATATAGTGGTATCCGAACCATAACGGGTGTCCAACATATTGATACTCAGATAATACTACTTCGATGGGAACTCAATGCTTTCACGTACTCATTATATCGAGCTAGGACGTAAATATTTTTAGTACAAAAGAATAAACACTGAAATATGACAAAATTTCGATTTTTGTATTTACGATTTGATCAAATAATAACAAATAGACAAATACCAAATACTCGACGTTTTTCAATTCAGATACTCCGAAATCCAGGAAACCCGATGAAATCTGAATATACGGGTGTCAAAAGCATAAATCAATATGGTTACAAATTTTTTTTAATTCCATTTTTGTACAGAATCAAATTTCCTTAAGATTGTCATCGATGTTATCCACGTTGTGAAACGGCACAACGCGATAAATTCTTGGCTCATTCACGCAGATTTGCTGAATCAGTCAAGAGCCCATTGAGCAGATAATCGAAGCACCGTAACCTCGACCCAAAAAAATTCGGCGCAAGGTCGCTCGTATTATGCTTTATGCATACTGCTTGTTCACTGCCGGAAATCGTATATGTATATGAGCAGCGGTCGAATCCTGGTGACGTCATAAGACGGTATAAATACTTTTTGATTTTTCAAAAATATTTGGCGTTGAGGCCCAACCGCTTCTCTTGATACCTTGTAGCAATATCGATAAAGACGATGATGCTGCTACGCCTATGGTGGCACTGCTGTTCAAATTTTATAGTATAATAACAGAGCGCAGCGAAACGAGTGTTTGCTTATCGGATACCTAATGCCCACAACGTGGATATCCCACATGCGCTATGGGAGAAATAAAGGGAGAATGATAATGACGATGGCATGTGCGAATAAAAAAATATTCTGGTGTACGGGGTTCCGAAAGTATGTATACCTAGTGAAGAATCGATAGTGCAACTAATCGCAAACTCGGCAACAGGATAATTTTGGCCCGCCGGCGGTCACTCTCTTTTCTACCTAAACCAGCTTAAGCCGAATAACACAAGCCCGGTGTGCGCGATAGGACTAACGCGTAATTTCATGCACCTCAACAGAGTTCCTCCTCTTAAGAGCTACTACTTTTATTTCCACTACGATGCAAGTTGTAACGGAACGTTTATAATAATAAGCCGGTAATTACAGGGCGCTCTTGCGAATACCCTCGAGACCATGTACACCAAAAAGAGCAGCATCCTTAAACAACAGGATTTCACGAATATTTACGAATGGTTGAGAAATGATCGATCGATTGGACGATAAGAAAATTAGCGGGCAGGTGTTTTAGTAGGAACCTACAAATAATTCATTATGCTGCCGTTTGCGAGTATCAAACAGAATGCCGTAGCGTTTTATTAAATTTATGATCGCTCAGTTGGGTCGTCTTAAAGTGCCAAATTTTCTAATGGCTGAGAGAACCGATTGGGAAGCGTTAGAATCCTGAGACAAGTTTATGAGGGTCGCGGTTGATTAGGATCGTTCGGTTTAGCTCCATCATATAAATTTATTGAGCGCTTTTCCCCAGAACTGTGACCAGAAATAATTTCCATTTAGGCAAATGGACACGGTATTATGCCGACGATTCGATTCGCCAGTCTTTGGTTAATCATTAACGATTCGTTTTCGAATAAATAACCTTTTTTTGGCCTCGATCATAATTCATTATTTGGTGAATGAAATGTGTCTTCACGTTTCCTTTCTCCCATTAACGTTGACGGGTTGCGCTCATCCATAATTTTATGGCGTGGGTCACGACATTAATATTTTTGTATCTGAGAATCGAACAGGCCAATTCTGAATCGATGAATCACATGGAGAATAAATTATCGTGAAATGGATATCGTTATGCTGATTCCAACTTTTGGTGTTCGAAGTTCCGACATTTTTATGACTAGTTATTTTACCATCGGATAAAGCAGAAAACTGTCTCAGTCTATTTTTCCAGTGGATCTTCCATTAGATTGAAGCCCTCTGATCCAGACGTCAGATATATTCATCCACGGTATCGCATTGCAGGATATTTCTTCTCCGTCTACCGCGTGATGGATGAAAGTAATCGGTCAAGCAGGTGACTAGATCGTTCACGGTGGCGGGTCACGAGTCATGCTGCAGCTCAAATTGAAAGACACTATCGATACCGACCGTTACACATCCCACGACATCTTCGAGGTGGCCAACTTTTGTTTATTTGTTCATTTAGGCTTTATTCGTTACTCCTAATTTCTTGCTGTTATTCCTACTTTCCTACGGATGGATAAAAATGAATCGTTGTCGGTCAATTATGCTTTATTTTCGCCGATTGACTTAAAAATTTGCAACATCGCTAAGGCTTTAGACTAGGAAATAAATTATGTGTGTTATTCCGTAAAAACGTCGTATGCAAAATATTCGTTTGATTGAAAGACACTATCGATGCACGACTTTGATTAAAAGACACTATCGATGCACGACTTTGATTAAAAGACACTATCGATCCACGGATTTGATTGACACGGTCGATAAAAATGAAATACACCACCAACCGTTACACATCCCGATATCTTCGACGTGGCCATCTTTATTTGTTCGTTCTTTCTGCAGGCTTTATTTGTTACCCCTACTTTCTTACTGTCATTGCCACTTTTCTACGGGTGAACAATAATGCACCGTTGACTGTCAAATATCCCTTAGCTTAACCGATTGATAAATTGCAACATCACTGAAGTTTTAGATTAGGACATAAGCAATATATGTTTTTCCGTAAAACCCACTCATGCAAAATTGTCTTTTGATTGATGACGCTATCGATATACAATTTTTATTGAACAACGCTATCGATTCACGGTTTTGATTGAACACATTCCGCAACATCTTCGAGGTGGCCATCTTTTTTCATTCGTTCGATTCGACTATGCATGAAGCTTCGCTCGAATGGGATTTAGCGTTTCACTTATTTAAACCAGTGATTCACGTGAACCCAGCTTTTATGGAAATTATAAATAAGGAAGACATCAGGGCAGTTTCAAGTTCTTATTGTAACTGTACGATGATGTGTTAATATGAACATAATAATCAGAGCCGCAAAAGGGCGGATCATAAAAATATTTAAACTAATGACGGCTTAATGTTGTTGCACGGAGCAAAAAAAGTAGTCTGTACAACCACTTTTTTATAAGTTCACTATAAATGAGTTGTGACAACCATTCATTCAGTTCCTGTAAATCAATATATGGTTGTCACAACTCATTTACTCATAAAAAAGTGGTTGAACTATCTACTTTTTATTCTCGGTGTCAGTCTTAGGGCTTAAGTCCAGGGAGTTCTCAGAATAATACGTTCCTTGGGACTGAGTATAGTCATCTTAAACTAGTCTGATTCTGAAGGGGAGAGGTTTGTGGGGTTTTAGAATAATCAATGAAACTGATTTCCGAAATATATAAATAATTTCTTTTTTAACTTGGCGTCGAGTCGCTACCGCGACTCTTGATATATGGGGCATCCCATCGGTTATCGACAGGGTCACGACCCTCATATATATATATATTTTTTCCTTTTGAGATGTTGTAGAGCAATATAAAAAAACACTCTAGATTTTTTTTTTAGATTTTTCAAAAAATGTATTTTTCTTTAATTACCTAAAATTTTGTTTTCTCGAAAAGTATGTCGACGATTTTTTTTTTCTTTTTTTACAGTAAATTCTGTGTCCAAAAACAAAATTTTTGAGCTTAGCTCGAGAGTGGGGCAAGACCTAGATTAGCAGCTAAAAATAAAATAAATTTTAAAAAAATGTAAAATAATACCCCGAACTTGAACCTATTTAAAAGTACGTCGACGATTTTTTTTCTTTTTTTACAGTAAATTCTGTGTCCAGAAACAAATTTTTTGAGCCTAGGCCGAGAGTGGGGCGAGGCCTAGATTAGCAGCTAAAGACAAAACAAAATTTAAAAAAAATGTAAAATAATTCCCCGAACTTGAACCTCTCTAAAAGTACGTCGAGGATTAGAAAAAAAATTTATAGTAAATTCTGTGTCCAAAAAATCACTAAAACTTTGCATTTCTCAAAAACTACGTCTATGACGAGGCTATGAATTTGAATTTTTTACAGTAAATTCTGAGTCCCAAAACTAAATTTTTAAGATTAGAACGAAAATGGGGGGGGGGGGGGGGAAATTCCTGTAATTTAATTACCAAATAATATTAAAACATGTTTGTTATTTTTTAATTTTAATTTTTTTTGCTGCTATTCTAATCTGCCCTCCATTTTTGCACTAGTCTCAAAAAAAAAATTTTTGGACAGAATTTACTGTAAAAAAAGAAAAAAAATCATTGACGTACTTTTTGAGAAAACAAATTTTAGGTAATTAAAGAAAAAACAAATTTAAAAAAAAATCTAAAAGAAATTAAAGGAACAAAAAAGGAATATATGAGGGACGCGACCCTGACGATAACCGGTGGAATGCCACATATACATTGATTAACTATCCGTAATAAATAGTCAATGTCAGCTCCGGTAACAATGGAATAATTAATATAATTACAAAAACGTTGGTACTGACGAAAAAGTAATAGTTATTGAGTAATAGTACATAGGATTACTATAATATTAAATTTGTTATTTTATAACACCCTGTTATGTACAATTTATTATAAGCAACTTTCATATAAGAACAGCTTACTAAATAATTTATACAACAATGTCCGAATAATTTAATATACGCACGGAGAGAAAAACTTGTGTTGCCACAACATTCCCCATGCTCCTGCAGCAAATTTTGTTTGCTGAAATAGGGACAACATAAGCTTTCGTTGCCGTAACAAATCTGGTTTGTTACCGTTTGATTTGTTACCCAAGCAAGTAGCATTTGCTGTGGCAGTATTCATTAATTTGCTGTCATAGCAAATCAACATGTAATAGTAGCAAATCGTTTGTTAGAATAAATGCTTTGTTTGCGAGCATATTATTGTTTTTCGCGTAAGCCAAATCAAGCTAATTAACAAATTAATTATTTATTGAGACATTGTCAGTAGTGGTGGATGGGGGGAAACGGTTTCTCTCGAAGAAAATTTCTCCGACTACCTAACTTCCTAACAACGCTATCGCTACCGACTGTGCAACCGAGTACTTGTTGATTTAGAAAATCTAAATGGCATAATAGTAGTGGAAGCAGAAGATAGCGAGAGATAGATGGAGAACCATTACATTCTGACTTGCTTTCCTATTTCCACCATTACACCACACGGAAAGAAAAAAGTAGTTTTGGCTACTAATTCCAGCATATGCTGTGCCCCGTGTTCATCACTGAAACTAAATCGAAATCGTAGTATCAACTTTTTTCGATTGGTAGCAAAAATAGTACGTATGACCAACAACTTGGTTCCTGCAACTATCACGGCTGCTATCCAATCCAAATGATTCGTTACGCCAACCAATCGGTGAGTTGAGGTTATGATCGCAGCTGGTTATTGTTACTATCGATACTCTACCAACGAGGTTATAGTTTCTTCAACCGACTGAGTAGTTGGCACTATTCTAACTATGCCGATTGGTTGTCGGGACCGATAAATCAGTGTTTGCAACTACTTTTTTCTTTCCGTGCAGCGATTTACTTAAAGTCCCGCGCACTAGTAGCTTTGTTTATAGCTCTACACTTACATAGCTGCAGTTCTAGCTATTGACAGCAAATTTTGCGTCAAAATAGCAAACAACCATCGTGGATCCATAGCAAATGAATAAGTTGCTAACATTACAAACCTTTTTTTGTTCCGTTAGTAAATCAAACATGCAACGATAGCATATAGTTTGTTATGTTAGCAATTCCGATGCTAGACCAGCAAATTATTTAAAATCTTACATTTTTTGTCGCCATAGTATACATTTATTTGCTATCGGTACATCATTTTTGTTACAACGGCATTTTGAATTGCTACGACAGCAGGTAAGGGCGTAGCAAATGAAGTTTTGCTACAACGACATACAGATCTCTCTCCATGCGTGAATTGTGAATTTAGTAAGCAAATAATAATTTTCTAAAGCACCTATCGATTCCTGTAACAAATAATAGCACCCTATCATTGCTGTATTTCTGCAATTAGGATAATCTTTCCTTTAACTTAAACTATCTTCAGTCTTGAATCATGCCAGTCGCAGAGTATTTGAAAAATAAGTGACAACCTACTCATCTCGTAGCTTATCTCGAAAGTCTCGAAACCCAGTTTTAAATTGACTATATATATACAGACTTCTCGACAATCTCGAATAAGAATAAAGACAAACAAAATTAAGGGTTGAAGATAGCAGGAACATGACAAATCGCTCTAAAACTGTCTTCTGACTCATTTTCCGAAGTCAAACAATTTTGTCTTCTGTGAACGTTAGGCATATCGTGTTTCCGAACGGTGGCTAGACCGAACACATCAGATGGAATGAAGAAATGCGGGTGCGCGGGTAGTGGGGGTGGAACGAATTCACGCGTGGCCCGAACGGTGAGCCACCCCTTTACCCGAGCGTGATTAATGTCACGCGCCGATAGCGGCGACTCGCACGGAGGCGCGCACCGGGCATTCGTAGGCGCCGCATATTAGTTCGCCTTGGCGTTTCGGTAGGAAAGACACTGGGAACAAGAGAGAAAGAGAAGAATAAGAGAAAGGGAAGAAGAAGAAAAAGGGAGAAAGGGTGCTGGTCCCTCTCGTTATAAATGCCGGCGTGCGTCTATTGTCACGACGAAGACGACGACGACGACGACGAGGACGACATTGGGTCTAGGTGTGTCCTGGCGCGTCGTTCTTTAACTTTTAAGGGTTCGGTTGTTGTTCACTGGGGCGACGGGGGTTGGGCCGAGAGGTGAACCGGTAGGGCATCGCTTCGTAACTCGCCGAGTCTCTGAGGCTCCACAGTCCCAAGCTGTGCTGGATTCTCTCTCACTCATTCATCCTTTCTCGATCTCTCGCTATCCTCGATTCTCGCTCCACACGTACCTCTTCCCAACGATACCAACTTCAGCATCGATCCTCGGAACGATAAACAAAAACTGATGTCCGCTTACCAGGAATTCAATTCCGGATTTACAGATCCTTGCCACATTCGACATTGCCGCGCACTCGCAGTAGAAAATATTCGTAAATATATTTGTGTGAAATTAAGGATAAAATACATGTGTTTTATCCATTTGAAGCTTGTAGTTTTGGACTGAATTGAGAAATTGAAATGACTGCTTACCAGGAATTCAATGGTACATCTACAGTACACTGTTAGAAAAGATTGGAAGCTTTTATTCATAAACCCGTAATCGAAATTTAATATACAATTGTGGTATAAAATTCGTGTACTTTTCTAGTAAAATTAAAGCAATTATTAAAATTCAAGTACTTTTACTGTAAAATTAATGTAAATTATTGAATGTGCAGTACCATATATTAATTTTACATTGCACTTGTATACTAAATTTAACATACTAGTTTACGAATAAAAACTTCCAGTAAAAATATACTAAATTCCCAGTAGATTTTTTTACAGTATAGGAATATTAGTCAATATGATTGTTTCTCGATATTGTACAAATATCGCGCCCCCGCCGGCACCGCCACCACTGATACTGTCGCCGCTGCTGCTATGTACACTGAGAGAAAATTATGGTATTAGTAACTATAAAGTGACAACTATTCATTTATGGTTGGTACAACAATTTGTTTATAGTTGACACAACTATCAAATACTTCACTGTAAAAAATGTTCGCGTTTTTCCAATACAAACGTGTATGAATTTTGTAAAACTTGGTATAGGAAATCGGAATTAATATGTTTGCATAGTAAATTTAATACAGATATATGAATTTTGATAATCCGGTGATTGGAAATTACAACACATGATTATTAAATAATCATTTACTAAATTAGTATATGAAAATCAATATGCATTTTCGGAATTTTCGTATCCCATTTGAAATTTAATATACATTGTTTCGTTAAATGTAAGATCAAAGTTACTCAAACTACAGTTACTGGTAGTGAAAAATACTAAGTAAAGTATTTGCAATTTTGTCTATATGGGTATATTACTTTATGAAAAATGTTTGCGATTTTGCTACACAAAAGTGTGAGAAATTTACAAAACTCGCTATACGAAATAAACATTAATATAGTTGCGTAGTAAATTTAGTATGCGTGTATGGATTTTACCAAACCGGTGATATAAAATTACAACACATGGTTACTAAATCAATCATTACTAAATTAGTACATCAAA
This sequence comes from Ephialtes manifestator, assembly GCA_963970395.1. Lineage (NCBI taxonomy): Eukaryota > Metazoa > Arthropoda > Insecta > Hymenoptera > Ichneumonidae > Ephialtes > Ephialtes manifestator. The sequence goes on from OZ019980.1 coordinate 7,824,154, forward strand.
ATCAACATGAATTTTTGGAATTCTAGTGACTCATTTGAAATTTTATGCACATTTTCCAATATAAAAAAAACCCGCACTAGATCGCTAACACTTACCACTTAGCATCGACTTCTGATATAAGTTACTAGAGATTTTAAAAAAGATTCCGTTCATCCAAAAATTATGTTCACTTGAAAATATTTCCAACCCACTTTGCGCTCTGATTGCAATCAATTGAATATTTTGTTATGTCAATTATGAGTATGCTTGAGAGAATAATAGTTGTACAACTCTTATGTCATTTAGATATCCAAAATTATTAAGTCGTTGATAGCGTAGTCGGTAGCGCCCGTGCGTGGTTAGATATTTAGGTAGGTAGGTTGTAGGTTCAAACCCCAGTGAAAGCGAAAAATTTTCTGTGATGAAAACCAATATTCAACAATTTCTGATGACATAATTTGTGTGAAAAAATAATGTCCGACTAATATTTATATTTTTTTAAATTGTTTTTATGTCCATTGTAAATTTCTAACACATGTGTGCTTGAATTTTCAGATACCGCTCATATGAAAATTCTACATTAAGGTTTATGAAATTTAATGCACAAGAAAGATTTTTTTACAGTACTCGGATATCATTTATGGATATTGTCAAATTTATATTAAATCTTAATAACCAACATAGACAAAAAACTCAACTTCAATTTTCACTTGCAGCAATGTAAAAATAAAATATTACAAAGAGCCTCACACTTTAGGAAAATCACCTTCAAAAACTGAAAGATACACATACCCACTGCACAATCCGCGTAACACCATGCTCTATGAAATGACAAGCATCACACCAATTGTAACAAGAACAAAAGAACTCTCCAGGAAATTTGCAAATGTGCAAATGGAAAATATTACTCCGTTATGCATCCAACCATCGCAAAACATAGTTCGTAGATTTAAACACCCCACTCACACTACATTTCAACAACTAGAAATAATTAACAACCAATAAGGTTCTAACAAACAGCAAAAATAAATAATATAAAAACATGTATAAAACCGGGGCTGAAGGACTTAGGTCGATGGCCCATTGGCAATACAAAATACGTAAAGCTCGGCGCAGTAAACTTGTATACTAATGTGTACACAATAATGTATTGTCAATAAATGTACTTTTACTACTACTACTACTCTTAATAACCTTGAATTTTAATATTCCTCTAAATGTCATGACTTTTCGTATACACATGTATAGAAATATTACAGTTCAAGATTTCCGATTTTAAAATACCATACCTCAAAATTAAATGACGTATTTAAAAATTCATATACGGTATCTGCAAAAAAAACTTCCAACACTTTTGTATTAATTTTAACACAGATTTTTTTTTACAGTATTACTATAACTAGCAAATAGTTACCATTACTATTTTCGTAGTTATCGTAATTATAAAAATGAATAATTGTCACTTTATAGTTGCCTGTGATATTACGATTTCTCTGAGTGTAGGATATATAGGGCGTTCCATGTCAAAAGGGCCCTCCAGCCACCATTTTGCTTTTTCATAGAGGAAACTTTGTTTTCATGAAAATTTTTTTTTCGAGATCTTCATGCCAATATGCTTAGAATTGTCCAAAACGTCGAGAAAAGTGGTTTAGAAAAAACTGTCCGTATGTATATGTGTGTGTGTGTTCTGGGCTCCGAAAATTCGATGAACTATTGCTCAGTAACCGTTCGAGCGATATGGCTCAAATTTGGCACGCAAGTGGAGTAGTTGCCCCGTTTTGAATGTTAAGATTTTTGAAAAAAAAAATCAGCCATTCTGATTTTATGGTACGTTTAATTTTTTGAAAAAAGGGCGTGGTCGCTCTATCTTTCGTAAAAATTGGACGATTTTGCTAAATAGTTGTTTATAAATAAATATACGTTCAATGTTGTTTGGCATTGCATTTGGGCGAAATCGGTAAAGCGGTTCAAATTTTGTAAATGTTTGAATTTTTCGAAAAAAATCATTTTTTTTTAATAAGTCACGTCGAATTTCATCAATTTAACTGAAATGTTTTACAGCCGAAAAGGAACATGCAGCTATGCTACGTACCAAATTTGACGATGATCGGTAAAGTGGTTCAGATTTTACGACATTTTGAAATTTACAAAAAAAAACAATTTTCGCTCTAGCATCAGCAAAAGTTGATAATGCGAGACAAAAGTTTGTACTCCATGGAAATAAGAATGCAAAGTAGAACTTTACACATTGCTTCATATACAATTTTTATTTTTGCTTCCTCATAGAGAAAGCTTTGTTTTCATGAAAAAAAAAAATTTCGAGATTTTTATATCAGGAGACTTAGAATTGTCCAAAAGATCCAGAAAAGTGATCTAGAAAAAATTTCCGTATGTATATATGTGTGTGTGTGTGTATAGAACTCCGAAAATTGGAACGCCGATAACTCAAGAACAGTTTTGTATATCGCGCTCAAATTTGACACATTACACGGAGAAAAGGGTGTAGTTGTAGCAATGACGGAATTGATACGTGCCAACCAACAGGCATGGTAAAATATGGCATTAGCAAGTTATTGCGTGTCAGAACCAAACGATTGGTAATGCCAACTAACCGATTGATGTCAACCAACCGATTGGTGGCGCCAACCAACCGGTTGGTAATGCCAACCAAGTTACATCTAACGCTCCAAGCATTTAAAGGTTAGCTTTCTCAACTAACCCGTTTTCTCCGTGTAGTGTAGCAGCAGACCCTCTTCAACGATAGCAATTTTTGACAAAATCTGTGCGAAAATTACGGTTTTATGCCCTCTTGGAATTTTTTGAAAAAAGGACGTGGTCGTTCTAACTTTCGTAAAATTTAGCCGATTTTGCTAAATAGTTGGTTATAAGAGTAGGTGCACTCAATGCTGTTTGATATTAAATTTGGCTCGAATCGGTAAAGTGGTTCAGATTTTATGGAACTTTGAATTTTTCAAAAAATTGACATTATCGCTCTATTGCAACTTTCGCAAGACTTGAAGTAGCTAGCTCAAAATTTGTATATAAATGATATAATATTCAGCCATTATATATGTATAATTTAGTGAGAAACGGTATGAAATTTTTGATTTTATGGAATGTTGAATTATTTTTAATAATATACGTTATCACATTTACTTTCGAAAACGCTCTAATAATATCGAAATAACGAAATAGAAAAAGCGAATTCACAACATGTTTATTTATCTAATTTAAAAAAGGATGCAAAGTAGAACCTTCCTCAAAGAGGAAGCTTTGTAAAAAGCGAAAAATAATGAGAAAGCAATGTGCAAGGTTTTTAAATTTATGATGACCGCTTGTTCCAAAATAGAATTGCTCATAATTCTCGAACGGCGTGATAAATCGAGATGAAAATTTACACAGAAGAGGAGGATAAACTCCGTTTTCGTTATTTCGATTAAGGTAGTCCGTGCGCATTAAGCTGAGGTCAAATAAGTTTTCGAAAAATGGGAGGAAATTGCAAGCATTTTTCGCCAATATAAACAAGGCTGCAAAGTAGATCTTTGCAAATTGCTTCCTCATTATTGTTGGATTTTTACAACGCTTTCTCTATGAGGAAGCCAAAATAGATTAACATGCTTCCTCATAGAGGTAGATTTGTAAAAATTCAACAATAATGAGGAAGCAATTTGCAAAGTTCTAGTTTGCAGCCTTTTTGCTGAGTCTTTCATGGCCCGGATTTTTGAAGTTTTTCATGCGCCATCGAACCTGGACTTTTTCTAAGTCCCCCATGGATCTGGGGATGTATCCCCAGTACATAATTCTCTCCTAATAAGTTCATGAGTAACAAGATGTTACCGAAACCATTGCCATCGTTTATTCATGCTTTGATTGGTCGGTGGTGCACAAATCCAGTGTAATAAATTTCCTTCGATATTGTTTTGCTTTAAAAGTTAATTTTGATTTTTATCTTTATTTACTTCTTTAAATTCCAAAAGGTGGTTTAAGCTGTCTGAGGACACGACGGGTAAATGCAGCTCGCTGATAATGAAATATTAGGCGAATAAGTTCACTCTCTTTTAGTTTATATAAAAAAAGAGATACAATAAGATCATCCTCTGAATCATACAAAAAAAAATCAAAAGAATAACGCTCGCTTGATGTAACACACATACAAAAATAATATATCAAAATAATTTATCAAATATTAGTTCGGTATTCACACTACAAAAAATATACAAAAATATTCACCCATCCACATACAATCCAAAAACAAAGTATAAAAATAAATAGGTTCATATACGCAATATTTCTCGAATGCCTCGGCACTTATCTGAAGAAATGAAATGAAACGGACAGCGTGGCGTCCGTTAAACTATCGTCCGATCGGCCAAATACTGCGCTCGATTGGGCACCAGATTTCCCAAAACAAGAGATAATTGCAGTCGCCCGATGTCCTGATAAAGGAATTTAACGAAATTAAATGTAGTTACAAAGTAAAATGTTAGCGGAACAATTACCTCGCTGATCGCTCGGACACACGCGTCACCGAAGTTATACAGAAATTAAATAGTGACAGATAGTAAACAGAACAGATCCCGGTGACCGTTATCGGGCGACTAACGTGCTCCGCTTCGGCTTCGCGAGCTTTGACCCGAAAAGTGGGAGAACGATAGTCTGGCCCCTTCCGGCTAATTAGCAAATTAATTCGGTCCTTAATCTCAGTCGATATTTCGAGTAATCTGTCTAAATTACAGGTGAGGATTGGATAGCAACGTATCGCCAATCGGTAACGCGAACCACAAAGGGAGCGACTCGTTACACCAGACACGCTGGATTTGGGACCAAGTTCATGTATTGAAATTTTTTGATTATGTGAAATGTCAAAACTGATATAAAGCGCTAAAACGCCCGTGTCTTCTAGCCCTAGTAATTAAAAAAAAACATGTGAGGTTATGAATATCAACATTGAAATTGATATAGAGCCATTATAGGGTTATTTATCTCGTATACGTATTCAGATATATTTTATTTTCATGTGAGCAAAACGTAAATTTCATATTAACTTGGAAGTATAAACGCCCTGGGGACAAAAATTGCTGACATTTGGTTACAAGTTGAACTACTTGAAATACTTGCACACATTTTAATTGATTTAAAATACAATTATTCGCAGTTATTTTTATTTGTGTGAACGAGAATTACACTCAGTAATTTTGATTAATATGGAATAGAATTGACCGCAATAATTCTGAAACATTTAAATACATTTGCAAGTCATGTAAATTTGATCACTATAAGCAGTGTTGGGAACCCCAGCTGTTATGTCATGGTGCGCTACGTTATGCATGAGCATAGCATAACATAGGCTGAGGATTTCAGCCGAGGTCAAAGTTGGATCATCCCATTATTATTATTAATTTTTTTCCGTACATTATCAATACTTTAATATAACGAAAACAAAAAAAAAGGTGCAAAGTAGAATCTTGCATATTGCTTCCTCACTACTTCTCATTTTTTACCAATTTACCTCTATAAGGAAGTATATTCATCGATTTTAACTTCCTCTTTGAGAAAGCTTTGTACAAAGTGAAAAATAATGGGGTTGCAATATGCAAGGTTCTACTTTGCATACTTGTTTTAAATAAATTTAAAAAATAGCAGTTAAGCGAAATTTTAATCAATCAAAAATAATGAAGGAAACGTTAAATTATTATATAATCCGAACTCTACCGCTGATGTTCACTTAATTATGTATCTAACATCCTTGAATGTCATTTCGTTTAACTACAAAATTTGATCTTTGTAGTTCATGTTTTGCAAAATTTAGTATGAAAACATCAATTTTTCGAAAATATTAAAACTAAATAAAATCCGAACAGCTTTTCTGGTTCCGACCAAATTTAATATCAACTAACATGAAATTGTACCTGCACTTATGAAGAGCTATTTAGAAAAATATCGTAAATTTAATGAAAGTTGGAGCCATCACGCTCTTTTTTTTTAATTCAAAAGCTATAATATCTAAATTTCTGCGCAGGTTTTGTAAAAAATTACAACTGTCAAGTATGCAACGTGAGTGCTACTTTGCTTGGGTACCACATTCCTGCTTAATCGATTGAACAGTTCTTGAGTTATAGACAATTGAAATTTCAAAGCCTTACACACAAACACACACATATAGATACGAAATTTGTTTCTAAACCACTTTTTGCGATGTTTAAGACCATTCAGAGAGGCCAAATATAAAAGTCACGAAAAAAAAAAATTCATGAAAGCAGCATCCTCTATGAGGAAGCAAAAATATTGTTCTCCACATATATTTGTTTAAAAAACCTATAAATAAATTTAAAAAAGTATATAAATTGAGTCATGGGATGAATAAAAAATAAAACCTAATTTGATCGACACAACTCTGAAGCAGGTGCTTCAAAGAATGTCGTTCTGATTGATCCCAACTTTAATTGAATTCCAATTATATCTGCCGTTGATTCATCTTCCTGCATCACGCAAGGGTTCGACAAGTTCGTTAAAATTTATTCGCATCTTGCAGCAATTATCTTTTTCTTAGCATCGCTCGACGTCATTTTATAAAGTTTATTGCTCTCAGATACTGTAACTCTTTTTTAAAAAATAAACGTGTACATGGCCATCGCGTTAATTTTATATTTCTCGTTTCTGGTCCCTTGTTGTATCAACTAATCCTATCTGTAAGTTACATATTAAAGACATACGCCGTCAGAGAAGCCCACGCAGATATTCTTCACAAATTTCCTGATTGGACGCCGACATTCCCGTCGGATTTGGTGAGCCGTAGTCGATTGAATAATGCATTCGCTTGCTCGTCCAGAATTTGTAGCCCCGAGTGGATCCCTCTCGTCGAACTCTCTGGCTGTTCCCGTCGGCGCTTAGATTCATAAAAGGATCGAAGGAAAAAGAGGAAGATCCCTTAGATTTCCTGAACGTATATACTCACGTCACTCACTGTGTCCATTGTTTCAGGTTCAATTAGGCTCGACGTAGAAATTGCGCAACGATACGACAGAAACGTCTGTTTTTCTTTCTATTTCCTTCGCTTTCGTGGTAAAATAAGACCCCAGAGAGGTTTAATGAAGCCAGAGTTACTTCTTTTTCCCTCGATGTTGAGTTTCTTCGGCTCTCCTGATGCCTCGCATTCCCTTTGGATCTTGACATTTTGATAAAGTGCATTAGACGCACCAGCGGAGGTTTCCTTTCGCGGAATATGTCGGATATCTCCGAGAGTCTTGAATACGCGTATATCGTTCGAATAGGCGATGGTTCGATGCTAAATTCCAAAGACAGAAGGAGAAAGATGCTGGTGGCAAGGTGGAAAGGCAATTGGCAGTGGATCCGAGCTTTAACGAGGCAGTCAGTAGGTATAGTAGCCCTAGACCGGAGGATGAAGATCGACCGAACGAAAGAACGATGAAGAACGGTAATGGAGAGGAGAACGAGGTGTCCGTACCCAAGCCAATCAATTCGACTGTCCGGCGCGCGCGAGTTCTCCTCATCCCTCTAGGGTTCGAGCACATAGTGCTGCAACTCTTAATGATGCATTAGTCCCGTCACCCCTGTTTTGACGTGAAAGGCCTCTAATAGCCCGAGCTCTTCATATATATCCTTTTCCTGTAAGCCATCAACGGTTTAGAGTCGGTTCGTCTCTTCTTCTCCATTCGTCTCTGTAGCCTTAGCTTCACTGTTGGTGCCTCGTAGTACAATTGTTACTTTGGGAATAGTTTAGCGTGGCATTGACGGACATCACAAGAAACGCAGTTGGTAATAAGAATACAATTAAAATGATTAAGCTATGAGACTCGTTTTCCGTAAAGAAAACTCGAGTCGCTTTGCGTCAAAGTAAATAAATAAAATTGACGAATTAAGAGCCGACATCCGGAATTGCTGGTTATCTGCATGTATTTAGTGCTGACTGTTTGGCAACGGTTTTGTAGAAAATAAAGTTGACATTCGGCTTTTTTTAAATGATTTTAATGAAAAATTATGTTCTTATTTACTGAACTGTAATGATAAATCAGAAATGAGAAATTTTTTTTTGTTAATCTGAATGAACTGGGAATGGATCGGAAAAAATGTACCTCTTAATTGGAGGACGACCTTTGGGAAATTTTGATATTGCAATTTGGTAGCGGACGAGAAAGGGCTGACGTCGGGTATATAAGAGTCGTAGCGCCCAGGCAGGCGTTTTAATACTTGGCGTCGAATCTCTGCCGCGACTCTTGATTAACGGATTTATTTGAGTTCAATCAACAATTACGCTATTACAGAATAAAAATCAGTTCGGTTCCTTCATTTCGGCGACCTCACGGTCCGTCAAAAATGTATATTTTTGGTTGTTCCTAATATAATATAAACAACCAATATTTAAACTTTTAAAAAATATCCGTCATCTTCAATAATTATTAAATGGAATACACGCTCAGATGAATTAGTAAATAGCTCTTTCAGAAAGCAAACTGAATTAGGACTCGTTATGAACATTTTTTAAATAAAAATTAATATACTCTAAAAAAAGTGTTATTTTTTCTAAGTCTCATTATATAATTTTTTTTGTTTAAGTACAGTGTAGAATCATTCTACAGTATACTAAGGAGGTTATTAAAAGTTTTACATTCCTTTTAAAACTTGTACTTTACACAGAATTTAATACCCGATATCTACAACAACAATCCTATTCAGTATATTAATTTTCCATATATTTCAGACAGTGAGGTATTTTGAGATAGGATTTACTATCGTGAATATTATGCAAAATATTTGTTTAAACTCGCTTTTATACATTTATTAACATACAACAATTTTTTGATTGCCCAATGAAACAACTCCTATACAGAATATTACAGCTCTTTTGAGATGAAAGAGACGAGAAGTATCCTTCAATTAACATACGTAATTTATTATTCCAAATATACTAAGTAACATATTTATTTAAACTCGTTTTTACAGATTTTTTAACATTCAATAATTTATTTGATTGATCAATAACAAAAAGTTATTTTAACAAATATTGTAATTATTTACACGAGTAATTAGGTGAACTTTGTTGCGGCTCACTTATTGAGTTTCTGCCGCGGCGGGCGATAGACCCTAAAGTCGTTCTCACGGTTTGTGAAGCGGGAGTGCGAGTGGACGTTCTAATCAAATTTCGGTGGCTATAGTCACGCACCCACCGTTTGACTGTTAAATTAGTCTCAATCGCGCCTCGATTGAACATCGAAGTGAGCGTCGAGGTCCCTCGCGAAGGAACAGCAAGGAGAGGCGTGCCGTGGCAAGAAGCGTTGAGCCCACCGATTATTTATCGCGTGTGCCGAGATATATAGTAGTATACCACACTATACGGTTATTAGAGTCAAGTCGATCGTTCATCTAAGCTGACTCGCGGGTCTGTCGTAAGCGACGATGCCTCGAGTGCGAACAGCGAAGGAACGCGTGTCATCCGCAGCCACCGTCCAAGTTCATGGACCTCATAAACCAAACAAACCCTCCGCCACGACTAGCCGCTCTCTCTCCGATGCCACATTGACGCGCAAATGCGCGAGCGAGTTATCACTTTTTATGAGCCAAGAATAGAAATCCCCGACAAGCTTTATGCTTTGCATCAGCGATGACACGCGCCTAATGTTCGCCAATTTAACAGCTAATTAGTAGCAATGAAATCCGAGAAGATATCGAGATGCATAGAGACGCATCTGCTCGATTTTATGACTATGAAATATTCCAACAACTGTCGCCATATAATTGTCTGAAAAAAGGATGTCACCAGTTAAAATGTAGATGCTCTTTGAGGCATAAATGTATAGTAGTGTAGTAGAGTAAGTCGAGAATCGTAATCCTCCGCAGAGGTTTCGGTATTGGTAGATATTACCCATTTCAAGTGGAGACAGAAAAAAATCGTTGACTGACATTTTTATTCCCGACTGTCCATCTTACATGTGCACATCTTACACATACTGGATATGTGATTATTGAATGAATTGTGACACAATAAACATTCGTGTATTATAGGCGGGAGATAATCACACCCTTGAAGAATTAATCTTCCAACTATAATATGCGAATGATTATTGTTTCACATTTTTATGATTACCCAATTTATTTATTAATTACATTCATTTTTCAGTTGGGAGTTTAAATTTTTTTAAAAATATTTGTACTTTAATTAAATGTGATACAAGAGTTACTCTTTATAAGCTTTCATAAGTAGCATTATTTACCCATTTCGAATCAATATTTCAAGGGCCCACATTTAAATTGAGACAGCTTTATTTTATTTTACTAATTATCTTCGTCTAAATAAAGCTAACACTCGGCGCGGCCTGGGTCAATGGCTGCCGAGGCTCTAAATTTACTCTTTGTCTAACTGAAAATTGTTTTAGGGCGCCAATTAGTTTGAAAGATCTAATAACTTGTCTTGACTGGCTCTTATAGAGATGGACATCCACAGGGAGGGTAATGGAAAGACCCAAGGAAATAAAGTTTCAGAATCAGAATAGAGATCTGTTCGGAAGCATGAAATATAAATAATGGTACTCACGGAATCTTATCCAATCTGAATTTATTGATTATTTGACAACAATTTCGTCTCCTTGTCTCTTGTCAAATTTCCTCAGTCCTTTTGTCTTTAGTGCACAATTACCACCAATACTTTTGTCTATTTGTCTATTTTAACACTACTTTGACTATTTCGTCAAAGTGGAGTTTTACTGAGAGGTGCTACAATAAGCCTAGGAATTTATGTCCTTTAACCTCGAGCGCTGACTTCCTTCCGCTCTCGTGACGAAACGTGAAGTGTCGTGGATCTCGCTCGATACGTTCCTTCGGCCGGCTCGTAGAAAAATTAATAAGTTGACGCGTGCGTCCTTCTATTGTCTCCGTTGAATGAGATTGTGTGTCGATGTTCCGCTCATTTGAACCGAGACATGGATGATTCAAAGTATTATAATGTTTGACAATTATTGCAGTTACTATTAACAATAATCGCAGAACCATAGGTTCTTATATAATATGGGCTATCCAATTCTAATTCTATTTCGCGGTTAGCCCTCGAGGTGCAAATCTGGCGTGTGACGTCGAGGAAAGTTGTCAATATAAATTCTCCTGTCACAAAAACAAACCGAATTTATTTAAAACCAATAGTTATAATTGCGTACAATGAATTAATTTTAAACCTACTGATACAGTTGAACCAATTGAATATACCTTGAACCATATGTTGCAGTTAAACTAATGGATAAACTGAGTTTCATTTCATCATAGTAAATCCGGTTAGCTTTAGCTGAATAATTTCCGGAGGAAAATTGTGAGTTACCAGAACCAATTTCTAAGTCATAAAACCAATCAGAGTTGAATAGATCAATTTATTTGTTGCACTAGTTAGTCATTAGCCAAACTATCCTGTTGATTCATTTGAAGTAGGTTTGAGAAAATGATTCTTTTTCTCCATATTTATCCGCGCATGATTCTATAGCTTTTGAATAATTGAATAATTATTTGACACTTCCTGATCACACAATCAGCTAACAACAAAGGGTCAGCTCTAAGAAATGAATTTAATTCATTTAATGCTATAATGATTACAATTGCTATATCACCTACTATATATTTCCTATGTGAATAGAAACATCCGCTAAATTCGGTATATATAAAATATTTTTCTACCTACCTCGATAGAGAAATCAGTACAACAGTAAATCATCGACCGATTTCATGACCAGATTACAAGTCAATCGTTTTGCAATATATACTTTGATTCGCAAAGCGTTATTTCACCGATCGAGCTCATAAATCTCGATCAACGGCGCCAAGATAAGTCCGTCAATTGAAAATCAATTTCACGATTCAATTTCTGCGGGAGGGCAAGTAGTAGGGCGGTCGATCTAGGCACGTGCGAAATCGATACGCGCAAGTACCTAATACAGTATCTGCTGCACACCTCTGGCGCTTCTTCGGATAAATTCCCCCGGATTTATGCGGTTTTAGATCAAAGTATAGATACAATAATGTTTATTTTTTGCATTTTAATACCGTACCTCATTCTCAAGAGAATGGACTACGTGCTGGCTGCTTTATGATCCTATTATTTTACGCACCATGGGGACAAAAGGCTATAACACAGTCCAACTCGCAGACACATAACTTTGCGTGTTTAACACGATCTGGGAACGCCCTTGTCCCCTACTGTGTTTTCCACCCACTGCTCATACCATACGTTCAACTAGAATCATTCAAAAACGTTTAAATCACATAATGTTCCCGCGTTTACAGACAGAAGATATACTATGTGATTCAGGAACTAATGGACCAACGACTAACAACACATTTTAAGGCTTAACGCTATACAAATCCATATTTTCTACGTTGAAAAAAAGCTATTATTACGGTTGGTCTTTTGTGATTTTATTTAGGAACCCATTCAACCAGATTTTACCAGAGAAAAGTACTTAATGTCCATATTAATACTTATATAATTGTCAAATGTCTGTTAGAGCTACATGATTCTTCGATGTTTACACGCTGTGATTCAAACCCTAATATACCAACGACGAATATACAATTTTACGTCTTGAATCAAAAGAAATACGTACTTCAGAATTTAAAAAAACTATTATTTCTATTTCGAAGCATCTACTGTGATTGTTTTTAGGAAATCATTTTATCAGATATATCTGTTAACACCACATCATTTTGGCCCGTTTACGGGCGGTAAATATAGGTACTATGCGATGGAGACACTAATGCACGAAGAAGTAATATCAAATTTTACGGTTTCTTGATAAATAAGTGGGAAGTTAAAAAAAAATCCCTTAACATAACTTAACATAAGAAGGTATGTGGAGAAAACTTTCAAGAGATCTTCATCCGTTTTGACAATCAGTTAAATAAACGTAAGATATTTTGATCATCACTAAACACATAATTTCCGGGTTTCCTATCTTACGGAAATTAAAATAGCCTATTATTACTATTTGTAAGATCGACATCGTGATTATTTTGAAGTGTCCCTTTTAGAAGATTGTACCGACAAAAACTACTTAGTATATACATTAATTTGTATATAACCACCAGGAAATGTCTCCAACACCCAACCCACAATTATCCATGTCGAGTGGCATTGCACAGTGAATCCGTAGAGTCGGCAATGCGCGTGCTGGTTAATTACATGCATCAGATAAGCCGATCTCCAGAGTGAGAAGGAAAGACACATGTCAAGTGGGCGTTAATGATCCACAAGTGTGGGGTGTTTGCCTTAATTAACTGAACAGCACGAAATAATGAAGCCACTTTCGTTCAGTGAACCGAGAGGGTGTTTCCGTTACCCATACAAGTACCTATGGTATCTAACCATAGTGTGGACCAGCTAGCGCATTATAAACGTCTTCCCAAGCTGGTCCATTCTCAGACTCAGTTGGGAACAAAGCTAAACAGTATAATAGAGAGACTCCCGGTTTCCAAAGTTTACGTCTCTCTCCCTCTTTAGGTGTTACCGTTTTCCACCTATCGCTACTCCTCCCATCTTCTCATTACACTCTCTCTCCTCGCACTTGTTTTTTTTCCACTCATTGTCCTGTGGCGCATGTAAATTTATTCCGTCGAGGTGTGGTGCCGCGTGTAGCATGTAGATCGCATACGAGAGACCGTGGCACCGGCTACAACGAGAGGAGCAAGCCCGCGAGCGAATGAAACGAACCCTCGTTGGTCCAGCCGCCTCCGCATAAGTTATGTACCCACCGTGGAGAAAGAAAGAGAGAAGGATGGGGCTCCTCTCTCGCCCTCATATCCACGTAGCCGGATTCTCCCAGCCGAGGTACCAGTGGATTCGAGGCTAGGACACCCAACCCTTCCACTTTTGCTTTCAACGATCGGCGACTACTTCAGGATGGAATAAAAAGAAATTAAAAAAAGAAATAACCACGCGACGAGAACGAGGCCAGGGAAGGTGGAAAGAGTTCTCCGGAGTTTCTCTCTTTCTCCTCCTTCCTATATCGCCGCGACAGGACTATCGACAAAGACTCGAAAAAAATCTTGTTCGACGATCGAGCAATTCGTTTCGCGCCCGAAGATCAAGCTCCAAATTAGCCTGATATGCGATAGTGTCGACTCTAATGCTACATCAAAAATATATCTTTAGGCTGTGCGTGTGTGTGTGTATGTATGTGAGGTGTAAAAAAATTATACACATTTGGGAGCGATGAAGCTCTGCACTAATCAAGATTAATATTTGTCGAAAAGCCGCGCTCGACGGTATCATTATCGAGAGATTCGAGGTACAAATTCCACGTGCGCGGTTAGTACAGCATAGTTACTTTTTTTGCGAGAGGACGAGCGAGACACTGGTACGTGTTTTTTTAGGTAGTGGGATGCCGAACGACGGTTTCGTCGCTGTTAAATCCTTAAGGAGATCTGACGGGATCAAAGGGGGGAAGAGGACTGGTCACGTTGCTTTATACTCGAGTAGAAAAGTGTCCCTTGCGGTGATTTGCGAGTCGTATTGAGGCGCGCGCGAGCGCGCGTGACTAAAAAGAAGCTTAGCTACTACTCAGCGCCGGAAGTAGTGGGTGCCGTGTCGCGTTTCGACACAACAGATCCGCGATACCCCCTTAATTTATAGTCGACTCGGAGGCTTCGCTTGGAAAGAAACGAGTTTCGGACTTTGGACAACGCTCCCGCCCGGTAGACTGTCATTGACAAGCGTTTTAGCAGCAAAAAAGCAAACAAACAGATAGAGTGAAGTAATTTAGTACTTTAATCCATAATTGGAATAGACATTTTTTATTATTAATTAACCTGAATAATTCGTAGGTCCTTGCATGTATTATAGATTAAAAACAAGTTTACACTAATATCACTAAATATTGCTTAGATTGAAATGCCTACAATATCTACAAGCTGAACTAATTAATTTTAATTACATCGGTGTATATCATAAAATAGTTCGCCGCCACTGTGTAGGAGAATCGAGGAGCTGGATTATTATGATACTCCAGCTTGGTTTAAAGATACCCCAGTCATGTATTATTCTAAGTCACGCTAAATTAAGAGGAGGTTCCAAAAGCTCGGGGAAGGGGTTCCCCGAGCTTTTGGAACTCCTTTTACTCCTCCTGTTTCCTCAAACAGGAGGAGTAAAACGAGTAAAAGGGGAGGGATTAAAACGTTCCTGAGGGATACACCGAGTTTCAGAGCATTGCAGTGATTCTCGTAGCCTATACAAGTTTCTGTAGGATAGATGGGTAAGGTACCGAGAGATGGAGGGCGTCCCAAGGATTAGAAAAGATCCCGGAAGATAAAGGGAGTCCCGAGGGTTAGAGTAGGTCCTGTGAGATGGAGGGAGTCTCGAGGGTTCAAACTGCTAAAAACTTCGTTAAAAACCTTATTATGAAAACTTGGTAGGCGCAGCCAAGTTATTGGTTGACATAACCAAGGATTTGCTAAAACAACCAAGGATTTGGTAAGACAACCAAGGATTTGGTAAGACAACCAAGAATTTGGTAAGATAACCAAGGATTTGGAAAGACAACCAAGTATTTAATACGTCTAACCAATAACCTGGTTACGCCTATCAAATTTTTCTTGCTTAAATTTTGAACCAAGGTCTTAGTAAGCCCAACTAAGCCTTTTTGTCCGTGTGTCTCAAATAATAGTGAGGATAGAGGATGTCTCAAACTATAGAGGGAGAAACAATTTCAATCGTCACAATAGCAACCGTTGCCATGCCAACTGTGACAGAATGCAACCTTCTGCAGACACGTATATCTACATGAGAAAATCAAGTGTCTGGCATTATAACGATGTAAGGGCGTATAGAGACAAACGCAGGAAAATAATTTATTTGATTTTAATGAATTTATATTTATAACGAAGCTCGGTTTGGGCCAGTAGTGTTATCCCCTTACTGAAAGTCACGTCCGTCTTCTCCTTCTGGGAAATTCTGGTGTGCAAAGCAAGTAGTAGTGCATGGGAACCGGTAACACCGGGAATTCCTCTTGACAAGGAAGAGAAAAGCGGTATACTACGGTACGTAAGATCTTGAGATGGTGGATAGAATGCTGCATACGTGAAGATGCAGCAAGAAAGGATGTAAGGAGATTCCTCCAAGACACGTAACTAAGCGAAATTATTCCTCGTTTTCTCGGACGGCTTTGCAGCTCTACTCTTGGTTATCGTGAGACGCTGCTATTGAATGGTAACAATTATAAGACAGCACAAAAAAGTGATTTGTAACCAACCACGTTCAGGTTGTACCAATTAGGGAGGGCGACCAGCATCGTGGTCTCATGACAGTCTGTTCAATGAGAGATTGAAACAAACTAATTAGGAAATTGTAGGCATTATAAATGTCTGTCGATGTTAGAAAAAGTTTTCGCCGCCGTCGTCGTCGTGTCAAGAATTAAGCGGGTCAGATTCACCAAGAGGAGAGGGGATCTGTGCAGTTGGATTTATTTTTTACAATACACGGAATAAAATAAGTAAGTAGTTGAGATAACAATGCCCAACATAAGCTGTACCGCAAATTAGTTAGAGCAACTAACTCGACAATATGAACTGTTGTATTCACGATTGGTTATGGAAAAATAGTTTGCAAGACCAACGAATTGAACGAATTGGTTCTTGTAACCAATTGTAATGCTGTTTTTACCAACAGCCTTTAGGTGGCACAACCAACGAGTATGTCATAACTCAGAGTTCATACAACTCAGTAGTTGTATGACAGATAGTTGTCGAGATCATTTTATAACGTACAGAGATATATATCCAATTTCTGTTATTCGTCAAAAACATATTATTAAAGGTTGCTGATTTGACCCGCATTCGATTAATTATCAACTGACCTATTGATGCGACAGTTGTTAAATATGCACAAGCTAAATATAGACGTAATCAACCCATCAATCATTGAATGAGTTGGTTATGGCTATAGTTAATTTATATTGTTTAATCCAATTTTTCATGATCGCGGTAGATGTAACAAAATATCGGTTAGACGTGCCAAATGTGCGTTTGCGGGTAGCAAAAGAAATATTTCGTTGTTTGAACAAAATAAAACTTATTGTGTTAATGAACCGCGAATAACCGACTTTTTTCGAACCGAATTTAAAGCAACTAAATAAATGACAGTGAGCCAACTAAAATTTAGTTGAGTTAGGTATTAGATTGGTTCAACTTCACGTGGGGATAAATCATCAAAACTAATAGTAAAGTCGAGCAAAACGTGACATGAAATTAAACCAAATTACTTTTATTTTGCAAAACTTAGATATGCGGTTTGCGCAATCTAAATGTGAATTTCTGCGTCTAACACTACGTATTTTTAGTGTGTTATTTCGGCGGGCTAACTCAAGCAATTCGTAAAAGAGGATTACTGAGCGAATCAGAAAGTATACGGGGATTGGTAGCTTCGAAATACGAAGAACGACTATCAGTCTCGGATATCCGATGTACACGAGCTACACGCTATACACCGAGCAGAAAGAAGGTAAAAGGAGTTCAAACCCCACAGTCGAAATTCCAAACTCCCACTCGATAAGCGACAAAAAGTACTTCCAAGAAGCGTGCAATGTGCTTCGGACTCGGACACGTAACATCCGCGAAAGAATAAAAACGAAAGGATAAACAAACAGCACGCAAAGACGACTGCTTGTCCCGTGACGAACCCTCCGGGGAACTGGAACTCGCCTATAGCCGTTATATGCAAAACAAATTTATTTAATCTCCTATTGAAATACCCATTTTCCCAAAAGAAACAGCGTGATGAATTCCGGTTTATGGTATTAACGTTCGAGCAATCGCTCCCGAGAATTCTGTTTATGCATACAGTGAGGATAAATGAAAAAATTATTAATCGCGCGAGAAATTACATAAAGAGACGGTAGGAGAGCTCAGATTGGTAGAAAAAGTGGAAATTCCACCACGAGAGCTCGTTCGGTGAAGTTATATGCACACGGTTGAAAGTGATAGAAGGTATACATACCGCATGTCTTTTCCTTACTATAAGGGTATCGAGAATTCATTTACGTTTGCCAGATGAACGGGTGGAAGAGTCAAGACGTTGCCAGAGATGCTGCTATACATGCTGTCCACTTCTGCCTCCTCGGATGCCTGACTGCTTTGCCTCGGGGCTATGCGGTTCTAACTACCGAACAACTCGTAAACTCGGTCTTTATGGCTTATTTCCACTTTCTTGGCGTATACCATCCTCCCTGTATCATCGTGTCCAGCAGCGAGTTTCCGCGCCCCTGACGAGAGTACCTCGTTTGCCAGTGGAGACGGTATCTGGTAGCTATTAGACTATTCTACTCGGTAATACCGCGCTACTCGATTGATAAACGGATAAGGAATAAAGAGAAAGAAAGAGTGGACGGCAAAAACATTGTACGTCTCACAAAAAATGTTTTGTAGAGATTTTATTGCCTCTTTGGAGTCGTTATCATTCTACAACTCGTTACAATCGTGCAATCAATGTATTTGTTACGATTGCCTGTACTGATCGAAACATTTTATGGACCCGATAAACATTACCTTGAACTTACTTATTTGGAATCAAGAGCCAGATTTGCTTTGAGATTATTGACTACAAACTAACGTAAATTGACTTTCACTGCGGAACTGATATACTTTAAGTATTGAAGTTTTACGAGAGTGGGCAGTTCCTTTTCTTTTCTATTTCAGTTATATTTCAAATACTTGAACTCAGTAGAATCGTTAGTCTTCAAGTTAATTGAAATCGTTTATTAGAAGAAGTTTCTCATTGACGTTGTAATTTTCATTGATAAACGGATAACGCTTGTTATGGATCTGCCATCGCGCCAATTTTTTTAAAGTTCCTGAATATAGTAAAGCAAATTATGTGAAATTTTCAGAAAAATCAAAACGGTCCTTTTCAGCGAAAACAAAATATTATACTTTATTTCGTCGAAAAGCGGCATAAAAAAAATCTATGAACACTTTTTGAGGCCAAATAAAATTGCATCTATTTCTATTTTTTCAGTAGTAATATCCCAAGACCTCCAAAATTATCGGAATATATCCCGATTGTTTCGGTGTTGAGCAACGAGAGGAAGAAGCTGCGCATAGTATAATACCGAGCGCGCAGCGCGAGGGATTTTTGTGCGAAACATATCCTCAAAACTAAAATGCCAGCGTCTTTGAGCTCACATAAGCAGTACGCGAATTAAAAATGTTTTTCAAAATTTTATCTAATACACCATTCTTCCGAAGGATCAGTATTACGCCAGCCTTGGCAAGAATTATTTTTTTTTATACAATTTTCGCCATTTTATTAACTTTGTTTTCGATTTTTCCGGCGTCATAACATCTCACCATCGTTACTGACCTCCTTAAATTACATATTCACATTTGGTGAATAGAAATTATAAAAAATCTAAGTTATAGATATGTTGAAACGTATTAAAATAAATAAATTCCTACAACATCGCATTTGTTTTTTTCCTCTGAATTTTAATCAGTCAGCGATCCTTAGGACGATTGACGTATTTTTATTATAAAAAAAAATTCCTTACGGTGTATATATATGGGGTATTCCTGGTCACCTCAGTAAGCGTTCAACCTTGTCCACTTCCAATTCGCTCCATAATCTTTTATACTATTATAAATGCTCGAAGAAACATATTTAATTTATTAAAAATTCTTTCCAATTTTAAAAACTCGAGACAAGCGTTTGTCCACTCTGTCATAGGTCATACTTCAAACATTTTTATATCTAATACAACATTTTTAAGAATAATTTCAAATTTTTTAATCGGGGAGCAAAATTTTTATTTAAAGAATTTATGAAAAAAATGCAGTGTTTCATTAAAATAATCTAAAAAAAAATTAAAAGTGTTTCTTTCGAGCATATAAAATAGTATTAAAAAATATGGAGCGAATTGGAAGATCTCAGGGCTGAACGCTTACTGAGTTGGCCAAGAATAGTAGTGATGCCGCGAGAGAAGACAAGACGAGAATGTGTATTCTCTCGTATTGCATCGACAGTTAACTAAAAATTATCGTATTGTCTTTTGTATCGAATATCGAGAGAAAAATCATTTATCGTCACGCATTATTCTTGACAAGAAACAAATAGCCTCGACTCGTATCGAGTATTTCTTATTTTTATAAATGTCAACACAAGACAGAAAAAAGATCGAAGCCAAAGGGTATCGCACTATAAGATCAGTACTATAAGCGTATCATCGTTTATATTTACTGATTATTGACAATGAAAATATATTAATTATCATGAGCGTATTTTTTTTGCGAATAAAGGTTTTATTTTGCTTATGGGCTTTTTGCCCAGTTTCAGTTTTTTTAACTACGGACTGCCCCCAGGCAAAAGACGGGAATTATGCGTTTCGCGACGATCGAAAGATCTCATCTCGAATCTTCGGCATGCATGTTTGTTAAAATGACAAAAAATGTCTTAACAGGTTTTGGTACGGAGCTTCTATGGCTGGGAGGTTCGCCATAACGCCATGGATTTTTGAGATCCATTGCGCCTTCGCAGAGATATACATCTTTGAAAAAAGTCTCAAAATTACATCTTACAGCTACTGTGGACGTGTGTGAGGCTAGCCTAACATGGCGTCGATTGGTTCAAGCTAAGGCCAGCTATGGCGCTGTGGTCCGGCCGTGGCGGTGATATAAAATCGACGGCGCATCAAAAGTATGGGGTCATGTTAAAATTTAATTTCTTTATTTATTTATTATTATCATGGACTCGGATTTCGATTTTTAAATAAATATGGGGTAATTTTCTTATTCTTTTTTTTTGCACATTTGTGAATTTACTATTGAGGAAGTATATGCTAGTTAGGTTGGGGTATTTGCTATAAGACCATGCAACTGTTTTTTTATAGTCACGGCAATTAAATGATTTTATAGTTGCCGTAATTGGAATTAAATAGTCATATGGACTTGAAATAGATAGCTTTATGAATGGTGGGTGATACCAGCTTTTACTTTAACTGAGCGATACATATATTATGAATTACAATTTAGTTTCAATTCAAGATAATTAAAATATTTTATTACATACACGATTTTCTTCGTTAAAATTACCAATGCTTTTATTTAATGCAATATAACATTATAGTTTTTTTGTAACGCAAGCATGAGAAGTGCTACTTCTCGTGCCTGCCGCACGTGGCGTAAGTGGCGCTTTACGGCCATCGATGCTATTTTACTTCTCGCACGCACTTCTCGCACGTGAATCACTTCTCGCATGGACTTCTCGCACGCGCGCGACATTACACTCGGTAGCACTTCACATGCATTTGTTGCAAAAAGTATTATGCGATACAGAGCGAGAGAGCGATCATCATACGACGGTTGTGAAGTTGACCCCACTCGCCGCACTCGTACCATAGGCAGCAGAGTTGTAAATGCCTAATACTTATAGAAATAATGATAGTGATACGATCAGCTCTATAATTATGATTTTATAACAATAACATGTAGCGATTGTAATACTATGATTAAACTTTGGAATGGCTGCAAAAAATATTATTTTTCAATAAAAATTCACAGTAATCCTTTTGAAAAAATGGAAAAAAATAAGTAATGCATTAAGAAAGTAATGCATTACTTATTTCTTCCATTTTTTCCACTATTTCTTGCAATATTAAAGCGAAAATTAGTATTTTTATACAGCTATTCAAATGTTTACACTCTATTTTATAATCACTACATATTATTATTATGAAATCATAATTACAAAACAAATTGTACTGTAAACTATATCTCACGAATTAATGGGGATTTACAACTCTGATAGGCAGCACTCGCCTTCGGCTCGTGTTGCTGTGATACTCATGGGGCTCGTGCGATCAACTTCCCAACCTGCGTATAATGATCGCTTTCTCGCCCTTGTATCGCAAAGTACTATTATTGCACTGTGGCCTAATCGAAATTTCAGAGTCGATATTAAATAGTATGCTGGTTTGAAAAAAAAAAAACTTTCAGGTATGTACGATAAGAATAAATGTAGTCAAGTTCTTGACGGTTTTGAGGATGTTTTGTTTTTCAAACTTGTCGTATATCGGACATTTTAATAGTAAACGAGATTTTTCGCATATGTACTTTTCTTTTAACGGCGTATGAAAAAACGTATTTACGAGATTGTTCTTGTTACCTGAATTGGAACCCTGGTAAAAATATATGGATGCAATATAAAATACCACACATCAATTTTTTTATGATTTTATTCCACTGTGATGAGAATACGAGGAATACTGTCTTAGAACACTTTCGATATACCAATAACTTTGGAGACAATTAAAAATTGTGTGATATTTTGCAAGTACAGATAACTTATTCTTTAAAAAGAGTGAAATTAAAAAAATAAAAATAAAAAAAAACTCCTGACCGCAAAATAAATTTATTTAAAAAAAATACAATAATATTTTTTAAAAATAATTATAAAAATTGGTAAAAATTTTTTTAAAGTTGATATTTAATAATAAATTACATATAAAAAGTCTGAAATAATTTATAAAATTGATAGGAGAATAACTCCCAAATTTTTTATTACAATTGTAACAAAAAATGTCCATCATCTTACAATCATAACAATAAATTCTAATTATTTGTTGTTATTATTCAACTTACGGTTTTCAATACAATAGTCGGGAGACGTCAAAGTAGAAGTACCAAAGTCATTGGTAGGCACACATTATAAACAATTTAACGACCTTAGACGTCGCCCGGCATGTATTCAATACTTAATTGTAGAAAATGCAGACTAATATGCCAACAACTGTGTTCCTTTGACACCGTACGTGACCAATCACTGTCTAGCCTATCGTGCCGCACGCATTCTCACCTCGTTGCGAGTGCACAAGCGCCAGTAGCCGGGGAAGATGTTAAACGCGTGAGTTTCTATCTGAGTCTGACGGCGCTGCGGCTTTTCACGGGACTTCCAAGTTGGCACTCGCCAAGCCGACGTAAATTGCGCGATATCCCTCCTCCAACTCTTTCTCCTCAGCGTTCAACGTTAGTATTGCACGCTACGTCAGCGTAGAATCGAGGCGAACAAGGAGAGAGTGGTCCCGGCGCGGTCCCGCGTCGCGCCGCGGAACGCGCCATCGTAACTCGCCGAAAACGCACGTACGCCAAGGGCGACTGGTACGTACACGTGCGCGCGTCACCAGCGGGATCCTCGTAATCGTCGTCATCGGCGATCCCGCTGTATCCCGCTCGTCGTCGCAGCCAGCAGCCGCGAGATAGCGATTTGAGAGCGTCCACGTCACCGATTTCGGCACGCGGCCGCCGAAAGTTCACGAAGAACGTGTGAGAATACCGCATTGCATCCAAATGTGGCCCCAGGAATCCAAAACTATGTCCTAATTGAGTATCGAATTTTTACGCATGTGATAAGACAATTTTTTATTTATTTTCGAAACAACTTCATATTTATAAAAAGGAAATAATTGAAGAAAGCTTCTGCTGTGATTAAACAAATATTGCACAATTCGATTGGGGTTAATAATTATTATCAATTGTTGTAGATTTTTTAATCTGTTTTTTGGATAGAAATTGACATTTATTTTTTACGCTTCCTGAGGCGAATTATTTTGCAAGATATTTTGATTGAGTAATCGAAACATTTTTTAATTACCGGAGCATATAAAGCAAATAAGTAAGCTGCAGAAAGTTATCGGGAAGAAAAATAAATTGTTATTTATTATATGTTAATCATATGGATTGTTGAAGTTAATTTCGATTTTATTCAAAAGTGGAGTGAAAATTATATCGAATGATACGTTTGTTACCGAGCTTTGTATGAATTAGTTATACGATGAAAATCAATGCCCTAATTAAGTATCGGTTTTCCATTTTCAATACACCTAAATATTTTTAAATAAAAGTAAATCAATACAAACCAGAGAAGCTTTGTCTATAATTGTATAATAATTGAATAATTTGGAAAGTAGAATCTTGCATATTGCTTCCTCATTCTTTTGGCCAGTGTCCACAAAGCCTTCTTCATCATAAAATATTTCTTTCAATTTAGGTTTTCTCATAAAGATAACTTTGTTTTTGTCTACCCAAAAAAAAATGAGGAAGCAATGTGCAAGGTTATACTTCTAACGTTTTTTCTGTTTCGTTGCATTCTGACTATGACGATATCAAACATTCCATTATTCCTTTTTATTTGAATATTATTTCGTTTTTGTTGAAACTTTTGACATGTCAACTCAAGTTTTGGGAAAATTAATGCAAGAACGTTAATTTTTGAAAAAAGAAAAATCTGCATAAATCTAACCACGCTATCGATCTTATTTAAACTCAATGTCGGGCACAACTCGCTATTACTATGTTTCTGTAAAGAATAATATTTAAATAAATCCAAAAACATAATAATTAATAACAAAACTTCCTGTGTATCATAGCAAAATCATTTTCGGTATAAAATATAATATATTATATACCATTATTGCAAAAAAAAAAAAAATCCAAACGTAATTCGGCTTTTACGTTTAATTTGGTGAAACGAAAATTTTGGAAAATATTCTCGTTAGGTGTTTGAAACCCTTAAAAAAGAAAAAAATAATTGTTATATATTTTTTAAATGTAATTAGCAATTTTTAAAAAAATTTTGTGACATGTAAGTCGAAAAATATTTTAGAGTGTCTTTTTTAATTAGAAAAATAATAAAATCTCGTTAATGCTGTTAAGAAAATAATAGGCCTGGAAAGAATCGTAGCGAGTCCAAGAAACGTGACGGTATACGAGTAATAATTTCAATAACTACTATATAGACGTCGTAGTCCGGTGCGTGCGATGAGTGTCATTACTTATCTATAACTTATGTCAGCGAAATAGCATGCTCGTTATGCTTCAAGAAGTAGAATACGGTATCTTGGGAAAACGGCTTCTCTTTGCGAAGCCGCATGACACCACTTTGGAAGATATCACCGGCGACAACTTCATGATGACACAGTTTAGAGACAATCACGATATCAACTTTTATATAAGTCGATAAAATAAAGACACTGAAGTCACTGACTACTGGTTGTCACATACTCGAGGGGACTCAATTAAATCGCGGAAGTAACAGAGAGTTGTAAAAAAATGTAATGATTTCTTGGTACAGCAATTCAGAGCAGGGCGCAATTGCTCGTAGGTTTTTTGTATCGGGTCGCGCAATTTTGTGTAATTGTCGAAAGACGAAAGTGCTGATTGTTCGGAAAACTGGACAGCTGCTTGATCGACATGAGTTTATTTCATGTCTATTTCATCACACAGGGCATTGCTATAATTCCATGTAAAATATATAAATATGAACAGTCACAAAAATGTATTATTTCATTTTATTAGTTTGCCTTTTCTGGCACTTAAATAATATTACATGTAGGCATTTTATTGTTTATTGTTGACTGTTTACTTTATGCACATTGTTTGGATTAGAAAGAATATTATTTTTGTTCTGGAGGAATGTATACCCAGTAAGAAATCGCGTGGCGCTGGCACGTCACAGCGTAACGCTACCGTTGCGTTAAGTGCGTCCGAATGTGACGCAACTGTCGCGTCACGACGTGCATGTGGTGCCACTGTAACAGCACAATAGCTGCACGCTGTGCATCGGTGTAGCGATGCACAGCGTGCAGCTATTGTGACGGTACAGTTGCGTCACATGCATGCCGTGACGCTACAGTTGCGTCACATTCGGACGCACTTAACGCAACGGTAGCGTTACGCTGTGACGTGCTGTGTCGCTACGGTGCCGTTCCTGTGGCGTCAGATTTCTTACTGGGTAATTTTGGGGTTATGAATTTTGGTCACGAATTTTAGAATGTTCAATTTAAAAAATGTCACATAATAATGCTGCATTCCTCAAAGGATTGACTCTGGTGATCAAATTTAAGGGCTGGCACGATGAGACAAAACCATTTTGTGTTTAATTGATTTGTATTCTTTACCTTTAATGCTATCATCACAATTATTTTTTTATATACTAGAGATGAGGAGAAAGAGTTATATTTTTCATTTTTCTGTAACGAAATTAATATTGGATTTCTTTTTTGCAATGCATGCCTAATGTATATTCAGCAATCCAACTCAGTTCGGAGACGATTTGATTTCACTATTATTTATTTTATTGACAATTTACAATTCTTTTCGCTTGGACCTAAATCGAAACCAATTTTGTTTCAATTTTTTAAAATCACTTTAAACAGAAATTTTTAATATACATTATCGAATTTTTGAGAGTTTTCAAATCTTATTTTTATCAATACTACACGGAAAGAAAAAAGTAGTTGTCAAAACTGATTTATCAGTCCCGACAACCAATCGAAATAGTTAGCACAGCGCCAACTACTTGGTCGGTTGAAGAAACTGTAACCTGATTGGTAGAGTATCGATAGTGTGGTATATGTTGTCTGGCTGGTTGTGATGGCGATAACCAGGCGTAAGGAGAAGAAGAAGAAGAGAGTATCGATAGTAACAATGGCCAGCTGAGATCATAACCTCAACTCACCGGTTAGTTGGCGTAACGAATCATTTGGATTGGATAGCAGTCGTGATAGTTGCAGAAACCAAGTTGTTGTATATACGTACTATTTTTGCTATCAATCGAAAAAAATTGAGACTACTAGTGTCCCCGGAAAAACGGTCGACGTTTTTGTCATTTTTTGTTGTGAAATATATCTGGAATATCTTGTCCCTCCTGTCACTATCCTCCTCCATCTCTAATTATAACTTTCACTGTAAAAAATGTTCGCGTTTTTCCCTTCGCGTATAGGAAATGAGAATTAATATGTTTGCATAGTAAATTTAATACAGATATATGAATTTTGATAATCCGGCGATTGGAAATTACAACACATGATTATTAAATCATCATTTACTAAATTAGTATTTGAAAATGAATATGCATTTTCGGAATTTTCGTATCCTATTTGAAATTTAATATACATTGTTCCATTAAATGTAAGATCAAAGTTACTCAAATTACAGTTACTGATATTGAAAAACACCAAGTAAAGTATTTGCAATTTTGTCTATGTGGGTATATTACTTTATGAAAAATATTTGCGTTTTTGCTACACAAAAGTGTGAGAAATTTACAAAACTCGCTATAGGAAATAAACATTAATATAGTTGCATAGTAAATTTTGTATGCGTGTATGGATTTTACCAAACCGGTGATATAAAATTACAACACATGGTTACTAAATCAATCATTACTAAATTAGTACATGGAAAACAACATGAATTTTTGGTATTTTAGTGACTGATTTGAAATTTAGTACACATTTTCCAATAACGAAAAAAAGCCGCAGTAGATCGCTAATACTTACCACTTAGCACCGACTTCTGATAAGTTACTCGAGATTTTCAAAAAGATTCCGTTCATCCAAAAATTATGTTCACTTGAAAATATTTCTAACCCACTTTGCGCTCTGATTGCAATCAACTGAATAGTACGTATGGCCAACAATTTGATTCCTGCAACTATCACAGCTGTTATCCAATCCAAATGATTCGTTACGCCAACCAACCGGTGAGTTGAGGTTATAATCTCAGCTGGTCATGGTTACTAATCAATACTTTACCAACTAGGTTATAGTTTCTTCAACCGACCGAGTAGTTGGCGCTATTCTAACAATTTCGATTGGTTGTCGGGACCGATAAATCAGTTTTTACAACTACTTTTTTCTTTCCGTGTATCCAAAATTACTAAGTCGTTGATAACGTAGCCGGTAGCGTGCGTGCGTTGTAAGGTACTTAGGTAGGTAGGTCGTAGATTCAAACCCCAGTGTAAGTGAAACATTTTCTGTGGCGCAAACCAATTCCCAAAAATTTTTGATGACATAATTTGTGTAAAAAAATAATCTACGACTAATATTTATATTTTTTAATTGTTTTTATGTCCATTTTAAATTTCCAACACATGTATTTGAATTTTCAGATACCGTTCATATGAAAATTCAACAAAAATGTTTATGAAATTTACTATACAAGGTCATTAAATATCAAAAGTAATGTCTATGAATTTTCAAACATATTCATTGAAAAATATCTTGCAGCGATGGAAAAACCAGAAACAATTGTGCCGTAATGTTATCGAAAGGTACATTTTTTCCAATACCGTTCATATGAAAATTCAATATACAGGTTTATGAAATTTAATGCACAGTTTATGCATATGGCACTTCCAATACAAGTATACTAATTTTAAGAAAGATTTTTTTTACAGTGTTTTATTGCTTAACACAAATTACAATCTTACGGTGCGTCAATTTAAGAACTGTCAAAACGAACAACATGCCTGACGCTGTTCGTTGACGAGTATCAACTTCACGCTGGTACGACAGCCATTATGGAACGAACAAAATGACAACAATACTTATATCGAAAATGCGAGATATTTTACCCACTGATTTTTTGCAGAGGGAAAATTATACCTCGGGATTGCGTGATCTTAGAATCAATGTAATAAATTCAAAAAAAAATGTTCGTTTTTTTCTGGGCCCATGAAAAAATATTTGCAAAGTATCAATAAAAGTGAATTGGATTGCCTCATGTACAAGAGATTGAATATAAAGGGGCCATAGCAATCCATAAATATTGCCAATAAACACATTTTTATCACTTTTACTCATATAATTTTTTCGTATTCTTATTTTTGATTTTCATAACTGTACGAAACTTTTTTTAAATCCCTAAATTCAAATGAGTCTGGTAGTCGAACGTGAAGACTGATTGGAAAGGTCTACTGCAGTATATCTGATATATTGCAAAACCGATTTTGTGGTCAGCTGATGGTGGCCGGGCGGGAGCACCGAACTCGAGTTCAGCAATCAGGTCGGTTGGTATTACACGTACCTCCCTATACTATATCTTTGTATCGACGTATCGCGACCCACATTCGTTCTGTCTAAAATAAATTAAAAAAAAACAGTTTCCGCATCAACTGACCGGTGCCCA
This sequence comes from Ephialtes manifestator, assembly GCA_963970395.1. Lineage (NCBI taxonomy): Eukaryota > Metazoa > Arthropoda > Insecta > Hymenoptera > Ichneumonidae > Ephialtes > Ephialtes manifestator. The sequence continues at coordinate 7,853,074 of OZ019980.1, forward strand.
GAAAATCTTGGCAGAGCGCCAGTCAAATATATGTTTGTATCCATAATCTCCGGCCGATAACTGGTTCAACTAATTGACGATAACTGGTTCATATCCCTTATCGGTGCACCACCGAATTGATAATGGGAGGGCTCATGGACCACTTCTGGAAATATTGCAAGCCAGTTCCGAGTTCAATGACCTTTAAGCCATAGATACGAGCGGTTTATCAGTGCAAAAACAGAGTATGATGGCAAATTGAGAACCAAGTGCTGATCATCAGATATTAGCAAAATTTACTTTGGCCGAAACATTCCATAGATCTAGATGATGTATTATGTGGCTATAAATCACTGGAGAAATGACACAAGATAATGTTAAGAGATAACCCGCAGATAACCAGAGAACTATTACATTTATCAGGCACACATGATCAAATTTCATAAGGAATTAAAAAAGCATTAATTTTGTTACAATTTTTAAAAGAACATTCTTTAATAATGTGGAAATATCTTTAATGCATTGAAGAATTATTGATGACCATATGCTTTCATTTTTCAATTTCATGACGTTTTATTGAAAATTATTTTTCTTTGGAGTTACTGAACAGTGCAATTTTTTTTTCTTGCGCACAACAAAATATTATTATTATGTAATAATTATAAAATATACTGTACTATGAATGTTCATACTAAAATGAAAAGTGACAATTGTTGGTCGAAATATAATTATAAAAGATATGTGGTATAAGGTGCTTCGGCGAATGACGGCTTATGACTTTTTTCTTTTTTTGTGGTTTAACGTTTCGCCCTGATCAGGGCCTCTTCAGAAACCATTTATTGTTTATATTCGATGAGTTTGTGACCTCATATTTTGTTTATGTCTCAAATTTGTATATTTGCTGTTTGACAAAATAGATCTTTTCCTAGAGTGCTTTGTGATTGGTGACCGGGCTCCCCGGTCTTATAGGTTAAGCCTGTCTGTGTTGTATGTTCTTAAAAGTTTAACACTATGGCTTCTTTTTATACATTGCACTTGTATTTATTTTTAAATAAAAATATAGCTTCTTTTTATACATTGCACTTGTATTTATTTTTAAATAAAAATAAATACAAGTGCAATGTATAAAAAGAAGCCATAGTGTTAAACTTTTAAGAACATACAACACAGACAGGCTTAACCTATAAGACCGGGGAGCCCGGTCACCAATCACAAAGCACTCTAGGAAAAGATCTATTTTGTCAAACAGCAAATATACAAATTTGAGACATAAACAAAATATGAGGTCACAAACTCATCGAATATAAACAATAAATGGTTTCTGAAGAGGCCCTGATCAGGGCGAAACGTTAAACCACAAAAAAAGAAAAAAGTCATAAGCCGTCATTCGCCGAAGCACCTTATACCACATATCCTTCATAAACGGCTAAAGCAACACATAACAATTATAATTATAAAATTATAATTATTACATAAAGTGCATCATGAATGCTCATTTCAAAACGTAGATGTGACAATTGTCGGTCGAACTATGAACTATCAATGATTGATCTAACTGCCAATTTTTATAACTCCATTTTTTAATCAATAGTGGTTTGACGTCATGAAAGAGAGTAAAGCTTGTGTGAATCAAATACGAGAAAAATGATATGCTTTACGATTGATTTACGACAAAATACCACTATAAGTTACAAACAACAAAATACATATAGCGAGTGGAATATGAGATAAGCGGTTAGTCACATTAGTTGAGTGTTCCAACAACATAAACGTTTTCCAAACATTAAATAGTTACAGTAACTATAACAACTTTAAAAATATAGATGTGTTTTTTTCAACCTATCTACAATTACCTTACGAAATTCGAGCACCTATTACTCTTTATATTGAATATTTATGGTAAAACAATTTCCATTATCATAGTTTCTCAACAATAATATGCAGTACATATAAATGGATATTTGAACTTTTGAACGATTCCAACGAAAATTCATATAAAAATAAATACTTCGAAAAAAATGGAAAAACGGAGAAATACAATCAATATTTTTTTTCTAACTCATTCAGTATATGTTCCCATTTTATGAAGAAAAAGTGAAGCTGCAGATAATTTTTTTTTTAAATTATATTTATTTAACGTCGCATCAACAGCTTAGGTTATTAGCGACCTCTGCAGAATTGTTACCAATTAATAGCTATGAAGCCAATACACGATAAATATTTTTATTAATTAAATGATAGAATTTTACTACTATCAAATTTTTTTATCAGACCCAAAGTTTATAACTCTGCGGCACCGAGATTATTGGAATCACTCTGATGGACAATATTCGACCCAGAGAAACGAGTCTGATGGGTTTATTTGAATCAAGTTGTATTTGAAATTAATACGATTTATGTTAAAGAAATTATATTTGATCGAAATCAAACCCTACTAGACCAGCCATTTAATACATTTCTTCTGAAATAGCCAGCATAATAGGATTTTATTACAATAGAATATAATCTATTTCATTCAAATAAATCGTATTTATTTCCAATAAAATGTGTTTGATCCAAATAAAATTTTATTTATTTCAAATGGAAACCACATTTGATTCAAATAGACCCATTGAAGCGGATTTCTCTGGGTGTAGTGTAAATGGGTCACCATAGTTGAAAAGTTAAAAAAATAAAGAATACCACAGATCGATAGAGCCCGATACCATATCGTTTTCTATTGGAATTTAGAGGCCCAGCCGGCAACTTGGCAGACACGAGTAATACATAAACCTGCGCGTAACCGTTGATATCCGATAGGAATCGGATACGTTTTCAGCGTGAACATAAGTCGTCTTAGTATCGTAGTACACTTGACAGTTGGCACGTGGATGATGTTTGCATCTGAGAAAGACACGCGACGAAAATTGTCGTGAAATGACGAAAGAAAAATGTCACTACGAATCCGAATGGGTGAATAGCTTCATGAGCGCAGCGGCATTCAGACTCGTGAGTATGTCGCACAGAGAGATATATAACAATGAATGAGAATGAGCCTCGAAGAGGTCGTTCATCCAGCTTCGCTCGCTATAGGACATAATTCACGATTTAGAAGATTACAATCAGTGCGCGTGTACATGCGGGGATTTATGTGGTTAGCGAGGGCGTATATGCGCTGTACCCGCAATAGGGACGTCTCCAGAGGAATGGATATCCGATCGCGGAGGGAAGGAAGTGAATGAGAAGGTTACACAGGCAATGTAAGTGGGACACGGAGGCGGAGGTAACAACGCGGATTATAATGTCCATAATACCGCACCCTAATCTCAAGATACGAGTTTCCGACAGATTTGGGGTTTTTATTTATTTCATTGATTTTTTTTTACTTTTGTACACTTTCTTTTTTATCGACTGCTCTGATATTAAAAGCTACTCGAAGATGCGCAACGGGTTTCTGCAGTAATAAAAAGAGATTCTACTTTTTTCGTTTGTTATCGCGAGAATAATTTTTCGTCATTTAATGAGATTAATAAAATCGGAATTGACTGTAATTTCTGAAAGACGATTTGTGTCGATTTTTGCAATTTTGCGGCCTTATAGAGAAAGTTTGATTTTTCTCAACTTTTTTAAAAACGATTTTAATGCTGCATTACTGATAATGATTGAAAACGTCGATAAAAGTGGTTTGGAAGAAATGCCCGTATGTGTGCGAGCGCTTGGTGAACTTTGAACATTAAAACGCGTCTAATTCGAGCACCGTTATGTCAAAAATAGAGTTTCGTTAACATTTGTAAAGTGCTTCAGGTTTTCGGGGACATTGAACTTTTCATTTCAGCAGCAATCTCGTTACCGGATATATCGAGCCGATTCTGGAGGTACACACTTGAAAATGATGACGACATTCTAGTCTAAAATTTGGGTTTAACGTATAGAGGACTTTGAATGTTACAAGATTAAATTTTATATTTCGAAAAACGGTAGTAGAACCGCAAATTGTTTCCTCATGATTGTACGATTTTGACAAAACTCACTCTATTTATAAGCTAAAATTGATCGTCATACTTCTGCTAAAATTTGTTATTTTAACGCTGTAAATAATCTGAAAGTAATTGACAAGGTTATGCTTTCTAAAAATGTTTAATATGCATTTTATGAAAAAGAGGTGTCAGTTCACAAATAAAGTGAGTCTTTGTAAGATCGGACGTACTTGAATGCATGAAAATATCATAACCCGAGTAGAAATTTCATCAGGCATGCCTGCTGTCACACGAGGTTCAGATCAGTTTTAGGTACCTCCTTATTTGGGGCATCCGTAAATTCACTTGCTCAGGTCCATGTAAGGCTGAGATATGGCATTTGTACTTAATAATGCCGTCTTTCCACATGATCAGGCTGATGTCAGGCTAGATATGGTAACCTTATTTAGGGGTCGTCGTAAGTTCACCTGATCAGGTCCATATAAGGCCGAGATATGGCATTTTACCTTAAAAATGCCGTCTTTCCACCGGATCAGGCCCATGTCAGGCTTTACATATGGTAACCTCATATAGATATGCCATTCGTCGACCTTATCAGTTTCGCATAAGGTCTTCCTGTGGCATTTGGACCAAGATTTTGTCCAATTTACCTTTACTTTCCCTGGTCAGATCCACATACGGTCTTCGTATGACATGGTTTTTTTAAAATACACTGGAACCTCTCATAGCGTACCCTCTCGTAGCGTACATCGGTAAATGGAGGGGCACATCTTATCTCTGTGATCGGCCGATTTCATAAGAGAGAGTAAGAGGCACAAAGGTTTCGCGTGCATGATTGGTTCTTCACTTAGCGTACATGTCCCCGCATTATGTACGCTATGAGAGATTCCACTTTATGCCGTAAATTTACATTATCAGGTTCGTGTAAGGGCTAGATACGGCATTCGTTAAAAATATATAAAAAATATTGTTATGCAAAATCAATTTTTTCAGCACCTTGCGTGTGCTGGATTTTTTCACATCTTTATCCCATCGAGAAGTATTTGAAAATTTCGCTGAAACTCACGTTTTACGGGACTGTACCGCTGGAATTATTTTGAAATCTATCCAGGTGCTGACCGTCAAACGCCAATATCTGGATGGGTGACCGCTCCATCATGTTTGAATTCTGAATATTTCGGTCGAAGTCACAATAAATGGATGTACATTCTTGACGGGTTTTCATTTTAAGTATACTTCAAATAGACAAAAAATATATAAACTTTCTAAGATGTCAATGGCCGAGTGGGCTAAGGCGCAGAACTGTCACCCAGAGGATCAAGGTTCGATTCCCACCAACGGCAAATAAATGTACATGTGTTATTTTCAGCAATTAATATGTACTGAAAACTAAATAAGCTCGAATATCCAATAGAAAGTGCAAAATAAATCGAAATCGACGAGCGCAGATAATTATTTTGTAATTTATTTGCCGTTTTTATAACTAGGGGCTTAGTAGGGCAGCTTCTATCCGGCCCTTATCTGGAAAACTTAATCTGGCCCTGATCATGCGCTGCGTTACTTTCCTGCAAGGCCCGTGTAAGGTTGCCAGGCAGGGGCCTTAGATTTAAATCCGGCGATCACGCTAGCGTCTGATATTCCCCGTAGCTGAATTTCTACTCGGGAAAGTACGAAACAAAATTGTTTACTGAACGTTATACGAAAATTACATTGCAATTTGTTTTTCTGCTCTCTACTTCTTTCTCTTCCATTTTTGATGGATTTACTAGACCCGATGACATAAAACCAGTTTTTTAAATACTAACATACTATTAATATACTATGCTAATATCTTAAGTTCGTCCTTGTGGCTTATAGTAATATTGAATGGCAGAGATGCATATTGGAATTGCATATTACAGGCAATGTTTTAGTGTTCCAACTTGCTCCGCCTTGAAAGATGTAACTTGCCCCAGCGTATAGTTTTCGATTCTATGCGCAACCGTTCGGCGTGTGAGCCACTAAATGACATCTACCTAAGCTTGAATTGCAGATAATAGTACAAGATTTAAAGTAAAAAATGATTCAAGGCGATCCTTTCTCCTTTACAAACTGTAAAGGAGAAAGCATTGTAAATTACAATGCTTGATTTGTTTTTTAGGAGTAACTATTTGAAAAGCAAAATCTTTGAGTGCTTAAGAGTTACACAGAACGTCTAAACTTTATCGTGAGTGTTTCAACTTTCCCCGTATTCCAACCAGGTCCGGTCATAAAAAGCATCTATTGAATCGACCAAATAATGGTTATTGTAGGATTCAAAATTTTATTTCAAGATTCGATCCATTTTCTGCTATGTCCGTTACGAACTTGTAATTTAGTTTGCCAGATTTCAATAATCTAGAAAGCTTTTCACGCAATTTCACGAGATAGTCCGGATCATCGTGTGAGTGGAAGAGAGAACTTTTAGATATCACGTAATACAGAGCAAAGTGGCTGTATCGTCTCACATTAAGTGGCAATACGACCACGACCAATCGAAGGTAGTTACGGCAGCAATGAAAAAAAAATGTAAATGTAAAAATAGTCGGATGGACTAACAATTTTAACAGTTGTGACTTAATTTACTTCATGCGCGTTCACACAATCTTCAAATCAAAGTATGTTTTGCTATGACCGGATAGTCAATCAGCGGAATCACTTTTATCGGGTGGAATCTCCCTTTTCAGAAGGCGGAAGGGCTTTTTGTTTGCACGTGTACATCAAAACACGTTCAATTGCTTTGATCGCGTGATTGCATCACGAATCGAGTAGTTGGCAGGCCTACCACAATTTATTAGTGAGCCTCTGTGTGTGTGTATCACGGATCTTCGACTTTTAACACCGTTAGATATTCCTAAAAACTGGACGCCAACAACTTGACTGACGATATTTATAAGTCATAATACGTAATCAATGTAACCCCGCTTGAGTTTCTCTATGAAGAACCTGGAAATTAGTGGAATCCTCTTTGCTTTATATGGACGGTTGTGTATAAATATTTATGTGCAGCGTACATGTGACAATTTCTTCTTTCTCGTTACTATATTGCTTTGGAGGTCGCTTAACGACGAACCAGGAAGTAATGAGTGGTCGGAAATGAGTGTTAAGTTATATCAAACGAAATATGATGGCTTCTCGCAACAAGCGACAAAGTTAGTTGAGTCGGAAACACGTCCGCGGTCGTTTTGCCGTAAAACATGATGAAGAATTACACAAGAAAAAGGCGTGCTCGTTGCAAAACTGGTTTCCAATGTGCCGACAGGAGCACCTCACGGAAGGCTTAATGTCTAGCTCTCCGTCACGCTTACAAAATTACGATTTCACTAACGAAGCTAAACGCGGGCCAGCATTGGCCCTGAACTGTCAAGTCTTAATTTCGTTTCCAGACGTTGGTTAATTCGCATTTTTTTTTGTCGGGTCGATCACTGAGAACGACAATCAACGCGGTACGTAAAACGAGATCAAGGCAATATTCTGCCTTGTTGAGCAAATAAAATATCTCCAAAGTACACCAATGTTTAAATAAATACATAAATAAATAAATTGCTCATAGCGACAGGAGAAACGTATGCAAATAACCAGATCTCACGAGTGCAAATTTATCTTTGTGCTTTACTTACGGAAATTTACGAGCATCGAAGAAAATAACGAGGTACAACATGCACATTCGAGTGAATTATGAAACTCATCTCTGCGGATGTCGTAGTGCGAAATGAAGACACGCACGCAAGAACGTTTCAACCTGAAGATATGTTTTTAGGGTAAAGTATTTTTTTCTCAACCAACTGATTATATTAATCGATCAATTGAGAAAAACGACTGATCAATTGGATCGATCCAATTGATGAACAAATCAAATAAATCGTTCCAATGATCAGCTGGATCTGTTAACTGATAAAACGATCAATTGGATCTGTCGATTGATCAAATGAACGACTGATTAATTGGATCTGTTGAATGACGAATGGTTTCGTTTCTCTGAACAATAGGATGATCAATTGGATAGGTCGACGAATCAATCGGGGCGACCAAACGACCAATTGCAACATCTGACAAATATGACTAATTGACTGATCAAATAGGACATCCAACTGATCAATTGGGGCAATTTTCTGATCAATTACCCCACCAACCAATGAGAGCAATGAAAAAATCAATTGGGACAGCCGGATGATCAATTATATCATCCAACCTATAAACGTTATAAGTGATGACTTAATTAATCAACTGGTTGTCCCTATAAAGTTATTGTTGGGTGACTGAATTTGTATATAATCGGTAAATTCAGTACGCTAAATCAACCGATTAATTAGTCGGAAGACACGTCAATAGAATCAAAAAATATTTCCAGCAGCATATTCAGCAATGCAGTTGTGGCATTTTCTTTGCTCTCTGCAGTGATAGTGTGCCCGCAATTTCTACATTCCACAAGAAAGTCTTAGTATACTTAGACCAAATTAGTGCGCCGGTGTTAATAAGCGTTCAATGTCGATTAGGTACTTCTCTTTCCTCAGATGCCATCCAAAGTGGCTGAAATACTGGAGCCGCGAAACGCCTCGACGATTATCTGCCCGTACCAGGTAGACTCTTGTCCTGTCGTTCATTTTTTTTGTTTTACATATTTATCCCGTCGGCAGACTCGACAGCCGTTTATAGCACCAATCGGGCCGAGATTATCTCGTCACGAGGCGCGCGATCTCGTCGGCATCGACCCAACGACGTGCAGGTACACCCGGTGTTATATTATCGATCACGCGCCAGTGCGCAATGACACAATGTTTCTGCCGGTTGGAAAATCGTTTTATCGAAATTATATATAGCATAAATCCGTGCGGACGTCCAAAAATATAGACCCTGAGCGTCGGCATCAATTATCATTTATTGGGAGTGACGCAAGACGTCCAAACGAACATGACGTGTATACCGTTAAGGTAGCTACGTAGTATTGGGCCAATGTCAATTGACTCCCATTATTATCACAGCAATTTAACGAAACGTTCGTATCAGGTCTTTGCAACTAGCAAACTGTCCTTCATTTTAACAACCTTCAATTAATAGCAACAAAATATCAAAAAGACGGTTATAGAAAACTCAGGAATCTACTACTGAGGTAATTGATTGTGAAATTAATGATTGTAGTAATATGCCGAAATTAGTTCAATTAGATAATTGTTTCTTGAGAAAATAATATAGGGACACCATAAAAAATGAGGCTGATTTTTTAATGTGAAAATGAAGTATACTTGAGGTTATATAATTTATAAAGGTTCAGTATCGTTTTATTTATTTACTTTTAAACATTGTAAGTTCTAGTTGAAATTTACATTTGAATTTATTTCTTGCGTATGTCTTCTCAGGTATTTACGAAACATTTCTTAAATAGTCTTTAAAAACAGATTACTTTTCTGTTTAGTTTTTCGGTTTATGAAAAATAAAAACAAAAAGAAAAATCATTTATAAAAATTGGTAACCACAAAAATTTGTGTCAACCAAAAATTTAAAAAATACTGACTTCTGTATATTTTTGTGAATAAAATAAATAGAGATATAAAATTTGGTGCAATTCTTGCAATAGTGCAAATAACTCAAGTTTAAATTTAAAAAAAAATGTCCACCAGAAATTGGTTTCCATTCAGCGAAAATGCACCATATATTTATTTTTTATGCGCATTCATTTATTAGAGCAGTATAAATAAATCATCTGTACACAATTAATTATCTCGTTAATTAATCCTCTACAATTAACTGACATTCTTTCAGAATTCATGATAACGTTTGAGTATAGTGCCTGCGAAAGGTACGCAAAAAATAATAGTTACGCGTTGAATAATGGAAGGGCTGCCGGCCGGGGTTCAACCGACTTGGACGAAGCGGTTGACCCCCAAGAGGAAATTACGTCCCAGATACGTACACTATGGAATTATTACAGAACGAGTTGTGAGAGAACCGAGCAGCTATATACACTACTAGAGTGTTGTACGTATCGAAGAAAAATCTTTATCTGCGAGGCACACGTTTATGATGGGTGTGTCTATATAGCAGCTAGACTGGATGTACGAAAAAGATAAGTAATTACTTTATCCGAGTAGGCCTCGGAACTCTAGCCTTAGAGCTGCAATACTATAGCCCCTAACACTGTCTATAATTACGCACGAGTAACCGCTACCACTACGTTAATTACTGAGATGCACCTGCTGCACTTTTCCGTCTCTTTCCGCATGCTCGATGAAGAAGATTCATGTAGCAATGCTGGCAAATGTACTTTTGATCGGTTCCATTTATTACGAGGTAAATAAAACTAATACACGAAAGAGGTAATGATGGTTAAGACAGACATATCAGTTTGTATTCACTGCAACCAAAGCTATGTCTCTGCTAGCTGATAAGGTTTTCTTCATTTTGATCTGCTCAGATTAGAAATTGTTTTTTTCTACACCTGGAATTAATTGACTTCAACCCTTCCTATTATACATTACTTCCTATCATATCCTGCAGAGAGAAAATTTCATAGTTTTCTTAAGGTAGTCCTTGAGCTTGAATTTTGTATTAGATATGGGCTCCTGTAAAATCTAACTAAACTCGCACAACCGAACAAAAATTACAATTTTTATTTCAGTCTATCCACGTTATAATATGCATAAAAAAGAACGAACCACTTATAATTATGTACATTTTCCTTCTATAATATTTACTCGATACCTATATAGACATATAAAAATGCATATGCTTTATTATAAGATGTAGATCTTGCGTTTTTATGCATTAACAACTATACATGTTTTTCATTTATAAGATTGACGCAATACACCTATAAAACCATTGATGGAAAGTTTACGATACACTGAGAGAAGAATATAAAATTATTTGTTTGGAAACATTTTAATAATTTGAATAAATCATATCTTTCATTTCGCTATTTTTATATATATTATTTAGCTCATCCAATCCTCCTTTAATTAAAAAGTTCGTGGCGAGATATATCGACTTTCGAGTTTTAGTATCGAAAGTGCGAGATTTAACTGTTGTTGGTTTATTCGAAATCTGATTGGTCGCCGGTGTCGTCGTCAGACACACTGCGATCGGGACCAAGTTCATGCATCCATTTTTTTTGTTTATGTCAAACGCTCAAGCGCCCGAGTCCGCTCGACCCTAGTCCTCCTTTAAAAGGTTCATGAGTAACGGAAAGCATTTTCATCGTTTTATTCGTCCTGCGATTGGTTGCTAGGAAAGTCCGTGGTAAACAAGTTCAGTTTGGTGTCAAATTTGACATAAGAGGACGGGCGCTGCAGCGCCCGTAACCTTTTAAAGCTTTGTAAGAGCGCAGCACACGGAGAAAAGGGTGAGTTGTAGGAACTACGGAATTGATACGTGCCAACCAACAGGCATGGTAAAATATGGCATTAGCAAGTTATTGCGTATCAGAACCAACCGATTGGTAATGTCAACTAACCGATTGATGTCAACCAACCGATTGGTAACGCCCACCAACCGATTGGTGGCGCCAACCAACCGATTAGTAGTGCCAACCAACCGATTGGTAATGCCAACCAAACTACATCTAACGCTCCAAGCATTTAAAGGTTAGCTTTCTCAACTAACCCGTTTTCTCCGTGCAGCGCAAAAGTCATTCAGACACGCGCGCCAGCGCGTGTAATTAGCCTAGTGTAATATATTGTTGATTTGGCAAAATATATAGTTGCTTCAAATACCACATACTTGAATTAATTATCTGTTTTCAAGTAAATTGATTTGGTGTATTCAAATATATATATATTTTTCTCTCTGTTTGTAGTTCTCATATAGAATTATAGAAGTATGCTATAAATGGGTGACATGTATAGGCGCATTACAAAAATTATCATTCAACAACGAATGATTTTATGGACATTATAAGTCTGGAAATAAAAAACGAGCTAGTGTGTCAAATGCACGGACAGCTAGTGTGCCAGCAATGGAGAGATACCTATATATATAGGCGTATAGAGCATTTCATGTCAAGAACCCCCATGTATGGTTTACATGGCCCGAATTTTTCCCCCTAAGGCCCGATTTTTCTCAGTACTGTATGAGACCAATAGGAAAAACGCCAATGGAGTTTGAAAAATGTTTCCAAATATTTAACCGAGGTTTTGCGAGCGCGCATAGCGCGTAGGCCACAATGACCCCTAGTAATTATATATTAAACTAGCAGGTTATTGCGTAACGTATTTGGTTATTAGGCATTGTGAATTTCAATCATGTTTATGTTTCGAATCATGTTTATTAAACAAATTCGTGAAATCGTCTCATAAAGTAAATCTAGACAAATCAGAACCACAGTTCAATCTCGCCTTACTGAAAATTTAAACGTTATGAAATCGGCTCTCAATCATTGGCGCCCTAGCAATCTCAACAACTACCGTTTTACCGTAAAAACAACCGGGTGGTGTTTGCGAAAAAAAAACGAAAGTTGGTCGTAACAACCGTGAAAATGACTGCCCTCAAAAATTTCTTGCGATCGTTTTTTCCAGTTTACCATTGAAAACCGAAAAAAAACATTGTTAGGGCCGTTGTTTTTGCGGTTGTTACGACCGAATTCCGGTTTATTTTTTTGCAAAAAACCACCCGGTTGTTTGACGGTGGTTTTTACGGCGAATCAGCTGGAAACGACGGTTGTCAAGATTGCTAGGGCGCACAACGGCAATTCAATCTAACGCTGTTGGATAAACTATATTTCTTGTTTTCCGTCCATTAGATGTCAAGATTTATAAATTTTTTCCGATTCCTACTCTGGAGCACTCTACATAAAGTTGACCATGTCCAAAATATGGATCGATCAGATTCTAACCAATGACTTTGAATGACCTTGTGATTTATTTATGGACATTGCAACAGCCAATTTTACTGGAAATTTGCTTTATAAAAAACCAAAAATAATGAGGGAACGATTTGCAAAGTTCTACTTCGCAGCTTTTTTCTCAATTATAAAAGGTCAAATTCTGAGATATTTGAACCACATTGCAGATTATGTCAAAGTTATTATTGCTAAAGTTAGGGCAACATTGTGAATTGTTCTTTCGATCTTCTCTGTTCCCACTATCTTGTCCTTTCCATCCTCTCTATCCCTCTGGCCCGTCCTTTCTATACTTATTGTAGGGATAGAGTATATGGGGGATTCCACGGGACTTTCGCCACCCCGACAAAAAAAAAATCTATATATTTATATATTTTTATATTTTTTTCTTGTTGGCCATAAAAAAAATGCACATTTTCGTCTTTTAATGATTTCGATACGATCAATAGTTTCTGAGATATTACAGATTAAATGAAAAACGATAAAAAACAAAAAAATTTGCATATTCCGGTCAACTATTTTTTTAGAATTTTGAAATTTGGTCCATCAATAGACACCGCTGAACCTGATTTTTAGATGAAATTTGAGATTTTTTTTTTTTGGGGGTGGCGAAAGTCCCGTGGAATCCCCCATATATATCCACAACCCCTCAGAAACACTTTTTTTGAAATTTTTTTTGAAAATTTTTTGAAATTTTCTATAGCTCGGGATGCCTGGCACCGAGACGCTCGTCGTCGGGACTCTAGGCGTCGGAACGCCCAGCGTCGGATTGGGACAAACAGACAAATATTTTTCAGAAATATATATTAGAATCTCCTGGTCCATACATAAAAAATTCCGACAAATGTATATTAATTTTCCGAACATTTTTTACAGTGTGAGTAGTTAACGCTAACTATTTCGATCGATTGCCGGGACTGATTGATCAATTTTTACAACCATACTTTTTTCTTTCAGTATATTTTTTACATTGGAAAAACAGTTTTTTTTTTCAAAACATATTCAATCATGATTTAAAAATTCTCGAAATACTCGACAAATTGTGCCATTTTATTAGAAGTATATACTACGTTTTCATTTTATAAATACAAAATGCATTTCCATGTCAAAATATTTTAAAAAGTGACTGAAGGACTTTGATCGATGGCCAATTGTTAATGTTCATGTATACATATATATATATATATATATATATATATATATATATATATATATATATATATATATATATATGTACGTTAAGTTTTTAATGTATCAATAATCTGTCCAATGTTAAATGTTGACAATAAATGTACTACTTCTACTATTTAAAAAAGATTTTTTTTGTACAAAAATGCCATTTTCCAACTATTTTGATTCAGTAAAGTGCTCAGAATTAAAAAAAAAAGTTTGGCAAATGAAAAGACTCAACTATTAAAGGGTTTTATGTACAGTACTTTCACAACGTAGTACAAAATAGTTATAACTATTTTATATATAATTTCTCTAAGAGCAGCTGTATATATTATTCATAATGCAAGCAAAAAATGCAAATCACGTAAAGACACAAGGTTCAGAAATATCATTTTAAGCCCTTTTTGGTTTTTTTTATTTTATAAATTATTTTTTCCTTTTGCCTCTTAAGTTATAATTGATTGCTTTTTGAACAGTGAAATGATGCAGGATGAGTAAGTCGAGAGAGGCATCAAGCAAGCTGAGAATGAGGTGCTATCTATTCGGCATTCCTACGTTAATGGTTGCATATGGTGATGGGACATATACGCATTTGGAACGCGGACGAAGAAAAAGAAACGGCAGGAAAACGCGATGTCGCAACATATTTTGAACCCAACGCTTCTCTCCTACTGATGCTGTCACGATGATTGGCTTTGAGACGATGTGAAACATATTTTCAGTGTTTCTCTTTCGCTCAGTCGTGAGCGCCACTAACTCGATCTCCCTCGCACTCACACAAATTTGACATCATCTTAAGTTCATTTCTGCGCGGTGAATTTTATTATACTGCCGGTAGGCAGATGTTGTTTTTAATGCTTATGTTAATATGTCGTGACAATGAACACAAGAAGGAGAAGGCAACAATCAACTGTGTACACAGGAACGGGTTAACGAGACTGTTGTATACTTGTTAGTTTAAAACAATGATACAGCAATGTAGAAGATAGGAAACAACACACTTTATTTTTAAAGTGAACCTACTTTATTGTTTCTGCCAAAAATATTTGGCATGCTGAGAAAAAAGGGCAACGCCAATTACTTGACACAGCCAGTGTCCCACATCACCTTAAACGGGAACTCCATACAGACATTAACTTCAAATGTGTGAGCACAATTTTCTGGAAACGAGATTTTTTTGTTGTTGTTTTTTACCTCTATTTTCATAGCACCCGGGTAATGTGACTTGAGACAGCCTTCAAGAAGAATGTAACCCTTTACAAAGGAATGTACGCAAAACCCAGACTACGTTCACGTAGTCTGTTCGCGATCCAAGTGGATCAAGAAGAGCGCGAGTAAAGTTTCCCGATTAGAACACAAATGGCGCTGATGTAGTCTGTTTTATTTTGGGAAAAGTTCCGAGCCTTTGCAACGCGACCGTAGTATAAACTATACATGGATTTGGCTTGTGCATTTGACATTCTGATGATTTTCGAATATTCAAAAATGATCACAGAATTGACTTCCGGTCTGATTTTGCACATCTAATTTCCAGAAACAATTAAATCTTACGGCGAAGGTCAGCTGACATATCGTGTGCGGCCATATTGCTTTTCGGGAGATTCAGTATATTTTGCCAAAAGTAAACAGACTACGTCGGCGCCACCTGTGTCGTGATCGAAAAACTTACCGACCAAAGTCGGCAAAAAAATCTACTCCAGCATCCCCTTAAATGAATCATTATCTAATAACTTAATACCAAAATGAATCGACTCATTTTTCCACTATTTTAATTCAGAAAAAGTATCGCAAAATAAATAAAAAATCTCGCTTAGAAAAATTGTCAGTCGTTGAAAGGGTAAGAACAAAACGCATAGAGTTACCATTCTATTAATTTAATGACGATTCATTTAAAAAATCGTGGCAAATTTGCTATTTTGCTCGAGTTAGATATTTTTTCAATGTTACTGTACTTCGCCGATACAGTGTAGCTTCTCGGCCACTCGTTAACACATTCGAGCGCGCGATCGAACTCACCGCAGGTGCATCGTTTCTCTTCTCGAGGCTGGAGTGACCTAACGGTTCACGACTCTCGCAACTCTCATCGTCCAATAACTATCGAGCTATAAGTATATAAGCCCTTGACGCATATCGAGACCGAGAGATTGCCCATTTCCGCGGCGTTGATAGAAACCCTCTACGGATTCATAAGTTTCTAGCAATTTTCTCCGGACACCCAGATACGATTAGATACTCACAAGGCGTACAGCTGAAGTGTAAATTAATCCTGTGGTCAATCTTCGCGGCAGTACGTTGTATTCACTGTACGAGACGAAGCATTGATGGTAACACGTTACGCTTACACTGACCAACGACTACAAGCGTTGAAAACTGGCGCAAACACCTGCTTGACACTTTTCCCTTTTGATATTATTCGTTATCCCACAGACTTTCACCAAATCACATAGCGTTGTAAAATCACTGCTGGTTTAATTCCCAAATCTTCTCGCTTGAGCTCCATCGCTTGTTAAATTTCTTCACCATCGCACGTGTCGAAAAAAAAGTGTTATCTCCGAAACCACTATCGGGAATTCGAAAGAATTTCGATCACTACTCGAATGGTCGAATCGTCGAGTACCACTTACATAGTATAATCATAGATAATCAAAGTCAGGGTCGAGCGCATGTGTTCGGTTACATGATTTCCTTTATTCGCGTGTCAACGAACTCGGCAACAAGACTATGAAGAATCGCGTGTCACGCACATTAAAAAAAATTCCGCCATCGATAAATTAACCGTATAGTGCACTTGAGGACATTTTTATTAACGTCTGTGAGAGAAAAAATATTTTTCTACTTTTTTAAAAATGATTTCGAGCTGCTGGAGTTTACAGACACCTGTGCGAGGTACAGCCGAGCAACGAGTTAGTGTTTCTTTGATTAGAATAAGGTCTTATCAGCGTGAGTGTGCACGGGGTACTGAAGAACGGGCGGGGGCCCCCGGACGAGTGGCAGCAGCAGGCCCCTCTCTCACTTCGCCATACGTCAAGAGTGGAGGGACAGAATACCGTGCAGAAATTTTGTTGGTGCTTTCCACCGACACCTTCTAGATTGGTCCATTTCTTTTTGGGTCCAATAATGGGAACTTAAGGATTGCTTTTACTGGTCATGCCCGATTGAACATTTTCAAATGAGAACCACCTGAATAAAAACAAGTACATTTCAACACTAAAGCAAAAAAAGTTTCTGCTCTCAAGTGATGAAATTTTTAATACGACGTCGTGAAACTGCAACTTTCTGAACGGGAGACTGAAAATAATTTTTTTAAACAGAATTATTAAACATTATCAATAATGTGCCAATAATAATTCATTCTAAAAGAATAATTACTTTAAATTATTCATAACTATTGTGAAAACGTCAAATTTTCTATTGAGAAAAACTTTTTTTCTCTCATGTTATGAAATGTTCAATACGACGTCGGGAAACTGCACTTTTCTAGACTAGGGACTGAAAATACTTTTTATTTTCGCAGACTTATTATGGATTATCAATAATTTGCCGATAATAATTCGTTCAAAAGAATAACTATTGCAAAAACGTCAAATTTCCTATTCCTGTATAATAATTAAAAATAATTATTCATTTTGAAAATGTTTACCGTGTTTAATTCTTGGGCATTGCCAGATTATGATATTCTGGCCTATAAAAACCTGTTTAGCTAAACCAGCTAAGAAAATAAATTGATACCAAATTTTCAACTAGCTTTCTGCTGGCCGTTTTTAGGATGGATCAATTTTTATGGGCCCGAAATAAGGAACTGATGATTGCTTTACTGATTACATTTCAACTGTCCTATATTATTATTGATTATTAAGCCACCAAATTTCAGTACAAAAGAATAATTACTTAAACTTATCAGAACGATTACGAAAGCGATAAGAATTTAGATTTTGCACAATAATTAATAATTATTGTTTATTTTCGAAATATTTTTAACGTGTCTTCACCCAAATGGTGCCTACCGTTGATTTAATTCGTGGGTTAGTTTCGAAATTCGTTATCAGGGCCTATAAAGGTCTCCTTTATCATACCGCTTAACAAAATTTCTACTGAACTCACTTCTTTTTTGGAGATAAAATGAGAACCTTTACATGCTTCAATCTCGAGATGGGAACCATTCAAACGCAAAAGTGTATTGCATACTTTTTTTCACTGAATTATTATAGATTACTAAATGAATATTAATATTGGAATGTGGAGGCATGTACTCTTAAAGTTTTAACTTTATCAAAAATCGCACCAATTAACTGGTATTGGAAATAATTATAAAGAAAATGAGACATCATACAGTACAATTAATTGAATAGTGTATTATGAATCATACGGAGAATTGAAAAAGCCCAATTGTGGTTTAGAAGAAGTTGATTGACCTAAGTGATTTGCATAATGACAGAAAAATCCTTCGCTGCATTTTTCAAAGGATATATTAAATAGAAATTGATTTCGCGACAAGGGAAAAAATACAAATTTCTGCCGATAATTTTTATCAGCTGATTCAACCCGCTTAAGCAGTAACAGAAGCAGGTCAACATTTCTTACCGATATGAGCTTTAAATATTACCAGCTAATAATCATAATATATCATTCTGCAGCCACCCAACTAAAAGGTATTCCCTAGAATTAAAAAAGCAACTGTTCTGTGGCAAAAGCACAATTGAGAAACCCGAAGAATCTCCCATAATATACGAGCCCCCGGAAACCAAATAGAGGACAAGAAACACCAGACAGCGAAGGAGCGGGTAACAATGGAAACGAATTTCCTGTTGGTTTCGTATCACAGAGTACAGAGAACTTACCAGCAGAAGTAACAACAGAATCAGCCGTAGAAACTCAGATCAAAATAAAGATGCAACGTAGAACCTTGCACATTATTTTAGGAAGGAAGATAGCGTAATTAATCCCGAATTTTATTTAGTTTAGTTTAGTTTGTTCTACATACTTGGTACGGCGGTCAACAACGTCGTGGGCTGAAGATAGTCACTAGTTTCAATAGTCACTAGTTGTTAGGTTAACGAAAAAAGTAGTTGGATCCAACCAAGCGACTTGGTCCTCTGAGAGACAGACGATTTCTTGGTTAGATCAACTATTTTCAGTTGGTTGGCTCTGATCGTTGCTCGCACTAAACAGTTAGTTGGAATACGAATAAAATTCGTTGTGTGACCTATTTAAGTCAACTAAGTCGGAATGGTAAATGTGACTAATGCCAGATCGTTACACCGACCAACCGGATGGTTGTGGCAACAAATTTTCGCTCAACTAATAAATAGTTAGTTGGCCCAACGAAGCCGTTTTTTCCTTTTCGGGTGGAAAGATTTTTAAAAAGTGGATAGTACAAGGTCTGGGTGCAGTTTGAAAACGAATTAGTCGATGTAAATGGTTTTGTAAATATGCGACATTCTTGGATCAGAAAACCCTGATTTTGAAGAAAGCATATGAGGGATTCCACGGGACTTTCGCCACCCCCAAAAAAAAAAAATCTCAAATTTTATCTAAAAATCAGGTTCAGCGGTGTCTATTGATGGACCAAATTTCAAAATTCTAAAAAAATAGTTGACCGGAATATGCAAATTTTTTCGTTTTTTATCGTTTTTCATTTAATCTGTAATATCTCAGAAACTATTGATTGTATCGAAATCATTAAAAGACGAAAATGTGCATTTTTTTATGGCCAACAAGAAAAAAATATATTCAAAATTAATTGCTTAATTTCACGTTACAGCAATCTGAATGTTTTTAATATATATAAAAAAATCCATATTCAAAATTAAAATTAATTAAAATGGTTGGACTTCAGATTTTTTCACCGGACAAATTGCCTCGGAATCTTTGAGTGATCGCCGAATTTTGAGTATTTGTTTTTTCATGGGATGGCATTCAAATTGCTGTAACCTCACAGCATTGGGCCATCCCATGAAAAAAAAATACTCAAAATTCGGCGATCACTGAAAGATTCCGAGACAATTTGTCCGATGAAAAAATCTGAAGTCCAACCATAAAAAAAAAAAATAATTTTGTTGTTTTTTCCATAAAATGTGACCTGAAATTAAGCAATTAATTTTGAATATATTGTTTTCTTGTTGGCCATAAAAAAATGCACAATTTCGTCTTTTAATGATTTCGATACGATCAATAGTTTCTGAGAAATTACAGATTAAATGAAAAACGATAAAAAACGAAAAAATTTGCATATTCCGGTCAACTATTTTTTTAGAATTTTGAAATTTGGTCCATCAATAGACACCGCTGAACCTGATTTTTAGATAAAATTTGAGATTTTTTTTTTTTTTTGGGGTGGCGAAAGTCCCGTGGAATCCCTCATATAAATTGTCAGCGTGTCGTAGAGTACGGTGAAAAAAAATGTTCCATCCAGAAAAGTCTTATTGCGAAAATAATCGAGTATGGAATCCAAAAAATCCATTGAACACTCACATACCTTTACAGAAACACGCACAGAAGATCACACAGACACATTCACACAGTCATACGCACACCAGTTACACATTCACATACACTCATACAAACAGTCACATATACATACACACACTCATACTACAGTCATACATACACACATACTCAACAAACAGTCACACATACACTCACGCAGGCGCCCATGGGTACTCACAAAGTCCATTCACTGAGCTCATACGCACTCATAGGAACCCACAGACGTTTCATAAATCGGTAAATTTGCATCTGGTACATAACTTACGTTAGTGTCTATTTAAAAGAATAAGTGTTTGTGTCAGTGTCTGTAAAAATGCCTAAGGAAAGGTCTAAGAAATTTGCCGTCTCCAAATTTCTAAGCTGACTATGTAAATCACATAAATCACAAATATATTCTCTTTTGGGGGGGGGGGGGGGGGGGGAGAAGATGTTAGGAAAAAATCAAGCAGTATGTTATGATAACCGCAGGAACAAAAATGTTGTACGACATTGATAGTTTGTTATCAGCTGCTAAAAAATGTATAACCATAAGAGCCTCATCTAAATGTTCCGAATGTCATTGACCATATAATTATTCGTGCTTTCACAACATCCTGGACCTCGAAGGTATTATTAACATTCGTACGTAAGCAATAGTAAAAATAAATATTAATCGTAACCCAACTTAAAACAGACGGCTGCCAAATCGGTCGTTACTCGAACGTTGCGAACTTCTATGCCGTAGGGACAGGTGCCTCCAGCTTCTGTCTGCTGCTGTTACGATCGCTCGGCAGTGACTCTGTCGGTTGCTACCAGCGCCTGAGTTAACGACACGCACGTACAGCTGAGTCTGTACCTTTTGCTGGCCAGTTTGAGCTCGGGCTCTCGCTCTCTCACTCGCTCTCTTTCTCTTTGTGTGCGGAGATAGTGCCCATTTCGGCACCATGAGGCTCTTTCCATGCCAAGGAGGGACAGAGGGACTATATCTCCCTCGTGCCTGAAGCCCTCACGTATCCACCATGCTAATGATTTATTTGATTGAATTTTTAGCGAGCCTCGCGAGTCTCGACCACCTTGGACCAATGGTGGACGTGTTATAGAGACTATCCGCGTTCCACGGTGCACTGTACATGGAATGAATTTCTTTTAAAATTTATTCGCCGTTTATCGCGACAGCCAACAGTCGAGAGAGTGGCACCGAGTGGCAGTTAACGCCCGAGACCGCGGCTTATCTTCAAAGTGTAAGATACCACTCAGGATATAGTACGTGAATCGAATTCATTAATCGATATGTAAATTCGTTATAGTCAATAGCATCGAATTGCGTGCATGTCATACGAGTGACGGAATTATTTATTTGTCTCTATTTCCGGTCGATGGTACGCCGATATTATCTGCAATTAACACTAGATATAGGTAATAAGCATAGAGGAGGGTGAGTGGGAAAAGACTTCAAGTGTTGTTAAAGATATGAGAGATTCACCATTAGATCAACAGCTTTTTTTTTTAACTTCTGTAATGTTTCTGTTACCTGCGTGGAAATAAAGTATATCTGATTATATATACGAGATATAGAACTTTTGTCGCTATATATACACGTATATAAATTATATATCCGACGTATCTCTTAAGTATATTTTATTCCCATGGGGGTAATCAGTGAAGTGTCACTATACTACTTCAGAGTAATTAAAAAAGAATCTGAAAAATGTAGAAATTTGTTTTTTTCTAGAGTTATCTATATCTTAGGTTTGAAAAATTACACCTTAAAACTCATTATAGAGAATTTACATTTTAATGAACTTTTGAATTGTTGAATGGTCTCGGAATGATCTCATTGTCCAAATGAAAGGATTTTTTTTTTTTTCAGAAAATCATTTGCATGCCAAAATTGCATGATATTTGTTTCGTCAATTTCTTTTAGCATATTTGTTTTCCAATTTTCCTGTTTAAAGTAAAATAGAAGATGTTCAACAATAACGAAAAAAACATTGTATTTCTGAAAATTTCGAATTATAAACTTTTTTTTATTGATTGAATATTTGCATTCTCCATTGTTGACTTTTTTTTGTATTATACATACATTCCTGTAAACTTTAAATTAAAGTTAACCGGTGTGGTGGTCTAGTGGTTAGTGTACTGGCTTCTAGTCCAAAGCATCGGTAGGTCGCGGGTTCGATTTCCGGTGCCGTCGATTTTCGTCGAAAATATAAATACGGGCGCGATGAAGCTCTAGATGTATACATGAGACCCACACAGGTACTTCTACCTGCGGAGGTCACATGTATATAGCTGTAGTCCGTGTTTAAGTTCTCGACGAAACGTGACGTAGCTCTGGTGCCGTGAGTCGAACTCGAGACTGGCTATATCGGCATAGGTTTTCCGCAGTTTTCCTATGCCCATAGCAGCAATGCTATGGCCAATGCGATATAGAGGGGGAAGTCGAATGCGGCGGCACTCTGGGGGGACTGGCTCGCGGCAGAAATGATTCGGATGACGAATAATTAAATAATACTGTGCGAAAAGCCGAGCCGACCCGCTATATGTCTCATATCGTAGACTCGATAAGCGGGGGAAAATGCAAAAAAAAAATATATATATAGTTAAAGATTTTCCACAATAAAAAAATTATTTTTATATGTAAAGCGAAGGCCAATTTTCATATCAAATTTGATTAAAAACAGTACTTTGTGATACTAGTGCGGTAAAACGAATTTTCGAAGAAAATTGTGAAGTTGACCACAGGACTGCAGGACATTCCGTGCATGAGTTGAAAGACATAACATTTTCGCATTAGTGCGCAAAGATTGAGTGAAAAAGTAGAGGGCGCGGCATTGCGCATGCGCAGTGTTTTTTTACATACTTAACAAAAAACGCCACTTGCTATAGTCCCAAAAAGGTGGCCTCTTTGTGCATATGTTACAAAAAGCACTTTTTTAATTGCATTTTTCTGGTATCATTTTCTGCTCCAAGATACACGGAAAGAAAAAAGTAGTTCGTAGTCTCAACGTTTTTCAATTGGTAGCAAAAGTAGTACGTATGACCAACATCTTGTGAGTTGGTGAGTTGAGGTTATGATCTCAGCTGGTCATTATTACTATCGATACTCTACCAACGAGGTTATAGTTTGTGACGTGATTTTTTGAAATCGCGTTTAGAAGGATTTTGGTGGCAACATTGTCGTTGTGCCGTAGCTGTCCCTCCTCGAATAATTATTTTCGGCAAGAATACTGGCTCAGTTACCGATTATTTTTCGTTCTGTTATTTTTCGTTTTTTTTTTTTTTTTGAGTCGGTTATTTTTTTATTAAAAGTTCGGCATATTCGAGTCTGTCGCGAGGATGAGAGCTCAACGAAACGGGCAGCCCGACAGATGAGAATTGCCGACAAGAGTCTTGCCGTTAGTTGTAAACCGGTGCAAATCCGATGCCCGATAGCGAGAGTGCATTGCGCTGAAGAATACACTCAGAGAAATCGTAGTAGTACCGTCACCTATAAAGTGACAACTATTAATTTTTAATCCATACAACTATTTTCATAGTTATGGTAACTATTTGGTAGTGATAGTAACTATTTGATAGTTGTGGCAACTATTAAAAAATTGGTCGTACGAACTAAAAATGAATAGTTGTCACTTTATATATAGTTGCTAATACCATTATTTTTCTCAGTGCAGGTGGAGTGTCAAGTAAATGTGAAGTATAGGCCCATTTTCGCGTGAAGCACCAAGGGAGGCAGCTGTTTAGATTTTCGAAGCTACCGTCATTAATTGCGCTCCCGTTATAGTTGAGAAATTATTCGAGTCAGAGAGCGCAGTAGCTCACGAGTAAGGGATTTTAGAAGAATGGAAATAATGACTATAATGAGCGTCCAATGATTACTCGAAATAATCAGTCTTCCTCGGGACACCGCTGAGGTGCCTCGAGTCTCGAATAAGCTCTCGTGTTGACAAGTTTTTCTGACGCCCACACGCGCGGTTCCGCGTAGTTCTCGCGTACTCGTGCAGAAATTGGGTTCAAGATCCAGCTGGATTCCAACTAGTATCCCTAATTTCAGATTAGGATCCAGTCATCCGACCAGATTCCATGATGGAATGTAATGATTTCAAATTGGATTCCCGTCGGGACACCTTAAATGGGATCCCACAGAGACTCCAGTCTGATTCCGGTTCGAATTTAATGCCACTTCCAGATCGGATCTTGTAGGAACTCTAGACCGATTCTATATCGGATTTCATTGGAACTCGAAATTGGATTACGTCGGGACGCTGTTCCGGATCCAGGTCGGATTTTATAGGACGTGAAGATTTCAAATAATTAAACCCTAGCAGATTGAACCACGCCTGGAATTGACGCTGTTCACGGTCAAATCATGGTGAAAATTACGCGTGAGTTTCGACACTGAAAATCACGATCGTACACGGCGGAAATCATGGACCCTCTCATACCGTTTTAGCTTTTGAGCTTGCGGACCGTGATTTTACAATAAATAATGGTTGATATCAGGTTCCGAATCACGACTCGACGGAATTTTCAGTGCCATGGTAATTTTCAAAATCACGTCTTAAATTACGGCAGTTTTCACGTTTCTCGGATTTATCTTGTGATTTTTCTTTTAATCATGGCCTATATGACGGCTGAATTCACGTGCTGGAATTTTTTCCAATATTCATGGTCGGATTCACAGCGGAAATTGGTGTTGGGAATTTTTCTGTACCCTAGCATATATTGTAACACTCATAAAAGACAGTAAAAATGACCCACGTCAGTACATAGGTGGACGGTAACTAACGATAGCCCGTACTTATGCATGGAACGACGAACAATCACTTGCGAGAAAAGTTTCAGTTCATTCGCCATCTAGCGGGCTAACTACGGGCGCC
This sequence comes from Ephialtes manifestator, assembly GCA_963970395.1. Taxonomy (NCBI): domain Eukaryota; kingdom Metazoa; phylum Arthropoda; class Insecta; order Hymenoptera; family Ichneumonidae; genus Ephialtes; species Ephialtes manifestator. The sequence goes on from OZ019980.1 coordinate 7,878,378, forward strand.
TCCCGTTTGCCACGCGGAGACCCGGCTTAGCTCCGCTAGATGGCTAACGACCCGAAACGTTTCTCGCAAGTGATTGTTCACCTTTTCTTGCATATAAACACGCAGCTATCGCAAGTTGCTGTGCTCTCATATCCTGAAGGACCACGTTTTGGAGATGTCCTAACCATTTGACATAGATGGCCCAGCCATTTAGAAAAGAGGACCAAGAAAAGACGATGTTGACTTCTCTTCAGAGTTTCCAATGTTACACATTTTACATAATTAAAAATTAAATACCGACGGTAACAACATTTCATTGGCATCACGGCAACGTGACATCTGCCGTAATTCTGACCATAATTACTAAAGAAAATCACGGCACACGATTTTAGGGCCATGAATTCAGCCGTGATATCGGTCATGATTAAAAGAAAAATCAAGACAAGTAACACCCAGAAACGTGAAATCTGCGGTGATTTTGCGAATTACCACGGCACTGAAAATTCCGTCGAGCCGTGATTCGGGCCGTGATTTTAACCGTTATTTATTGTAAAATCACGGTCCCCCTAGCAGAAATGTACTCGGATTTGCCTTGTGTCACACGAGTAGCTGGAGAGGGCTATCCTAGCTGTGCTAGTATCAGGATAGCTGGCGAGGGTCTAGCGAGGCTTGATCGGGTTGCCAACTTGTCCCACGAGATGCTGGCCATCACGCATGCTATGTCACTGCCCATTCTTCCACGAGATGGCCTTGCGAGCGAAGACTCGTGAGTGCCTCGCGAGCGCCACGCGTGCTATGTTCGCTAGTAGAACCTACTTGCCGCTGGCGAGCCCGCGTAGTAAGTTACTACCTATCGCTCCACGAGATGGCCTCGCGAGTGAAGACTTGTGAGTGCCTCGCGAGCGCCTCGCGTGCTGTGTTCGGTAGTAGAACCTACGTGCCGCTGGCGAGCCCGCGTAGTAAGTCACTACCTATTGCTCCACGAGGTAGCCTCGCGAGCGCTCACAGTCTATCGCTACCAAGCATATGTATCAGCTGTTAGTGCTAAGTCCACGATCGAAGAACGAAGTCCATTGACAGCTGGGATTAATTCGGTTACGTTACCGTTCAAGCGTCTGGACGGTAAAGTTAAGAACGACGTAATATAATTTTTCAAGGCATGTTTCGTTTGACAAGTATTGTTCTAATAAGTGCAGATTAGCTATGATATAGATCGATAATTAACCTCCAAGAAACTCACTTCCTCTGTATCAAAATGTCTTGACTGTTACCTAGTATAATCGCTAATAATAAATTTTCTCCATCGTAAATTATCTGGCTCAATAATATACCAATATTTAATATGAAATTTAATACATTATACAGATATATAGATCAAAAGTAGCAACAGAATACGATGGACAAAAAAGAACGGACACAGTTTTGACATCAGCTCGTGTTAGAAAACACAGAGCAGTTCAGAAGTTCATACGTTCTCAATGTAAAGAACTCTCTACATCAAACTGTCGACAATCGGATGGAACTTCTGGTAAGAGATTTATTTTGCACCTATCATAGAAATCAGGCTGCGACACAGAGCCAAGCTGGATTCGCACAGTCCAATTCTCTTCTAAGGAATTCTCTGTCATCTCATACCAGAATGAAAGTTAGTTAAATATTGCTACGCATAGAATATATGGACTCGAAAATGAGCCACGCCAGCTACTGTCGAGCAAAGCTCGCTATTGACTCGAAAATGAGCCACGCCAGTTACTGCCGAGCAAAACTCGCCATTTACTCGAAAATGGGCCACGCCAGCTGCTGCCAAGGAAAACTCGCCATGTACTCGGCAGTCAGCCAGCCGAGTGGCTGGCTACGTGTTACACGCCAGACGAGGCCCTCGCCATTTTTCCTTACGAGTGCCTCGACAATATACAGCGCTAACTCGCGTGGCCCTTGCCAAAAACTGGTCACTATTTCTGCTAGGGCCGCAAGCTCACAAGCTTAAACGGTATAAGAGGGTCCATGAGTTCCGCCGTCATACGACCGTGAATTTCGGTGTCAAAACTCACGCGTGATTTTCACCGTAATTCGACCGTGGTCCGAAGTGCTAGTGAATGCGCGGAAAAATGGTATCAAACTCGATTTGTCCATCGTGTTGAACAAAACCACAACGAATTATTGTAGTTGATTAGGCCATATATTCTGCACAAATGCTTTGTCAAATAACGTAAGATTAAATGACTTAACCTCAAATCGTCGATTTTAGGTTATGGCATTTAATATATTGTTATCTGTAAGTCTCAAAACACGTAACTTTATAACAGTGATCTAAAACTAAGATATTAGGATTCGATAAAAGTATTATTATTTATTAAATGACAATAGTAAATAGTTAGTATTTAATCTCGCACATTCTCGAGTTGGTGCACGCCACGGACGAACGCTTTCGGGCATCTGATCGGAACCGTCGGTATGCCCCAAGAGCAGGTGGCGCCATTTTTTCGACAATTGAACGTAGCTATTAACTCGTATGTAAAGTGGAATCCAAATGAAATCGTATGAGAATTCCTGAGCTGAGATTTCCCTGAAAAATCTCGATTGGGATCCAACCGGTACTATCCCAAAGCAGGTGGCGCCAGTTTTTCAACTACTGACCGCCACTATCAACGCGTATGTAAAGTCGAATCCACATGGAATCGTATGAGGGTTCCCGAGCTGGGGTTTCCCTGAAAAATCTTGGTTGGGATCCAACGGTACTCCCCGAAAACAGGTGGCGCTATTTTTTCAACTATTGAGCATCGTTATAAACTTGTGTGCAAAGACGGATTCATATGGAATCGTATGAGGTATCGAGATCCGGGATTCCCTACCAAATGCCGACAGGGATTTGATGGGAATCCCGGGTACTTAATAGTACATAGTAGTGATGCCGTTCGAGACGAGACCAAAAAAAATTCTCATCTCGAAGAGTCGAGACGAGATAAGAAATATTTCTCGTTTCGTCGAGAACGCGACGAGACTCTCGGCGAAACTTACGAAATTCGAATTCAAATTATTTTGTGTGTTTGAACATAATTTTGCAGTTTTTATAGGATATAATATATAAAAATAGTCTCGTATAATGACACTTTTTATTTATTTCAATAATGTTATAATTTCATCGTTGGTTTGGAAACCGATTACAATTAATTTTTTCCACGATTATACCCCCGCGTTCCACACTTTTATTAATGATTCAGATTCTTCTGAATTTCTGACTTTAGGTTGCACGTTACCCATCCGTGAATGCACAAAAGACTTCGCGCAGATTGATATTTTTGCCGGTTTCTGTGCTTTCTGATGGTTAATCCAGCAGTGGAAAAGAGACGTTCGGACGGAAGACTTGTCGCCGGAATACTCAAGAAGTCTCGCGCCATTCGCGCCAAATTTGGAAACGAGTTTGCATTGTTGCGCCACCACTGCAAAATATTCTTATCTCTGCTTGCTCGTTTGACTCTGCAATATCTGTCGAAATCGAGTCTCCATTCGTTGCAACTAGTCTCGTGATCAATCTGCGAAGACGATTCGTAGAGCGCGTATAAATTAAACGACCCATCGTCGCTGTCCTGCGAAGCAGCTTTCGGCTGTGATACCGTTTGAACGGTGCAATTTGCGTAGTATTGCGTCAGTGAAAACGTCTCTACCTTGTGAATAAAAACTGTTTCGAAGAATCTCTGCGACTGAAAAGATAACTTTGAAAAAGGTTATTGAATTTAAAAAATGGTCTCAAAGATGCTCAGCGACTGAATAGATAACATTGAAAAAGCTCAGTGAATAAAAAAGCTGCCGTGAAGAATCTCTGCGATTGGGAAGATAACCTTGAAAAAGCTCAGCGAATAAAAAAAGTGTCTTGAAGAATCTCTGCGACTGGAAAGATAACCTTGAAAAAGTCCAGCGAATAAAAAAAAATGTCTTGGAAAATCTCTCTCCGACTGGAAAGAAAACTTTGAAAAAGCAATTTTCTGGAATTACTCACCTCAAGATTGTGAAAATATTTTTTTGCAATAGTAGCCAACGGACCAGTGACGTAGTGAGTGGGTGGAAATTCTGAGTGAGACGGGACGAGAATGAGAAATTTCTGGTCTCGAAGACCCTAGTAGAAATAGTGACCAGTTTCTGGCAAGGGCCACGCGAGTTAGCCCTGTATATTGCCGAGGCACTCGTAAGGAAAAATGGCGAGGGCCTCGTCTGGCGTGTAACGCATGTCATAGCCAGCCACTCGGCTGGCTGACTGCCGAGTATATGGCGAGTTTTCCTGGGCAGCAGCTGGCGTGGCTCATTTTCGAGTAAATGGCGAGTTTTGCTCGACAGTAACTGTCGTGGCTCATTTTCGAGTCCATATATTCTATGCGTAGCAATATTTAACTAACTTTCATTCTGGTATGAGATGACAGAGAATTCCTTAGAAGAGAATTGGACTGTGCGAATCCAGCTTGGCTCTGTGTCGTAGCCTGATTTCTATGATAGGTGCAAAATAAATCTCTTACCAGAAGTTCCATCCGATTGTCGACAGTTTGATGTAGAGAGTTCTTTACGTTGAGAACGTATGAACTTCTGGACTGCTCTGTGTTTTCTAACACGAGCTGATGTCAAAACTCGTGTCCGTTCTTTTTTGTCCATCCATGTTGCTACTTTTGATGTATATATCTGTATCATGTATTAAATTTCATATTAAATATTGGTATATTACTGAGCCAGTCAATTTATGATGGAGAAAATTTATTATTAGCGATTATACTAGGTAATAGTCAAGACATTTTGATACAGAGGAAGTGAGTTTCTTGGAGGTTAATTATCGATCTATATCACAGCTTATCTGCACTGATTAGAACAATACTTGTCAAACGAAACATACCTTGAAAAATTATATTCCGTCGTTCTTAACTTTACCGTCCAGACGCTTGAACGGTAACGTACCCGAATTAATCCCAGCTGTCAATGGACTTCGTTCTTCGATCATGGATCTTAGTACTAACAGCTGATACATATGCTTGGTAGCGATAGACTGTGAGCGCTGGCGAGGCCACCTCGTGGAGCAATAGGTAGTAGTAGCACTCGTGAGTCCATCTCGTGGAGCGATAGGTAGTAACTTACTACGCGGGCTCGCCAGCGGCAAGTACGTTCTACTAGCGAATATAGCACGCGTGGCGCTCGCGAGGCCATCTCGTGGAAGAATGGGCAGTGACATAGCATGCGTGATGGCCAGCATCTCATGGGACAAGTTGGCGACCCGATCAAGCCTGTGCCTCACTAGACCCTCGCCAGCTATCCTGATACTAGCACATCTAGGATAGCCCTCGCCAGCTACTCGTGTGATACAAGGCAAATCCGAGTATATTTCTGCTAGGGGAGACGAGACGAGACGAGAATCCGCTATTCCTCGTCTCGACTCATCTCGACAAGTTCAAGTTCTCGACGAGACTTAGCGAAGACGAGAAATAGCGAACTCTGGTCTCGTCTCGTCTCGACGGCATCACTAGTACATAGTGTGTTCTCGTGTATCGCGTGCTACGTATGCTATGCATACTCATGCTACGATAATTTTATTCAAGAGAATAAAACTGGAAGTTCTCGTTTAGTGCAGTGCCGTAGGGCACGTACTGTTACGATGCCGTCTTTTGGATTATAGTTCCCGATCTCGGAACCCGTCAACGGATTTTCGGTGAGTCGTTTTGATATTATAAATTATTTAATCGAATGCGCCGATCGCTTCGATTAAAGATCTCGTCTGGCCGGGTATATGGCCAGCGACCGATTCCTTCGCGACTGTTGCGTTCTCGGTGCGCTTTACCGGTTCTCGCGCATTATTTAATGCATAACAATTGTTTATATTGTTCCCGGATTGTTAGTCAGTGATACAAGCTCCCGTGATTCGTTTTGACGAAGAATAAGCTATTTATTGGACCAACCTCGACCCTCTCTACCAAAACCAAGCAGCCTGAACGGCCGTGCATGCGTGCATTTCCGCAACCGTTCACTCCCGCAAGTGCATCCCGTTGCGTTTGCTACTTTAACGCGTCCCCAAAAAGTAGCAATGGTCTCGTTTTTTTTGTGTTTTGTGTTCTCGATCGGCAGTTATGCTCCGACTGCCGATTTTATTAGAATCGAGCTTGCTCCACTTGATTCCGCGGGCATACCGGTTCGTTAATACCGGTGGAATAAAAATTAATTGGCGCCTACCGGGTTTACCGATGCGCGAGCAAGGGTGGACGGCCGAAGGTGACAGCTCCCGTTTTGTTCTAATTCCGATTATCGTTGTGCTCACGAAAAATACGTCACAAGTTTCTTCAACCGACCTAGTAGTTGGCGCTATTCTAACTATTTCGATTGGTTGTCGATTCTAACTATTTCGATTGGTCCGATAAATCAGTTTTCACAACTACTTCTTTCTTTCCGTGTATAAATAGTGAATAAAATGTATATTATATCAACAAAATCTCATGAAAATTATCGCAGGCACCTTTGAGGAGTAGTAATAGATTTCGAACATGTAATAATACATAGACTCTTGATTGTTAATTGTAAGTGTACTATTGACAATACATAACAATCTAGGTGTATATGAGGGATTCCACGGGACTTTCGCCACCCCCAAAAAAAAAAAATCTCAAATTTTATCTAAAAATCAGGTTCAGCGGTGTCTATTGATGAACCAAATTTCAAAATTCTAAAAAAATAGTTGACCGGAATATGCAAATTTTTTCGTTTTTTATCGTTTTTCATTTAATCTGTAATATCTCAGAAACTATTGATCGTATCGAAATCATTAAAAGACGAAAATGTGTATTTTTTTATGGCCAACAAGAAAAAGATACATTCAAAATTAATTGCTTAATTTCAGGTCACATTTTATGGAAAAAACAACAAAATTATTATTTTTTTTTATGGTTGGACTTCAGATTTTTCATCGGACAAATTGTCTCGGAATCTTTGAGTGATCGCCGAATTTTGAGTATTTTTTTTTTCATGGGATGGCCCAATGCTGTGACGTTACAGCAATCTGAATGTTTTTAATATATATAAAAAAATCCACATTCAAAATTAAAATTAATTAAAATGGTTGGACTTCAGATTTTTTCACCGGACAAATTGCTTCGGAATCTTTGAGTGATCGCCGAATTTTGAGTATTTTTTTTTTCATGGGATGGCCCAATGCTGTGAGGTTACAGCAATTTCATTCAAATTACTGTAACCTCACAGCAATTTCGTTCAAATTGCTGTAACCTCACAGCAATTTCGTTCAAATTGGTGTAACCTCACAGCATTGGGCCATCCCATGAAAAAAAAAATACTCAAAATTCGGCGATCACTCAAAGATTCCGAGGCAATTTGTCCGGTGAAAAAGACTGAAGTCCAACCATTTTAATTAATCTTAATTTCGAATATGGATTGTTTTATATATATTAAAAACATTCAGATTGCTGTAACGTCACAGCATTGGGCTATGCCATGAAAAAAAAAATACTCAAAATTCGGCGATCACTCAAAGATTCCGAGACAATTTGTCCGATGAAAAAATCTGAAGTCCAACCATAAAAAAAATAATAATTTTGTTGTTTTTTCCATAAAATGTGACCTGAAATTAAGCAATTAATTTTTAATATATTTTTTTCTTCTTGGCCATAAAAAAATGCACATTTTCGTCTTTTAATGATTTCGATACGATCAATAGTTTCTGAGATATTACAGATTAAATGAAAAACGATAAAAAACGAAAAAATTTGCATATTCCGGTCAACTATTTTTTTAGAATTTTGAAATTTGGTCCATCAATAGACACCGCTGAACCTGATTTTTAGATAAAATTTGAGATTTTTTTTTTTTTTGGGGGTGGCGAAAGTCCCATGGAATCCCTCATATACGTAATATCTCTAATTCTACTGTCTACGTCATTATTTGCTGCCAATTATTATTTTATTTTACATATTCAATTATCGAACACCTTTTCCACAATACTGTGAATTTAGTTTTCATTATATAATTATTATTTCAAATATATTTATCGGTGACAGAAATGGAGTCATTTATTTTAATATATTTCTAACAAATTTATTTATTCATGTCGGGTTAGAATACAACGATAATTGGTACCCTGTAGGTAGATTCGTGAAAGGATGCAACGGAGTGTAGAGTTCAAAGGCGCGAATTCTTCTTCTAAACACCCCATTGAATTTCAATTATACTCTTAATAACTAATTGAACACCTCGCAGGCATTTTAATTATTCGATGGGCGAGAGAGCTCGACTCGTCAATCAAGTGTTCCATTTAATAGTTGGGGAATAGAAGTGGAAGAAGGCGCCATGGGAGGGTTCGCATCAGAAACACGTCTAGTTCTCATCTCGAGACAAGTCTTATTCGCGTGCCGCTACCGCAGACCTTTTTGCCCTAGACAAACGATCCTAAGAAAGAACCGAATGATCCAGGCGAGAATGCAGAGCAATCAAGGAATCAAAAATATCCAATCATAGTGTTGAGATCTTTTCCACCAATTCAAAGAGTCAAGCTACGAAACGCCCATCAATTAAGAGACCATTTAGCAATAGAATAGACTAGAATGTTTTTGTAACACGTGCATGAACAGCGGTGCTTTTCATGGCAGTTTTGCGGGCCGAAAGTGGCTAGTTTTATAGCAGTGTTGAAACGATAGGTTGGCGCGTGCGCAGTTCGCGATTCCTTCACTTTCGACGCTGCTGTTTCACTTTCCACCCTAGGGTGGAAAGTTGATAACCTCAGTTTTCACTGTTCGTCCCGCAAAACTACCATTCAAAGCACCACTATTCATGGACTTGTTACAAAAAATATGGTGTGCAACACGGGCCAAAATTGGCGTTTGCCAACTTTCGGCCCTTGTTGCACAATATACTATTATTTGTCATGAAATCGTTTGATTTCGTACAAAGGGGTTCCTTACATTTAATTTATTATGTTATTATATAGCCGAGATTATAGCATACATTTTTTACCTTTTTTTTTTAAGTAATAAATCCTCTTAGTATTTAGCTTAGAATTAAACGCCTAGTATATCACCTTAAACTTTTTCGAATTTATAGTTAGTATTTTAATTTTATTTATTCTCCTTTCATTTGCATGTTGTGAGCAACTCTGCCGCGCGTTTGACAAAGCTATATATTTTTCTCATGTCGGAAGTGTCTGGCGATGTTAATAGTCTGAGCCATTCGACCCTCATCCTAGTGGATTCGACCACCGTGGTTTCAGGTTGAAATTACCGCAAAAAACCGCAAAAACCACCGCAGTGTTTTCTGCACTTTTCCGCACAACAATTCACCGCAAAACCACTGAGCGTTTTATTTTTTTGTAGCGTTCGGTCGTTTTGCTGTTTCGAACACCGTAAAAACACCGATGTAAATTTCGAAATATCTCGAAATTTCGTAATGTTTTTGCAATTTGTATAAATAACGGTAGAAATCACGCCTCGACTGAATTTTCAGTACCATGGTAATCCGCAGGATCCGTCTTGCCACCCGCACAAAAATGGAAGTATGAAAACAGTATTTCCCAAATATCAAAAGTGCCTTGAATAATAGTATATCAAGGCTGGCGTAGTGGAATAAGACATACGGAATAATATTTCGCCCGAACAAAGAAGGTATTAAAACAGTATTGAAAATCTTTCCAAAAGTAAAAGGTCTTAAGTGTGATCTATTGGACTGAATAATAGTAAAGAATATTGCACCGTTTTATTAGTTTTTATGGTCCAGGTCGATATCTACATGGCTTCCGGTGTCCAGATTGATATCTCCATGATATCGACCTGGACACCGAAAGCCATGGAGATATCGACCTGGACATCGAAAGCCATAGAAATACCTACCTGGACACCAAAAGCCATGGAGATATCGACCTGGACACCGAAAGCCATGGAGATATCGACCTGGACATCGAAAGCCATGGAAATACCTACCTGGACACCGAAAGTCATGGACATATCGACCTGGACACCGAAAGCCATGGAAATACCTACCTGGACACCGAAAGCCATGGAGATATCGACCTGGACACCGAAAGCCATAGAAATATCGATCTGGACACCGGAAGCCATGTAGATATCGACCTGGACCATAAAAACTAATAAAACGGTGCAATATTCTTTACTATTATTCAGTCCAATAGATCACACTTAACACTTTTTACTTTTGGAAAGATTTTCATTACTGTTTTAATACCTTCCTTATTTGGGCGAAATATTATTCCGTATGTTTTATTCCACTGCGCTAGCCTTGGCATATTATTATTCAAGACACTTTTAATATTTGGGAAATACTGTTTTTATACTTCCATTTTTACGCCGACACTGATAAACAACAGTAAAAGTGACTAATGTCAGTATATGGGCGGACGATACTTACGATCGCCCGTACTTATACATAGAACGGCGAACACTCACTTGCGAGAAACGTTTCGGCTCGTTCGCCATCTAGCGGGCTAATTTCGGGTGCACGCGCAATAACCGGCTTAGCTCCGCCAGATGGCCAACCACTTTAAATGTTTCTCGCAAGCGTTTGTTCATCTTTTCGTGCATATAAACACGTAGCTATCGCAAGTTGCTGTGCTCTCATATAAATGAAGGACCACGTTTTGGAGATGTGCTAACTATTTGACATAGACGGCCTAGCCATTTAGAAATGTGGAACGAGAAAAAACTATGTTGTCTTCTCTTCAGAGTTCCAAACGTCACAAATTTATACAACTGAAAATTAAATATTCATAAAGATTCGGTCCGTGATTTCTACCATGATTTATACAAATTACAAAATATTACGAAATTTCGAAATTTTTCGTAATTGACATCGGTGTTTTTGCGGTGATTGAAACAGCAAAACCACCAACGCTAGGTAAAAAAATGCTCAGTGGTTTTGCGGTGAATTGCTGTGCGAAAAAGTGCCCAAAACACTGAGGTGGTTTTTGCAGTTTTCTAGCGCTGACAGAACCTACTGGGGCAGGGTTGGTGTCTGGTTATCTGTTGTTTGTACCGTTTCCCTTACAGAGTTGAGCCTTGGGCATATACCAAAAAAGTGGTAGATATCGTTTGGATCGGTGGAGCCCAAGCTTTACAAGTCGTCATCGGTTCCAGAACATGTATCGCTCCTTCGACTATTAACCTGCAATTAAATGCACCAGACAGTCTTATCAGCAGATAAGGTCGCAGTCCCGCCTGCAGGTTCAAGTGTGGGAGGAGTTACAACGTCTGCGACTTAGCGGGGCGCTCGCGGTCCTCTCGCCACTGTACTTCGTCGTAGTCGCTTATGAGTTTCGAAATTGTTGCCTTAAACTCGTTGTGGTTCCTACTCTCGTATGATATTACGAAATTATTGCTGTCCAGAATGCTTTGGAGTTGAACCCACCAGTTATATTTTTTGCTGCAGTTTCTTTTGTCTGCGAGTGTTGTGAGCTTGACTAGACATTGCTTCGGGTATCTTTCGCTGCTCATTTCCTTTATAGTTTTTAACCAGTTTAGTGTTTGCTTGAGTATCGAACTGGCTAGTCGATTTCTGCCACATTCCAGGCGCATCGCATAATTTGGTGTACAAGCGGGTAGTTGCAGTAGCTTCTTAAAGAAGGAAAATTGAATCTTTTATATTTGCGACGGATAACGCAGCCCTATACCTGCACCCCGTACATGATGGTGCTTACAACCAGGCTATCAAATAGCGTCGACACTGTGGATCATGAGTCCGCCTTTGAGGCGTAAAAGACTTAAAGTGTTGCGCCTGTCGCCACATTTTCTGCGTGGACAGCCCTCTCACACTGCTTGAAAAAGACCATTTAGCAATAATATTGAATGAAGAAAATATTTTTGCTTCCTCATAGAGGAAGTTTTGTTTTCATGAAAAAAAAAAAAATTCGAGATTTTTATGTCAGGATACTTAGAACTGTCCAAAACATCCAGAAAAGTGATCTAGAAAAAAATGTCCGTATATATGTATGTATGTGTGCATGTATGTGTGCGTGCGTGCGTGAGTGCGTGCGTATGTATTGAATTTGGCTCGAATCGGTAAAGTGGTTCAGATTTTATGGAATTTTTAATTTTTCAAAAAATTGACATTATCGCTCTATTGTAACTTTTGCAAAACTTGAGATAGTGAGCTCACGTTTTGTATATAAATGAAACAATATTCAGATATTATATATGTATAATTTAGTGACGAACGGTATGAAATTTTTTGTTTTATGGAATGTTGAATTATTTTTTTAAATATACGTTATCACATTTACTTTCAGAAACGCTCTACACTGTAAAAAATGTTCGGGTTTTTCCTATACAAACGTGTACGAATTTTGTTAAACTTGGTATAGGAAATCGAAATTAATATGTTTGCACAATAAATTTGATACAGATCAATGAATTTCGATAATCCGGTGATAGAAAATTACAATACATGATTATTAAATCAATAATTACTAAATCAGTACATGAAAATCAACATGCATTTTTGGAATTTTAGTGCCCGATTTGAAATTTAATACAAATTGTCGCATTAAATTTAAGATCAAAATTATCAAAATTTCAGTTACTAATGTTGAAAAATACCCATCAAACTTTTTGCAAAATGTTTGTGTTTTTGTGACACAAACGTGCGAGAAATTTACAAAACTCAGTATAGAAAATAAACATTAATATAGTTGCACAGTAAATTTAATATGCGTGAATGGATTTTACCAATCCGATGATATAAAATTATAATTAATGGTTACTAAATCAATCATTACTATATTAGTACATGAAAGTCAACATGATTTTTTTGGATTTTTAGTGACTGATTTGAAATTTAATACACATTTTCCAATAACGAAAAAAAACCCGCACTAGATCGCTAACACTTATTATACTTAGCATCGACTTCTGATAAGTTACTCGAGATTTGCAAAATCGATTTTTTTCAAACACTGGAGCATCTCGCGTTGCTATTGCGGCAAATTTATGTTTGATTTATGTTTGTTGCTAGAACTTCACAGGTCTGTGGATATAATTTTTTCGAAAATCCGGATACCTGAGCTTCCTCGTGAGAAAAAGATTCCGTTCGTCCAAAAATTATGTTCACTTGAAAATATTTCCAACCCACTTCGCGCTCTGATTGCAATCAATTGAATATTTTGTTATGTCAATTATAAGTATGCTTGAGAGAATAATAGTTATATAACTCTTATGCCATTTAGATATCCAAAATCACTAAGACGTTGATAGCGTAGCTGGTAGGGTGCGTGCGTGGCGAAAACCAATACCCAACAATTTCTGATGACATAACTTGTTTGAAAAAATAATGTCCGAATAATATTTCTATTTTTTAAAATTGTTTTTATGTCCACTTTAAATTTCCAACACATATGTGCTTGAGTTTTCAGATACCGGTCATATGAAAATTCATCATACATGTTTATGAAATTTAATGCACAGTTTATGCATATGGTCATATTGACATTAAATCTTAATAACGTTGAATTTTAATATTCCTCTAAATGTTATGATTTTTCATATACATATGTATACAAAATTTCATATACGGTATCTGCAAAAAAACTTCCAACACTTTTGTATTAATTTTAATACAGATTTTTTAACAGTGTAATAATAACGAAATAACGGAATAACGAAATAGAAAAAGCGAATTCATAACATGTTTATTTATCTAATTAAAACAAGGACGCAAAGTAGAACTTTGCACATTGCTTCCTCATTATTTTTCTCTTTTTACAGAGCTTCCTCTATGAGGAAGCCAAGATTGAATAACATACTTCCTCATAGAGGTAGCTTTGTAAAAAGAGAAAAATAATGAGGAAGCAATATGCAAGGTTCTACTTTGCATGCTTTTTATTTACAAGTTTGAAATGGAATTTCAAACAAACATTTGAATTGTACAGAAAATTCTATTAATTTGAAAGTTATTATTTATAAAATAACTAGATTATTTCGGCTCGAATGCTCCGTGCGCTTGCTGCTACTTTCAAATTCATGAAAGTATTTCAATTGTTTAGATTTTAATTTATAATTATGCATTTCGGATTTTAGTTGTGTATATAGCAGATTTTTAATTTTGGATTTGGAATTCCGCACTTCGAGTTTTTCTTGTCTAAAATATCGGCAATACATGTTAGATTCTACTAGGAAATATCGAATCTAGATGTTGGAATTTATATGTACTACATATAAAATTACGTTCACTTTAGCTCAAAATTTGCACATGTCAAGATCAAAGTTGTAAACTTCGATCATTTAATTTTTAAACATTTTATCTTACAATTGACCTGGCAATTATTACATCCCAACAATCATCTGGAGCTTTAATAAGATGTTAAATTTTTCTTATTGTTAATAAAACAAAACTATCATTTAAAAAATACGAACATATACAATGTATAAGAAAATAAATAAAGAACGATTTTTCTCAATTGCTTGTACAATTTTATTGTACCTTTTTCCGTACAAGAACGATGCAGCTTATTGTTATCTGAATAATTGTTCCAAACATTTGAATTTTCTAAAGTAGTAAAGACTTACAACTATCACCAAATAAACCAAAATTGTTGACGAGCAGAATGATTTTGTGCACACAAAATCGTTCCGCTCGTCAGGTTTGAGTTGTTTTTGGCTGCTCACACAAATTTATTTTATTTTTCATAAATCCCATTATTCACTAGAGATACAACGCTCTACTTAACCGCCATTGCTTCACACCTTGAGTGGCTGGGATGAGGCTAACGTGACGTGAATCAACCTCAGGCATTCATCTCCTCTATCTACCACCCGTTGTTAAGAAATAAAAAACGAAAACGTTGAGGAAAAAAGGATCTGGGCATCTTCATGCGTGCGCGGATGCTTACAGGCGTGCATATGTATCTGGTGAGACAGAGGCTTGTTAATTAAAACGGACTGGCAAGCCGCCTTTCTGTTCCCTCATCTTATCCTGACACGTTGCACAAGTCGACCGAAAATCTTGACTCCTCCATTGTTTTCTTTTCGAAACCTCACATCCGTGCTATAGTCACCTTAAAATAATCGTGCTTTTGTTTAGTGCAGAGATGTTGAGTGGAAGCGATTGAAAAAAGCATGCACGGCTATATTATCTCAAGGGCAAAATCATTGTCGTAATATACGAGATGTAGACTAAACAATTGCATCGTGAAATTCGAAGCGAGGAATTCGTGATTATTGGTGCAATGATTTTGGAAGCTTGGCGAAGTGGCAATGAGCATGCCGAGGTCGTTGGTCACTGACGTTGGTTATAGCCATTACTTTTTCAGTTTTATTGCTACGAAAACACACGATGCTAAAAATTGTGTATAGCTTTCACTCCAAATACGAATGAGTTGTAGGAAATGTACGTTTATACGAAGTTTGTTTTTGCAGATATAGATTATGAGATTCGTGATGTGTGACAGTAATTAATACTTTGACGAATGGCTATTCGATACAGTGAAAGTAATCTAGAGATTGATTGATTAATAATCGATCTGTACATGGAAATGGAGAGGACTTTCTATGCTGGAAGATTAGCTAAGAGCTGGTAAGATAGGAAAATAATAAAAACCGCAGCGAAATAGAAAATTGTATATTTCTGCGTTATTATTATCCAGTTTTTGCAAGGCTACCTCTATGACGAACTACACAGAAAGAAAAGAAAGTAGGCTAGCCTAAACTAGCCAAAAAAGACAACCCACGTGAGTAGTTAAAATAACTCCAACTACACGGTTGATTGAAGAAACTGCAACGTCGTTGGTAGAGTATCGATCGTAACAATAACCAGCTGACATCATAACCCCAACTCACGGGTTGCAACAAATCATTTCCCTTGGACAGCAACTGTGATAGCTGCAGGAACTAAGTCATTGTTCATACGTACTATTTTTTGCTGCCGATCGAAAATAGTTGGGGCTATGATTCTGATTTTGTTTCAGTAACTAACACGCGGCACAGCATATGCGAAAACTGGAATTGGTCGCTAAATAGTATATTGTGCAACAAGGACCGAAAGTTGGCGATTGTGATGCGTACGAGGTTTGTCGCCCGAGCGAAGCGAATAAAGAAAGTGAAACACCCAAGGGACGAAAGTGAAACACCCAAGGGATGAAAGTAAAACACTCAAGGGGCGAATGTGAAACACCCAAGGGACGTACTGTTCATGCACGTGCTACAAAAACTACTTGTTTTGCATGTAAATTGAACAATTTTGGCTTCCTTATAGAGGAACTTTTGTCAGATCTAGAAAATACTCTGGCGGACCGGGTTGACCCGTATTTAAAGTCAATTTCAGGTCTTACGACCCAAATTGGTAAAATATCGGTCAAATTTAAGTCAATTACACATAAAAAATGATATTTGGTCGACTTTCGGTCGATTTTTTGCAACTCAACCGATCACCGACTAAATTGGACAGACTTCGTTCAGTCAACTTAAGGTCATCTGTTGTAGTTGTTTGTGATTTAACTCATTATAGCTTTGGGTAAGAATACAGACAACTTTTAGCATTTTGACCGATTGTCGACTACATCGGACGGACTCCTACCGGGGCACTTAAGGTCGAATTTCGGTAAATCGACTGAGATTAAACTCAATATAACTTCGGGCCCGTTTTCGGTCGACTTTAAAAAACTGTACCAATTATCGACTAAATCGGATGTATTGTGTTCAGTTCATTTAAACTCGACTTCTCGCAAGTCGACTGATATTCAACTTAGTGAATCTTCGGGACAGTTTACGGTCCACTTTTAAGAACTGTGACGTATTTTCCGTGAGCTTAACGATAATTGAAATAAAGAAAACGGGAGCTATAGTGATGCGGCTTGAGGAAAAAAAATCATAGTCTCGCTCGATCTTGCTTAAAATAACAAGCGAGATCGAGCGAGATCTTGAAACTTATGACAGATAAACTGTCAACAAAATAGAGGCTATGTTATGGTTCTGAATGCGACAGCATCGCACGATACGATGAGATATGCTTCCATTAGGCTCTGCCACCGACCACGAAAATGAAATTGTGTGCCTAACAGCTTTCCAAAATGACGGCATAGAAGTATGGCGTAGGCTTCCAGGAGCTTTAAACGTTGATTGTCTAGTGTAAAAGGACTACACCGAGCGAAAAAGTTCCGTTGAATCACGGAAATCTTCACGAATGAAATTAAATACGTATGAGAACGACGTTCTGATACTATTTAATTTCATTGGCGAAAATACGTATCAGAACGACGTTCTGATACGTCGTCTCCTTAGATTCCAACGTTCAGGTCGAGTTTGAATATGACAACTACGTAAAAATGGATTTCAGTCTCGAATTACACGAGGACTACGGATGACTTCGGATTGTTCTGAAATTCTGGATATCATTGTAGACATTGTAGACATGGAATCGTCCTTGAAAACTGACTTAGACCTCAAAAGGTGTCCTGTACATGATGAGGTCTACCTAAAAACCGATCTAAACGTCTATCATTAATAAACCATCATCCTGGAACCTCAAAAAGGTAGCGCAGTTCTACGAAGTGAAAAAACTTTCTTTAATATTGAACAAAAAACGTAACCTTCATCTTTAATGTAGCGGTGGATGTACTCCAATCATTTAATAATTTAATTGATTTAAGGCTAGAATAACAGCACCAGATATTTAATATAAATAATTTCACAATTTACTCTATTCTTCTCAGCGTTATCCATTTTCTGAAACATTAATATCATTGGAAATAATTTAAAAATAGAGAAGATAATAGGGAAATAAAGAAAAACAATTGATGTTTTGGAGTTGCTTCAAGCGGTTCAACCGCTTGAAGCCGCAACTCCAAAACATCAATATATGATCTTCGGCCACAACCTCATCAACATCAAAGAAAAACAATATCCGGCTGTCAAGACGAGATTTCGAGCGAAATTCAAGACGAGAACGAGAGAAAAATCTTGCTACGTCGATAATCTCCAATTGAAATGACCATCAAGCTGTCAAATTCCGAGTCTTAGTCTTGATCTCGACATTTTCTCGCTCATCTCGCTCGTCCGCATCACTAGGGAGCTATCACCTTCGGTCGTCTACGCTCGCTCGCGCATCCGTAAACTCGGTAGGCGCCAGTTAATTTTTGCTCCACCGGTATTAACGAACCGGTATGCCCGCGGAATCGAGTGGAGCAGGCTCGATTCCAATAAAATCGACAGTCAGAGCATAACTGCCGATCGAGAACACAAAACACAAAAAACGAGAACATTGCTACTTTTTGGGGACGCGTTAAAGTAGCAAACGCAAGGGATGCACTTGCGGGAGCAAACGGCTGCGGAAATGCACAGCCGCTCAGGCTGCTTGGTTGTGGTAGAGAGGGTCGAGGTTGGCCCAATAAATAGCTTATTTTTCGACTAAAATCGAATCACAGGAGCTTGTATCACTGACTAATAATCTGAGAACCATAGATAAACAACGCGAAAGAATCGGTCGCTCGCCATATATTCGGCCAGACGAGATCTTTAATCGACGCGATCGGCGCATTCGATTAAATAATTAAAATTTCGAAAACAACTCACCGAAAGATATCTCCAATAATCCCGGGAGCGAGAGCGGTAACCCCAGAGGATGCACGGAAACCAGAAGTGCACTAATGCAGTACACTGGTCACGAGAACTTTCCGTTTTATTCGACAGAATAAAACTTATCGTAGCACAAGTATGACTGGCATACAGAGCACACGATACACGAGAACACACTATGTACTGTTAAGTACGCGAGAACTACGCGGAGCCGCGCGCGCGAGCGACAGAAAAACTTGTCCACACGAGAGCTTATTCGAGTCTCGAGGCACCTCGCCGATGTCCCGAGGAAGACTGATTATTTCGACTAATCATCGGGAGCTCATCATTATCATTATTACTATCCTTCAAAAATCCCTTGCCCGTGAGCTACTGCCCTCTCTCACTCGAATAATTTCTAACTATAACGGGAGCGCAATTAATGCCGGTAACTTCGAAAATCTAAACAGCTGCCTCCCTTGGTGCTTCACGCGAAAACAGGCCTATACTTCACATTTACTTGACACTAGGATGCTCCATCTTATGTCAAAAACTAACAAAACTCCGCCCGTTCTGAAGCGCAATGCACTCTTCCTATCGGGCGCCGGATTTGCACCGGTCTACAACTAACTGCAAGACTCTTGTCGGCAATTCTCATCTGTCGGGCTGCTCGTTTCGTTGAGCTCTCATCTTCGCGACAGACTCGAATATGCCGAACTTTTAACAAAAAAAAAATAACAGACTCAAAAGAAACGAAAAATAACAGAACCGAAAATAATCGGTAACTGAGCCATTATTCTTGCCGAAATTAATTAAATAATTAAACGAACTTACCTGTAAGTGAAGTTCGATCATAATTGTATGCAGCGCCTCTTCCGAAAGATCAATCGTAGTACTCCTACTCTACACCAATGTCGCCACAGTCTTTAAAGCTATAGTAAAAATTTTATCCGCTGAATACGTCACCGCCGGTTCTGGCGATCCTCATTTTCTTTAAAATACTGCCGTAACTGTTCTTAGGGTATCGAACTATATGAGATAAAAGGGTATACTCTTATAGGGTGGGACTGATCTTTCGGAAGAGGCGCTGCATACAATTATGATCGAACTCCACTTACAAGTGAGTTCGTTTAATCATTTAATTGTATTTCGCGCCTCTTGCCTCAAGATCAATCGCAGATGTTTAAAGGTAGTTACGGCAGCAGTTGTCGATTATACATTTATATCAATCTCTCTCCATATGTATAATCATAAATATTTTATTGTCTTTCTTTTAGTAATTACATAACGACTTATAGATAAAGACGTAATGAACGAAACGGTTTCTTTTTACTTTCTCATCAGATACACAGTATGTAAGAGAAAGTATTGCAACTCAAAAAAAAATTCGACCCTCAGATTTTGATGGAAATACATGTTTTGAGTGTCCTAGATTCCAAAAAACACATTTACTCATTTCTGTCATGTCTGTCTGGTGTCTGTATGTACCATCCAAAACCTCAATAACTTTTAAATCCAATCCAAAATCTTCACTGTTTCTGATACTTTAGCTTAAGGAGGTTCGGTAATAAACGGCAATCCAAGATAAAAATCTGAATTTTTTTCGAGAAGTAGTGAATGCCTTAATGAATACATATGCAGAATTTACGATGGATTTAACGCACAGTTTCCGAGATATTAAATGGTAAAGTCACTGAATTTATACGTGTGTAGTGCATTAGAGCCATGATATCTCATATTTCGATTTTTTTCTAATACTTAAATCCAAGATATAGTTATATAAAACATATGGTCGTGTTCGTTAGATATTCCTGGTGATTAAGGGGGGGGAGTCAGGTCAAAAATTTAAAAAAATCAATTTTTTTTTTTCTATGAAAACATTCATTTCCATGTAATCTATCTATTAGTAAAGTTATAAGCCGGAATTCGCAAAAATGGCTAAGTTTCTACGGTACCATTCATATTGAATTTTCTCAAAAGTCGTAAAAATTACCAGAATATTATATTTGAATTTTAAATTATTTTTTTTATTTATTTTTGTTATATGCAGACATTATGGCCGATGTTTTGTTCACACAAAATAATTAAGGGTGTTGAAAAAAAAAAAAATATATATTTTTTTTTTTTTCTCTTCGGCAGTTTTGTTTAGTTAAGTACACCCTCTGAACCTGCAAAATCTTAGACCTGAATGCGAAAAAATGGCCGATTTCTGCGATATACCTTTTTTTTAATGATTTTTTTCTATATAATAAAAAGTTTATTACGTATTTGTAAATAAATTTTTATTTGTTTACCATTTTTGAAATCAGTTAGCGAAACGCGATACAAATGACGCGATGAGAGTGTAATGTCTTCAACGCAACACGTAACACTTACATTATATTCGAATTCGCGCGAATAATGGGACATGCGCTGTGATATCTTAGCACGTATCGCATGCGGATGCGTGTTACTGCCTCGAGAAGTTACATCTGCTACATGCGAGACGCGTAACCTCGAATTGACGTTTTTATTTTTCGTTCATATTATGTTATTAGTTTGATTCCGTTGGCCATTTACGGTTTTTTTTCAATCAATAGTGTTTAAAACAGAATCAACAATCATCAGAAGTGATCAGATATGTAAATTTGTTATGAAGTGATGATTTAATGTTTGTGCAACACATTTGTGAATGTGTCAACACTGGATAAATTTTCAGTGATGTTGTCAATAAAAGTGATCATCCCCATATTATTTACAGGTTTTTTTCAAATTATGCATTCATTTACTTATTTATTTGTAAAAAAAAAAAACATTTATTAATAACATTATTAATAATATTCTGTAATCTGACTTGCCAATAATATTTTTATTTTGTTCATTAAAGGTACTAAGATGCCCCAAAGGTGAAAACAGAATAAACATTTTTATTTGAGTGGTAAGCTTTAGATGCCATTTGCCGAAACTTGGTTTTAAACCTATTCTGCGCGTGATTCAGACCAAACTGCTAGGCAGATTGGGCTGGTTGACGTCTCATTTTCTTCTTCATGAAAAGATACACCGGCTAAATGGAGCAAAAGTTAATAAAAGGTAATGTTTTTCAAGTGACATAATTATTACTAAATAAATTTTATGCTATTTTCTAAATCAGTTATTAATTTTGCTTTCAGAATGAAAAAAAAATATTTTGCTCCCTTTAGCCGGTGTATCTTTTTATGAAGAAGAAAATGAGACATCAACTAGCCCAATCTACCTAGCAGTTTGGTCTGAATCACGCGCAGAGTGGAAAACCTAAGACCTTTGCTTAAGATAATATGGAAAGGCATACGCAAGTCAGATGGCAGTAAAAAATCCTTTCATAGAGTACCAACAATATAGTTCATTGATCATTTTTATATGCAAGAGAATTTGGATGATATTGAATTTACAAATTTAATTATTTTGACCTGACTCCCTCCCCTTAAGAAAACTTGAAATATCGCGCTTACCGCAACAATACGAAAAAAAAAATCGAAATAAAGTGGAGAAAAATAACGTAAATTTGGTCAGCGAGATTTATCGTGATGTCTCAGCCACCATCTTGTTTGACGTTTGGCAACGGCGCATACCCGCGAAAATTTGAACGGAATCTATGCTAGATTCGAATAGGAATTAGGAACAGGATTATGTGAGGTTTGGAAATGCTGCAATATTCTTTATCTACGGAACCAACGAAAAAATACATCGACTAAATATGCTGGAGCATGAAAAGTCGATCGTAATTAGAGATTGGAATATTTGACGAAACCTGAAAACGTAGATAAATTAGGGAAGGACAAAAAATAATAAAACAAAATAATACCAAAGTTCGTGAAATTAATTATAATATATGAGTATTATAATTATGAGAATAAATACATTTTTTGTGAATACATTGTTTGTGTTCATGCATGTGTGTTCATTGATTTTCAACATTCACATTGTATTCTCAATACTTATCACAGTAAAAAGCTGAGAAATTATTTGGAAAATAATAATAAATATTGAAATTATCATTCGAATGATGCAATTTATATTTCACAGCACGCCTTGTTGTTAAGAGTGAGCGGTTGATTTGACAGTTTTCTTTTGTCTACTTTTTGTGAGTTTGTTTACCCTCACTACCGATAAAATAGCAACACATATCGGACGTTGCATAATTCAATAAATCTTTTTAAATTCTTTTAATTATTTCTTGAGTAATAATAAAAGGTTATGGGCCCAGACATGCTGGTGTTTGAATAGTTTGAGTTAAAGAAATAATTTCTGAATTGGCGAATTTCTTGAGGGGATCCAAGCCGTGCGTGCAAGAGTGGAGGAACCTGAGATGGAATCGGATCCGGGGAAGATCACTAAACTGAAAGGAACTGCGAATTGGGCATGCTGGAAATTTCGAGTACAAGTTCTACTAAAATCACAGGGATGTTTTAAGATGGTCTCAGGAAATGAAGCTGCACCGGTTTATGCTGTGGATCACGTACTTACAGAAGAAGAAAAAGCAAAACAAATAGCATGGGAGAAATCGGAGAATACAGCGCAAAGGATAATTGCTACGGGTGTAGAGGATAGCCATTTACTACATATTATGAATTGTGGCACAGCGAAAGAAATGTGGACTAAGTTGCACAATATTTATGAACAACGATCGGAGGCTGGCATTCACCTTCATCAACAGAAATGGTACCAGGTAACGAAAGATTCGGGTGATAGTGTAGCCACTCATATTGCCAAAATTGAAGATCTGTCACATAGACTCAAAATGTTGGGTGAGACAATGTCTGATTCGATGATTATGACAAAAATTCTCATGACATTCCCATCAAACTATAGTCATTTCATTACGGCCTGGGAATCCATGAGTGCCGATAATCGTACACTAAATAATCTCATCGAACGTTTATTGACTGAAGAAGTAAGGGCACAAGAAAACGAAGAAGCTGAAAATGAGGCTTTAGCTGTAATTAGACGGTATCAAGCAAATGACAGATGGAAGCGGGGTGGAGAACCGTCATCATACAAGAAAAGACCAGGTAATTGTTACAATTGCAAAAGGCCAGGACACTGGAAACGTGAGTGTCCAGGAAATCAACATGGAAACAATAAAAATGATGCGAGAGGTGAAGCGTTGATGATGATAGAAACTGCAATGTTATGCGAAGAAATCAACAGCAACACTCGAACATGGTATGTTGATTCAGGTGCGACTGAACATATGTCTAATCAGAAAGATCTGTTCGCAAATTATGAACCATTACAAAGTCAGATACCCATACAAATTGGAAACGGTAAAGAAATTTATGCGATCGGGAAAGGCAATATAAATATACAAGCGTATGACGGCACTAAATGGAATTCAAAATATCTCTTTGGAGTTTTGTTTGTACCGGATTTGAAGTACAATTTGTTTTCTGTTGGCGCTGCTCTAGACAATGCACCAAAATGCAGATTCAAAAGAATGTCGTTTCATACAAAACGGAGAAGTTGTCGCTATAGGAGTACGTCAACACAAATTGTATGCGATGAAATTTAAGGTATTGAAGCAAGACGTACCAAAGTGTCAAGCCGTGTCAATTGCTGCAGCAAATATAGCAATACATAGTGATCTTCGGACATGGCACGAGAAGTTAGCACATCAAAATGTGGTTTACGTGAAGAACTATCTGAATGCGGAAGGCATCAAGATAAAAAATAAACAACAGGTCTCTTGCGAGGGATGTGCATACGGCAAATCACATCGGCTCCCTTTTCCTAAATCAGATCGAAACGAACCAAAGACGGTAGCACCAGGAGAACTTATACACACAGATTTATGCGGTCCGATGCAGGAATCATCGATAAAAGGATCAAAATATTACGCACTTTTCAAAGATGATTATTCGCATTATAGGAAGGTTTATTTTTTAAATCGCAAAAGTGATGTTGCTGAATGTTTCGAGGATTTTATCAAGACTACGAAAACGGATACTAATGGCAAGGTCAAGGTATTAAGAACAGACAATGGTTTGGAATACATAAACCACCGAGTAGAAGAAATAACCCGCGTTCATGGCATCCGTCACCAAAGAACTGTCGCCTACACTCCCGAACAAAATGGATCAGCTGAAAGAGAGAATAGGACTATTATGGAACTAGCTCGATCAATGTTATACGCCAAAGATCAACCAAAGAAGCTGTGGGCAGAAGCTGTAAATACGGCTGTCTTTATATTGAATCGTACGGGAAAAAGTAGCGTATCAGGTAAAACCCCATATGAAGTGTGGTATGGTCAAAGATACAAAATTGAGAAACTCGTTGCCTTTGAAACTCAAGCGTTCGCACATATTCCTAAGCAGAAAAGGCGAAAATTGGACAGCAAAGCAAAAAAAGGTTCGTTGGTTACGGAGATGATGTCAAGGGTTTTAGAATATGGTTTTCCTCTGAAAATAAAGTAGAGTACTGCAGAGATGTAATATTCAACGAATGTGCTAACCACGGCAATGAAACGAATAATGAAAACACTCATGATCAAACCTATTCATATGATGTGATCGAAACAGATCAGGAAGGTAAAGAAGTCTCAACGCCAAGCGACGCAGATGCGAAGGTTAATTATGAACAGGAACATGAAGCAGAACCTGAAATCGATAATGAGCGGAATCTTCCGATTGTTTTCGGAGAAAACGAGATTGGGCAAATAGAGAAGCAGGAAATGATGAAAATCCTGATGTAACGTTGGAAAATCGTCCGATAGTGGAAGAAACACAAGTAGAACGACGAGTACTCAGAGACAGAGCGAACATTAAACGTCCCAACTGGTATTCGGGTTTTGTTGATAATCTTTTCGTTTTAAAAAGTCAAGAGCCAAGAGGTTACGAGGAAGCAATAACGTGCAAAGTTGCGGAAAAGTGGAAAATCGCCATGGATGATGAAATTGCCTCCTTAACAAAGAATGATACGTGGTCACTCACGCCTATTTTGAATCAGCAAAGACCTATTGAAAGTCGTTGGGTTTAGAAAATCAAAAGAATGCCAAACGGGGACGTAGCAAGATATAAAGCCCGGCTGGTCGCGAAAGGTTATACTCAAAAGCATGGAATAGACTATGATGAAACCTTCAGCCCGGTGGTTAAATTCGACTCCATACGAATTATCCTGGCGCTGGCAGCATCGAAAGGATTAGAGCTACAACAATTAAATGTCAAGACAGCATTTCTCAATGGACAACTTCAGGAAGATATCTATATGAAACAGCCGGAATGTTATCAGGATAAAATAAATAGAGTATGTAAGCTTCGGAGAAGCATCTATGGATTGAAGCAAGCCTCTAGATGTTGGCACGAGAGATTCACAGTTTTCTTGAAGAAAAACAATCTCGAGTCATCGCCATCAGATCCATGTGTATTCACAAACAAACAAGGAGAAGATAGACTGATTCTTGCGATATATATAGACGATGGATTAATTGCAGCGACCAATCAGGAATTGATAAACCAGCTATTGAAAGCTCTGAACGAAGAATTCGAGATTACTACTGGCGATCTGAGTTTGTTTTTAGGTCTGCAAATCGAATTGCAACCTGATAAATCAATAAACTTGCATCAATCCGGATATGCGAGAAAAGTACTTGAGCGATTTGAAATGGAGAATGCCAATCCAGTTTCTATACCTGTGGATAAATATCAAGAGTTGTGCGTTTCAATTCATCGAGAAGATCTTGAACCTGTTAACCAGACGTTGTACAGGGAAGCAGCCGGAAGCCTAATGTACCTCGCAGTAGGCACACGCCCTGATCTATCTTTTGCACTCAGCACTGTAAGTCAACATCTTCATAATCCAGATAAAATTCACTGGAATGCAGTGAAGAGTAAGCTTAAGTATTTAAAAGGAACAGTGGACTATGGACTCATTTTCAAAAGAGACGAAAATTTGAGATTGGTAGGATTTAGCGATGCAGATTACGCAGGAGATACCGAAACTCGAAGATCAACGACTGGATATACCTTCATGCTAGGTTCTGGTACAATCGCTTGAGGTTCACAGCGACAGAAATCAGTAGCTCTTTCAACAACTGAAGCAGAATTCATTGCAGCGGCACAGGCAGTAAAAGAATTAATTTGGTTGGAACGACTGGATAAAGAATTAGTGGGAGAAGTCAAGGATAAACCCATATTATATATGGACAATCAGAGTGCAATTAATTGCTGAAGAATCAGGAATTTCACAAAAGGAGCAAACATATCGATGTACGATATCATTTTTCAAGAGAGAAATGTCAAGAAGGACTCTTCAACGTAGAATACGTGCCTACGAAGGAACAACGTGCTGACATACTCACGAAACCTCTTGCACGTGATCGATTCTCCTATCTTCGACAACTGTTAAATCTTAAATCATGTGCAAAATTATGAAGTTTGAAATATTTGAATGAGTGGGAGTATTGAAATTATCATTCGTATGATGCAATTTATATTCCACAGCACGTCCTGTTATTAAGAGTGAGCGGTTGATTTGACAGTTTTCTTTTGTCTACTTTTTGTGAGTTTGATTACCCTCACTACCGATAAAATAGCAACACATATCAGACGTTGCATAATTCAATAAATCTTTTTAAATTCTTTTAATTATTTCTTGAGTAATAATAAAAATTAATTCTACGGTTTAGTAATAATTATAAATAAACCAAAGTAAATATTCTTTGGAAT
Source organism: Ephialtes manifestator (assembly GCA_963970395.1). Taxonomy (NCBI): domain Eukaryota; kingdom Metazoa; phylum Arthropoda; class Insecta; order Hymenoptera; family Ichneumonidae; genus Ephialtes; species Ephialtes manifestator. Next base: position 7,905,553 of record OZ019980.1, read on the forward strand.
AACTATTTTTTGTCTGAGTGACAATCTATAATTTTTTAGTCCAAAAGCAATTTTTTTGTCAATGTCTATTTCTGCTTTTATAATTATGGGCACAGAGACTTAAAACGTATTGTAGACGATATTTAATTAATACAGCTTTTCAAGCGATAAAGAGCATATGATAATTTATTCCTAAATCTAATAATATTTGTAATTTGGTATAATGCTATACGAGAGAGTTAGCGGATTTTCTTCGGTTCTAGATCTTCTAGCTTTGCTGTGAGAGCTTCAATAACTTTTTTTAGTTGTAGTGACTCTTACACCTTGATCGAGCCCTACATTTTGGCCAAGAAGGATTCTTATGCCTTCAATTCCTGTGTTGATATACGCTTCTTGAAGATGATTGAGTGTGATACCTGCATTTGCAATTTTCGTAATCATACTGGCCGACAGTCCCACCGATTTATTGCCGTTTTTATCTTTCTGTACCTGAAGTACCTCCAAGGAGTTACGAGTCATTTTAGTTTGTAAAGCTTTTTGTTCGCGATTTAAGATGTTACTTGTTGTTACGGCGTTGTCTATTAATTCTTGCTGCGGCAGGTGTACCGCTTGGTGGTTGACCAGTTTCTCGAGTGTCATAACGTCGACTCGAGCATCGTGAGCTCCGGTTGTTGCCTGTGGCCCAAGCCGATTTTTTCGCGAGTACCGATTGCGAAAAACTCTGTTTATTAGATTTTTGTTCTATCATTTTTTTATTTCTAAATAACGGTAACGTATCTGAAAAGCCTCGAACTACTTCATTGAGTTCATCCATCATCTTCAGTTCTTGAACTAGTCGGAGAAGAAGGCTTGCAATGTTTTATGGTTGAAGCGATGATAATATGGTTCAATAAACAATACTTGTAAGGTTATTGGAAACAAACGTTGAAATCGTATGTGCAACGAAACGGCATATTTGAAACTATTATCATTTTGATGATTGCTACTATAATTATATTTGCTAAAACCATACAATATAAACGTTCCTCCTGGGAATTATATTAATGGTTCATTCAACTATTTTCTTATATTTGCTATAATCATAAAATATAAACGTTCCTTCTGGGAATTATAGTTTATAGTTAGATTATCGTTGGTCTAACTATATTTTTTTTTTAATTTCCAGATTTTTCTCTCAGTGTAACGACGCTCAGTAGTTGAAGAAATGACGCCACCTGTTTTCGGGGAGTACCGGTTGGATCCCAATCATACGATTCCATGTGGATTTCACTTTACATACACCTTAATAGTGACGGTCAGTCGTTGAAAAACTGGCGCCACCTGCTTTCGGGGAGTACCGACGGTTTCCGATCAGATGCTCCCAATCGAGATTTTTCAGGGAAATCCCAGCTCAGGAATTCTCATACGATTTCATGTGAATTCCACTTTACATGCGAGTTAATAGCTACGTTCAATTGTCAAAAAATGGCACCACCTGTTCTCGGGGCGTACCGACGGTTTCCGATCAGATGCTCGAAAGCGTTCGTCCGTGGCGTGTGCCAACTCGAGAAGGTGCGAGATTGAATACTAACTATTTACTATTGTCATTTAATAAATAATAACACTTTCATCGAATCTTAATATCTTAGTGTTAGATCACTGTTATAAAGTTACGTGTTGTGAGACTTACAGGTAACTATATATTAAATGCCATAACCTAAAATCGACGATTTGAGGTTAAGTCATTTAATCTTACGTTATTTGACAAAGCATTTGTGCAGAATATATGGCCTAATCAACTACAATAATTCGTTGTTGTTTTGGTCAACACGATGGACAAATCGAGTTTCATACAATTTCTCCGCGCATTTAATTATTTGAAGTCTTCACGTCCTATAAAATCCGATCTGGATCCGGAATAGCGTCCCGACCTAATCCAATTTGGAGGTCTTATAAAATCCGATCACTCCAGAGTTCCTACAAGATCCGATCTGGAAGTGGCATTAAATTCGACCCGGAATCAGACTGGAGTCTCTGCGCGATCCGATCTGGAGGTTCCATTAAATCCGATCTGGAATCGGACAGAAGGCTCTGTGGGATTCCATTTAAGGTGTCCCGGCGGAAATCCAATTTGAAATCATTACATTCCATCATAGAATCTGGTCGGATGCCTGACTGCATCCTGATCTGAAATTAGGGATACTAGCTGGAATCCAGCTGGATCGTGAACCCAATTTTTGCACGGGGTGTTGTTGCGCTGCGCTTTAGCTCTCTCGTCTATTCAAATCATATGATTGTACAATTTTTTTTTTGTTCATTTGGATATCGGTAATATGAAATATAAAATGAAATTAATATAATATAGTCCAAACTTTAAAGATTTATATGATTGCGTCTGATGTGATAATAATAGAAGCACATTCAGTTATTTTTTACGGCAATCTTGTATATCGATAAGGCTACATTGTATCGTTATTGTCATCTATAAACATATTCGACGAATTGCTTGTTTTATTGTTTGCGACTGACCTGAGGATAAGTACTAGGTTGGGTAACCGCCTAGCCTGTCGGTCATTACTTAGATGGATGACCGCGGGGCTGGTGACTGATGGTCAATACTTAGATGGGTGACCACTTAGTTGACACTGACCTTCAATAGTTACATGGGTGATCACCTGGTTAACTCCGACGGGTTTCAGTAAGTGAATAATTTGTCATACCTATTGCAGAATACGTATCGGAAATATTAAAAAATCACATTATAAAGGGCCTATAAAGTTGTCTATACAGTGCCTATACAGTTGTCTGTAAAGGTACCTTTGTAGGCAACGAAAAGGCTCAATATGGGTGACCCTATAGTGAGGGTTCCACATTTGAGCCTGATTAGGCCCCGAAGTAGACATTTTTTACTATATATTTTATCGTGGCAGCCTCTGTTGAGCCTAGTAGGGTTCTAGAGTGGATTCCCAATTGTCGATGCCACGTTTATACCTAAGAAGGCCCCTTATTTAATCGCGGCTGCCCGTACTAATTTCTGCACGGGAATACATAGAAAATATATACAAATTTTCACTACGGTACACTGAGAGAAAAATCGGGTAATTAAAAACAAATAGTTAGACCGACGATAACCTAACTATAAACTGTAATTCGCAGGAGGAACGACTATATTTTATGGTTATAGCAAATACAAGAAAATAGTTGGATGAACCATTAATATAATTCCCAGGAGGAACGTCTCTATTTTATGGTTATAGCAAATATAATTATAGTAGCAATCATCAAAATGATAATAGTTTCAAAAACTATTCTAATCGTTTCAAATATGCCGTTTTTTTGCATATACGATTACAACTTTTGTTTCCAATAAACTTACTCGTATCGTTTATTGAACCATATCCCGAGTAGAAATTTCATCAGGCATGCCTGCTGTTTCACGAGGTCCAGATCAGTTTTAAGTACGGTAACCTTATTTGGGGCATCCGTAAATTCACCTGCTCAGGTCCATGTAAAGCTGAGATATGACATTCGTACTTAATAATACAATTTTTCCACCGGATCAGGCTGATGTCAGGCTAGATATGGTAACCTTATTTAGAGGTGGTCGTAAGTTCACCTGATCAGGTCCATCTAAGGTTGAAATATGGCATTCTACCTTAAAAATGCCGTCTTTCCACCGGATCAGGCCCGTGTCAGGCTTTATATACGGTAACCTCATATAGATATGCCATTCATCGACCTTATCCGTTTCGCATAAGGTCTTCCTGTGGCATTTGGACCAAGATTTTGTCCAATTTACCTTTACTTTCCCTGGTCAGATCCGCATACGGTCTTCGTATGGCATGGTTTTTTTAAATATGCCGTAAATTTACATTATCAGGTTCGTGTAAGGGCTAGATACGGCATTCGTTAAAAACATTAAAAAATTATTGTTATGCAAAATCAATCTTTTCAGCACCTTGCGGGTGCTGGATTTTTCCACATCTTTATCCCATCGAGAAGTATTCGAAATTTTCGCTGAAACTCACATTTTACGGGACTGTACCGCTAGAATTACTTTGAAATCTATCCAGGTACTGACCGTCAAACGGCAGTACCTGGATCGGTAACCACCCCATCATGGTTGAATTTTGAATATTTCGGTCGTATTCACAATAAATGAATGTACAGTCTTGACGTGTTTTCATTTTAAGTAAACTTCAAATAGACAATAAATATATAAACTTTTCAAGATGTCAATGGCCGAGTGGGCTAAGGCGCAGAACTGTCACCCAGAGGATCAAGGTTCCATTCCCATCAACGGCAAATAAATTTACATGGGTTTTTTTCAGCAATTAATATGTACTGAAAACTAAATACGCTAGAATATCCAATAGAAAGAGCAAAATAAATCGAATTCGATGAGCGCAGATAATTATTTTGTAATTTATTTGCCGTTTTTATAAGTAGGGATTTAGTAGGGCATCCTCTATACGGCACTTATCTGGAAAACTTAATCTGGCCCTGATCATGCGCTGCGTTACTTTCCTGCAAGGCCCGTATAAGGTTGCCAGGCAGGGGCCTTAGATTTAAATCCGGCTACCACGCTAGGGCCTGATATTCGCCGTAGCTGAATTTCTACTCGAGATTATCATTGCTTCAACCATAAAACATTGCAAGCCTTCCTATGTTCGTTTTATCATGTGAAATCGTTAAATCAACGATATCCTTTCCCTCAGTGTAAACAGCTTTTGTAACCTTTATATACTGTTAAAAATGCAAGTGAATTGAATATACAAAACCATGTGAGATTTACGAAACGGGTATATGAATTCCATATTGATATACTTTTATTGTAGATTTAAGAATAATATAAGAAATCTACGATACTAGTATTTTTAAATTGAAGTACGTGAATATTGTAATCTTCATTTTAATATACCAATATTGTATTTGTCAATGACGAATGCATCTGAAAATTAATAAACAGTATATGCATCCGAGCTTTATATACGGTATATTAATTTTTTTTTTAATTTCACTGTGTAGTGTTTTCCAACAAACAGGCAAGCAGGCGGGTGGACAGATACACAAACAGACATTATCGATGACAAAAAAATGTATTTTCGACAAAATTGTGATTTAAAATTATGTGAATATCTTTGATTTCTTGAAGCTCTAAGGGGATCACAAAATAGAAAATATTTGAAAGCGATCACGGTATCGGAATATGCAATTTCAAAAATAGACATGGAATTTTGAAAATTTAAAACCTTTATACGATGTAAAGCATATTTTTATTGTTTCTCTCTCACGCCGTCGTAGAATTCATTCGTTTTACCTCCTTTAAGCATATGAATGTTACACAAATCTCATATGACAAAACAAGGTTTTCTTTTTGTTTTAAATATTTTATATAAGCAAATATTGCAAAGTTAGAAACCAAACATTAAAAATACATTTAAGGTTGAAATAATTTTCGAAAAGTTCTCCGATTTTCCATAAAGTAGTTGAAACAGGGCTTTGTGCTTGGCTTTGTCTGATTCTGAGCAATAGACTCGAATAATATTACCATAAGGTCCTACCTATCTGGGCTTAGAATCAACATCATAGATCGCAACGATGAAAAACGAGAAGGAAATTAACGTGTGTTGCCTCTTCTGCCGACAGTGGGATGGAAATTAACGATAGATAAATATTTATGCAAATTGGTGTGCGGCGTTAGATGTCAAAGGTACCGTGCGCGCAAGAGTTTCATGAGAGATGGTAGACCCGCGGTAATGAGGCCCTTTAGAGAATTCGAAACGACCGATTCTCGGAGACTTATTCGGTAGGTTTAATGTTTCCCAATTGCTACTTCGATAACGCTCTACTTTATGGATCGAAATAAATACCTTTTTCTACAGGTACAAGTAGAAATAAGTAACTGTCCCTGATCTGAATTTGATTATTTTATTGTATTAACGCTTATTCAGTTATTGCTTTAAGCAATACAAAATAAATATCATCTTATTAAACGGGCAGACAAAAGTCATTACCGAAATGGCGGCGTTTGAAAGGAACGTTTATTTTTTTAAATTTTCATATTACGACTAATTATGGAAGCCGCTTTTGTCGTAGCGATATGTTTTTCCACGATATATTTGCCAATCGTTAGATTTTTATCTATCTGAACTGGCGAATATGACAAAAAATCTTGATCTTATTGAAGAAGAGTCAATAGAGATTTCATTTCAAAATTTTTATAATTCTGTCAATCCGAAACATTAATTTCATTTTTTCTTGGGAAAAACCTTTACCACAGCTTAACAGAAGTTTTTTCAAATTTTCAAATTTTGAATAGACCACGAGTTATGGTACTTTGAAATTTAGGTTTTTCATCACACACGCATACATACACACACACGAAAAGATAAAAAACAAAACGCCGTTCCTGACAAATACGTTTTTCAATAGATTTACATTTTATTGCATATATTTTCGGGAAATTATTATTCCGACGTGTGCCAGCGTTTATTCGATGTATTTTTATCAGCTGCTTACAAATATGACCATACTTAAGCAATAGGACCAACAGGACCCGAGAAAAACGCAAAAGAAGAGAGTGATCCTGAAAAACTACACAAGTACCGAACAAGTTCCGAAATAGTACATTACGTGACAATTGAGGAAAGTGCAAATTTTCACCGAGAGTGAAGTTTGATGCCCGAGCGAAGCGAGGGCAGAAATTCACACGAGGTGAAGAGTCGCACCCCTCCCATGTAACGTACTATACTTCCCTCCCGATTTCGCTAAAAAAATAACCACATTTCGTGTGTGCAACAAGGAAGGAGAATAAGCTCATTTTTAACAAATGACGACGCGCATGCGTAGTACGATGATTACCTCCCTCGAGAGGTAATGAAAGCGGACTGCGCATGCGTACGTCATTCGTAATAAATGAGCGATTTCCCGGACACGAAATGGGGTTATTTTAGCGAAGTCGGGAGAAAAGAATATTTCGGGTTATTTTTCATTACATAAACCGATGACGGATCGAACCAACTTTTGTAAAAAAAAAAAAAAAATGTCTGTTCGGTTGTTGGTAGCAGAAGTCGACGAAAGACCTTAAGCGCCGGCAAAAAAGATCGTTTTTGCAGTTCAATTCATTCTCCTTCATGCGTGTCCTTTTTTCATTTCGTTTCGTGGTCCGTCAACTTGCTACGAATACCGCGAATAGTTTTGCCGGGTATGCGTTATGCTAAAAATGTTCTCACGCTCTATGCTCGTTATCGCGTGAACATTGCGCTTGCGCAACTTCTAAGTGATCTAACTAAAACGAACAGCAGACGGTCCATTGATCCTAATAGTTAGCAGCGACAAACGCGCTTCAACAGAAGCGCATACGCTATTCTGAATAGACTAGCAGAGGGCCCAAGTGGCCACCCGGAATAATTAATTCATTTGACGGCCGTGCAAGAGGGTCAAACGAAATAAGAGGCAGGCTTACAATTCCGGGTGTATGTAATTCTATTCGCTTTCCGGGTAATCGTCAGAACAGCAACAAATTCGCTAGAACATCCGCGTCACTCTATTCTCTCTACAGACATTTATTTTTTCTTTTAGTTTCAAGCGAACTTTAATTCTTAAAGAGAAGCAATTAAATAACACGCTTTGTCTGACATTAAATGTTCCCGTGTCAAGTTGCTTGACCGGTCGTTGGTCGCGACTTGTTAGATGTCAATGAAACTTCTATTCGAAAAATGCAAGTCTCGCAACTATCCAGCGCGTACCATGCTGCTATCTAGTTTAGGAATGTGGAAAAATGAAGCGACGGTCGGTACAATATCCACTGCGCTACACAGATCAACGTGGTTCACTGTATATGGCGCATTCCACCTTGGCAAAGGAGGTTCCTCATGTTCCCAAAAAGTTCCTTCATGTTGGTACCTTCATATGGTAATTACAAAAAAGCCATAGCTGTGGTAACTATTTGGGAACAGAGTTGTAAATGCCTAATGTAGGAAATAACGATGATGATACGATTAGCCCTATAATTATGATTTCATAATAATAACATGTAGCGATTATAATCCGGTGACAAAGCTTTTGAATAGCTGCAAAAATGATTATTTTTCAATAAAATTTCATGGTGATCCTTTTGAAGAAATAGAAAAACCTTATTCATCTTTTCCACTATTTCTTCCAATATTTACGCAAAAATTAGTATTTTTTACAGCTCTTCAGATGTTTACACTCTATTTTATCATAATTAAATCATAATCATAATTAAAAAACAAATTGTACTGTAAACAATATTTTATGAATTAATGGGGATTTACAACTCTGTTTGGGAGTAAATACGTTGGTAGTCCATGTGATATTAATAGTTAATTTATAGTTATATTAACTAATTACAACAAAATTAAATTGGTTACGGTTACAATATAATTGTTGGTGTCACTATGAGAGAATAATTGTACAGTGATTTGTTATACGGGCTGAGCTATATCGAAAGAATAGCCATTGGCCATCACAGTGGGAAGAGAAAGAACAACAGAAGCCTCTAACCACGGTCTTACCTGCAACAAATAACACATTGGTGATGTGGGTACATGCTCCCTCGCGCCACTTCGAGCTCAGTCAGTATCAAAAACTTTTAACATCGATACTCAAAGCTGTTTAATGTTTTAGACCAAAGCAAATTAGTTTCCTCTAGGGCTCCGGATATTCGAACTACTCAAACTATCCGAGTACCCGAACGGCTCGAGCTATTCGAGAACCCGAACGGTTCGAACTATCCGAGTACTTGAACACCTCGAACTATCCGAGTACTCGAACTATCCGAACTATCCAAATACCCGAACGTTTCGAACCATCCGGATACCTAAAAAATCTGGTAATAGTCCATTGGCAGATATTTAAACCAGGGATACGATTCGTCTTTTCACGTTTAATTAAAAATAGACCTTTGCAATTCGAAAAATATTTTTATTTTATATTTTTATGTTGATTGACATGTTACCTATCAATACGAACATGTGCATTTTTCATGAGCGCATCGAAATTCATTATTAGCGATTAAAGGTAGTCGTCTCGGTACAGTCCGGCTAAACGTGGGATTCTAAGAGAATTTCAAACACTTCTCAATTACATAAAAATCTGAAAAATTAGGCGCATGCAAGGTACTGTATAGATTGATTTTACATAATAATAAGTACAAAATGTTATTAAAAAATAGATGGAAGAAAAAAGTTCAGCAAATCAGTCGCCAACCTAATTTTTTTTGTCTGAAAATGTTTCGTCAATTTTTCTGAATACGTATGAATTTTTTCAGAATCTTAGGTCATTTTTGAAAATTTCGTTTTTTAAATACTTGAGCTGTAGTTGCGAATCTACTTGGTCAGTTGTCCGGACACTTCTTGGACGTGATGGATGGATTTATGACAGACACGTATTCAAAATTCGTGACTTCACACACTCTTCAAAATTGAAAAAATATTAAAACACGGTTTTGTAAAATTACTTAAAATTCTGAAGGAAAACCAAATTCAAAGTTATTGAGAAAAATTGACGGATCATTATAATATGAAAAAAAGTTGACCGCTGATTGTTAAACAATTTTTTTTCATAAATTTGTTATCAGATTTTCGAATTATTATTATTCAAACTTAATCTTTTGAGCACTTTCGATATGCTCGATTTTTTCAGATTTGTTACGCATCCAGAAAGGTTCAAAATTCTCATTGATTCCCTCTGAACATGTCGCGCGGCCGGACGGTACGTGTAATTTGAAAACTGTTTACGCACAGAGACGGCTCTTGATACACTATACATAGACACCGTTAATTCAAATTAATAATTCTAATGAAATTATGTGTAATGTATGTATGTTTTTTTCCTATGTATTCATTTTTTACCACTGTTTTCTACCTCCGATGTTCATCTAAAGGTCATTTACATGAATTTTGTAATTATTCGGATAGTTCGAGTATCCGGACAATCCGAATAGTTCGAGTATCCGGGCAATTCGGGTAGTCCGAACAGTTCGAGTAATCCGGATAGTTGGGGTATCTAGGTATCCGGGTAGCTCGGGTATCCGGATAGGCTCACTTTGATCTGATATTCGGATTTGAACTGTCGAATCCGTCAAATCCGAACAGTTCGGGTTATCCGAACCTTCGATAAAATGCAAGCACTAGTTTCCTCTACAGAATAGACAGACGAAGACGACAGAGTGGAAGCTAAGTTGCTTTTGCTTAAAATATTAAGCAACTCTTAGTTAACACGATTACAGTTTTTAAGAGCGATTGTCGTTTCGTATACGCTAATTCGGTGTTCGGTAATTGGGTCGTTCATATACCGTCCGCACCAGTGTTTGGACACTATAATCATTTGCCTCAGAATGCCTATACATCAATTAATAATTGTAGATACGATTTCAAGTGTTAATTTCCGATTCTCATAATTATTTTCTTAGTAGTAGTAGTACAAGATTTTTATTAACCATTACAACAACAGAGAATGTGTGTACAATTATGTGCTAGTTAATATGCCGTATTCGAGAGTTTCCATGGTTAAAAGGCCATCGACCCGGGTCCCTCAGCCCGTTTTTTGTAAAATTTTGGAGTTTCTTTTTAGGTGTATAACCGGCTATTAATATATAAAAGTATAGTTACAAATTTGGTAGACTTTGTGACAGGATAATAATTTTGTCAACCCTTTCCTCGACGTCAACGCTCAATTTGACTTCTCGAGCGTTTGTAGGAAACATTATATATATTCCAATTTATACTACCGCTACTTTCGATGATCATTTGTCGATACATTGACAAATTATGGGTAGGGTCTGATGTTCGCAAAACTGATCTTCGCAAAAATTATTTTTTGCGAAAAGTTTCTAGAATGAATGTCCCTATACATATTCCCTCAATCGCTCGGTAGATGGCGCTGCAAGCTTCGTCCGAATATCATTGAGCTTTTGCGGGAGCGCCAGTGCAGATTTCAGTTATTTAAAATTCGCCGGCTGACCGTAGTTTGAGGAACTGATGACCGGACGGTATCTCATGGTCCAAGTGTACCACTGCGTTATTCTCCACCGGACCACGACAGACACCGTCCGGTTAAGTTAGACCTGGAGGATAACGTCGTGATACTCGTGGACGACGAGATGCACCGCCCGGTTAAACTAGACCTCGAGGATAACGTCGTAGTACACCTGGACCACGACAGACACCGTCCGGTCAAGTTAGACCTGGAGGATAACGTCGTGGTACTCGTGGACGACGAGACGCACCGCCCGGTCAAACTAGACTTCGAGAATAACGTCGTAGTACACCTGGACCACGACTGACACCGTCCGGTCAAGCTAGGCCTGGAGGATAACGTCGTGGTACTCGTCGACGACGAGACGCACCGCCCGGTGAAACTAGACCTCGAGGATAACGTCGTAGTACACCTGGACCACGACAGACACCGTCCGGTCAAGTTAAACCTGGAGGATAAAGTCGTGGTACTCGTGGACGACGAGACGCACCGCCCGGTCAAACTAGACCTCGAGGATAACGTCGTAGTGCACCTGGACCACGACAGACACCGTCCGGTCAAGCTAGACCTGGAGGATAACGTCGTGGTACTCGTCGACGACGAGACGCACCGCCCGGTGAAACTAGACCTCGAGGATAACGTCGTAGTACACCTGGACCACGACGGACACCGTCCGGTCAAGTTAGACCTGGAGGATAACGTCGTGGTACTCGTGGACGACGAGACGCACCGCCCGGTGAAACTAGACCTCGAGGATAACGTCGTAGTACACCTGGACCACGACAGACACCGTCCGGTCAAGCTAGACCTGGAGGATAACGTCGTGGTACTCGTCGACGACGAGACGCACCGCCCGGCGAAAGTAGACCTCGAGGATAACGTCGTAGTACACCTGGACCACGACGGACACCGTCCGGTCAAGTTAGACCTGGAGGATAACGTCGTGGTACTCGTGGACGACGAGATGCACCGCCCGGTGAAACTAGACCTCGAGGATAACGTCGAAGTACACCTGGACCACGACAGACATCGTCCGGTCAAGTTAGACCTGGAGAATAACGCAGTGGTACACTTGGACCATGAGATACCGTCCGGTCATCAGTTCCTCAAACTACGGTCAGCCGGCGAATTTTAAATAACTCAAATCTGCGCTGGCGCTCCCGCAAAAGCTCAATGATATTCGGACGAAGCTTGCAGCGCCATCTACCGAGCCATTGAGGGAATATGTATAGGGACATTCATTCTAGGAACTTTTCGCAAAAAATAATTTTTGCGAAGATCAGTTTTGCGAACATCAGACCCTACCCTGCCGGCCATAAGCTCGAATGACACAACGTCGAATTGTCACAAGCTCGAATGGTTATAATCTCGAAATGACATAAGCTTGAACGGTTATAATCATGAAATGTCTTAAGCTCGAACGGTTATAATGACGAAAGGTCACAAGCTCGAATGGTTATAATCTCGAAAGGTAATAAGGTCGAATGGTTATAAGCCCGAATGGTCATAAGCTCGAATGGTTATAATCTCGAAAGGTCATAAGCTCGAACGGTTATAATCTCGAATGGTTATAAACTCGAATGGTCATAAGGTTGAATGAATATTATATTATATTATCAATATAAAAACGACATCAAACAATACAATATAAAAAATGTCGCATAGATCAAATTGTATTCGCCGGTCAGATATCGGTGCATGGTCGAAAGTTGCAGTTCTTTTCCTAACGCCAGCTTCTTCTTGAATATTAGGATCAGGCATTGCTTGTCAGCAGAGTTGGAAATAATGCATTATTTTTTAAATGCATTATCGTTTTTTTTACCCATTACTTTAAAAATGCATAATGGAATTCGGAACCATTACCCATTACTTTATTAATGAATAATGGAACTTATATCCGTTACCCATTATTTTTTTATCAGTAATGTAACTCATATCCGTTACCCATTACTTTTTTAATGAGTAATGGAACTCATATCCGTTGCCCATTACTTTTTTAATGAGTAATGGAACTCCCTTCCATCACCCATTACTTTTTTAATAAGTAATGGAACTCATATCCATCACCCATTACTTTTTTAATGAGTAATGGAACTCACATCCATCACCGTTTTTTAAAGTAATGGGTAATGAACGTGGTAATGGATATATGATAGTCCCATTACTTTAGAAAAATTTGCTTAATAAATAAATATATAAATAAATACATCGGAAAATCGTTTAAAAAGTTAATAAATAAGTAGATAAATAGCAAAATCGTTTGAAAAATTGAAAAATAAATGAATAAATATAATATCATTAGAAGTCTGCGGTTAAAACAGGTCGCGATAGACGGGCGATCTGTCAGAGACGAACTATCCGGATACCTGAAAATCTTAGCAATAGTCCTTTGCGACCTGTTTCATTTCTAAATTTTGACTAACTTTTAACTAACTTCTAACTTTTGACTAACTTTTGACTAACTTTTAACTAACTTCTATCTTTTGACTAACTTCTAACTTTCGACTAACTTTAAACTAACTTTTGACTAACTTCTAACTTTTGACTAATTTCGAACATTTGACTAACTTCTAACTTTTGACTCATTTCTAACATTTGACTAATTTTCAACTAACTTCTAACTTTTGACTAACTTTTGACTAACTTTTGATTAACTTTTGACTAACTTTTGATTAACTTTTGACTAATTTCTAACATTTGACTAATTTTCAACTAACTTCTAACTTTTGACCTTTGACTAACTTTTGTCTAACTACTAACTTCTTACTTTTGACTAACTGTTGACTAACTTCTAACCTTTGACTAATTTCGAACATTTGACGAACTTCTAACTTTTGACTAACTTCCAACTTTTGACTAACTTCTAACTTTTGACTAACTTCTAACTTTTGACTAACTTCTAACTTTTGACTAATTTCTAACATTTGACTAATTTTCAACTAACTTCTAACTTTTGACCTTTCACTAACTTTTGTCTAACTACTAACTTCTTACTTTTGACTAACTGTTGTCTAACTTCTAACTTTTGACTAATTTCTAACTTTTGACCTTTGGACTAACTTTTGTCTAACTACTAACTTCTTACTTTTGACTAACTGTTGACTAACTTCTAACTTTTGACTAATTTCTAACATTTGACTAACTTTCAACTAACTTCTAACTTTTGACCTTTGGACTAACTTTTGTCTAACTACTAACTTCTTACTTTTGACTAACTTCTAACTTTTGACTAACTTCTAACTTTTGACTAATTTCTAACATTTGACTAATTTTCAACTAACTTCTAACTTTTGACCTTTCACTAACTTTTGTCTAACTACTAACTTCTTACTTTTCACTAACTGTTGTCTAACTTCTAACTTTTGACTAATTTCTAACATTTGACTAACTTTCAACTAACTTCTAACTTTTGACCTTTGGACTAACTTTTGTCTAACTACTAACGTCTTACTTTTGACTAACTGTTGACTAACTTCTAACTTTTGACTAATTTCTAACATTTGACTAACTTTCAACTAACTTCTAACTTTAGACTAACTTCTAACTTTTGACTAAGTACTAACTTTTGACTGACTTTTCAGTAACTTTCAACTTTTGACTTTTAAAAGTTAGAAGTTATTTAGTAGGTAGTCAAAAGTTGGTGAAAAGTTAGTAGTCAGTCAAAAGCTAGAAGTTAGTTGAAAGCAGAGATGTGAAATTTTTAATGTGAAAATAATGCATAATTTTTTATTAAAAAAAATGGATAACGGAACTCGAATCCACTACTCATTACTTTATTAATGAGTAATGGAGCAGAGGTCCATCACCCATTACTTTATTAGTGAGTAATGGAGCAGAGGCCCATCACCTATTACTTTTTGCTTTCTCATAGAGGAAGCTTTGTATTCATGAAAATTTTTTTTTCGGGATATTCATATCAGTACACTCAGAATGGACCAAAACGTCGAGAAAAGTGATTTAGAAAAAATATCTGTATGTGTGTGTGTGTGTGATCGAAAAATGTAAACCTTTATAACTCGGGAATGCCTTGGATATCAAGCTGAAATTTGGACTATAGATAGAGGGATCAAGCCTCATCGTTCATACAGATTTTTGTTAAAATCCACTTCATCGTTAAATTATTACGCGTTTTTTAATTTTTTGAAAAATGTCTGTTTACGCGATAACTCTTTCAATTTTCGAGATATTGATCTTAAAATTGGTATGAATGTGAGCTTTCATACGCCGGTGATCGCTATTAAATTTGGGTAAGATCGGTTGATCCGTTAAAATTTTATGATGTTTTGAATTTTTCAAAAACTGACATTATCGCTTTATTGTAACTTATACAAAACTTAAGATAGCGAGCTCAAATTTTGTATATAAATGAAACAATATTCAGCCATTATATATGTATAATTTAGTGACGAACGGTATGAAATTTTTGATATTATGGAATGTTGAATTATTTTTTAAAATATACATTATCACATTCACTTTCGGAAACGCTCTAATAATCACGAAATAACGTAATAACGAAATAGAAAAAGCGAATCCACAGCATGTATATTTATCTCATTAAAACAAGGATACAAAGTAGAACCTTGCACATTGCTTCCTCATTATTTTTCGCGTTTTACAAAGCTTCCTCCATGAGGAAGCCAAAAATTGAATAACATACTTCCTCATAGAGGTAGCTTTGTAAAACGTGAAAAATAATGAGGAACCAATGTGCAAGGTTCTACTTTGCAGCCTTTTTAATGAGTAATGGAACTCACATCCATCTCCCATTATTGTTTTAATGAGTAATGGAACTCACATCGTTCACCCATTTTTTTAAATAGATAACTATACTCATATTCATCGGCGATTTTTAAAGTAATGGTTATTGTCCGATTACTTTAGAAACTTTTGCAAAAAAAAATCTAGAAAACGTAAAAAAAAAAAAATTGAAAAAACGTTTAAAAAATTAATGAAAAATATATGAATAGGAAAAACGTTCAAAACTTGACGAATAAGTAGATAAATCGATAAATCATATTGATCGATCATATTGAATCCTACATTTAAAAAATTGAAAAATAATGAGGAAGCAATGTGCAAGGTTCTCCTTTGCAGTTTTTTTTTAATTAGATAAATAAACATGTTGTGAATTCGCTTTTTCTATTTCGTTATTCCGTTATTTCGTTATTATTAGAGCGTTTTAGAAAGTAAATGTGATAACGTATATTATTAAAAATAATTCAACATTTCATAAAATCACAAATTTTATACCGTTTGTCACTAAATTATACATATATAATGGCTGAATATTGTTTCATTTATATACAAAATTTGATTTGACAATTTTTTTAAAAATTCAAAATTCCATAAAATCTGAACCACTTTACCGATTCGAGCCAAATTCAATACCAAACAGCATTGAGTGCACCTACTCTTATAACCAACTATTTAGCAAAATAGACTAAATTTTACGAAAGTTAGAGCAACCACGTCATTTTTTTTTAAAAATTCAAAACGGCATAAAATCGAAAATTTTGCACAGATTTTGTTGAAAATTGCTACAGTTCAAGAGGGTCTGCTCCTACACTAGTGTGCCAAATTTGAGCGCGATATACAAAACCGTTCTTGAGTTATCGGCGTTCAAATTTGCGGAGTTGTACACACACACACACACACACACACACACACACACACACACACACACACGCACGCACGCACGCACGCACGCACGCACGCACGCACGCACGCACGCACGCACGCACGCACGCACGCACGCACGCACGCGCGCACGCACGCACGCACGCACGCACGCGCGCGCGCACGCACGCACGCGCGCACGCACGCACGCACGCACGCACGCACGCACGCACGCACGCACGCACGCACGCACGCACGCACGCACGCACGCACGCACGCACGCACGCACGCACGCACGCACGCACGCACGCACGCACGCACGCACGCACGCACGCACGCACGCACGCACGCACGCACGCACGCACGGACGCACGCACGGACGCACGCACGGACGCACGCACGCACGCACGCACGCACGCACGCACGCACGCACGCACGGACGCACGCACGCACGCACGCACGCACGGACGCACGCACGCACGGACGCACGCACGGACGCACGCACGCACGCACGGACGCACGCACGCACGCACGCACGCACGCACGCACGCACGCACGCACGCACGCACGCACGCACGCACGGACGCACGCACGCACGGACGCACGCACGCACGCACGCACGCACGCACGCACGCACGCACGCACGCACGCACGCACGCACGCACGCACGCACGCACGCACGGACGCACGCACGCACGCACGCACGCACGCACGCACGGACGCACGCACGGACGCACGCACGCACGCACGCACGCACGCACGCACGCACGCACGCACGCACGCACGCACGCACGCACGCACGCACGCACGGACGCACGCACGCACGGACGCACGCACGCACGCACGCACGCACGCACGCACGCACGCACGCACGCACGCACGCACGCACGGACGCACGCACGCACGCACGGACGCACGCACGCACGGACGCACACACACACACACACACACACACATACATACATGCGGACATTTTTTCTAGATTACTTTTCTGGACGTTTTGGACTATTCTAAGTGTCCTGACATAAAAATCTCGAAAAAAAATTTTTCCCATGAAAACATAGCTTCCTCTATGAGGAAACAAAAAGTATTGAGTAACGGATATGAGTTCCATTACTCATTAAAAAAGTAATGGGTAACGGATATGAGTTCCATTACTCATTAAAAAAGTAATGGGTGATGGACCTCTGCTGCATTACCTACTCACTAATAAAGTAATGGGTGATGGACCTCTGCTCCATTACTCATTAATAAAGTAATGGGTAATGGTTCCGAATTCCATTACTCATTAATAAAGTAATGGGTAATGGTTCCAAATTCCATTATGCATTTTTTAAGTAATCGGTAAAAAAAACGATAATGCATTAAGGAGGTTCATAAAAGAGATCGAATCCAAGATAAAATTGTAAAAAAAAAATCGTATAACAGCTGTAATGATAACGGACACGTACGCAACATTTTTAAGGGATTCACCGTGTAGTTTCCGAGATATTAAATAACAAAGTTGCGACTATTTACATGTAAAGAAAAGAAGAGTGAGTCGAATATTGAACCTTTTACGTCTTTGCAAGAGCTAAATCCAAGATAGAATAATACAAAAAATATGCAGACGTCTGGAAAAGTATTCTGAATAGGGCACGAGCTTGAAATTTGAAGGTCACCGCGAAATTGACAGAGAAATCGATAATTTTTTGCCTCTACGCTTAACGCGGCTCGCATGGTGTCTCGCTCACACGGCGTCAGCCCCTTACCGCGCAGCACAACAGTGCCGATCCCCACCCTGCCGCCATCACCGAACCTCCTTAAAAAAATAATGCGTTTTCCCAACTCTGGTTGAAAGTTAGTCAAAAGTTAGAAGTTAGTTGAAAATTAGTCAAATGTTGGAAATTAGTCAAAAGTTAGAAGTTAGATAAAAAGTTAGTCAAAAGTTAGTCAAAAGTTAGTTAAAAGTTAGTCAAAGTTAGTCAAAGTTAGTCAAAGTTAGTGAAAAGTTAGTCAAAAATTAGTCAAAAGTTAGTCAAAATTTAGTCAAAAGTTAGAAGTTAGTCAAAAGTTAGAAGTTAGTCAAAAGTTAGTCAAAAGTTAGTTAAAAGTTAGTCAAAGTTAGTCAAAGTTAGTGAAAAGTTAGTCAAAAATTAGTCAAAAGTTAGTCAAAATTTAGTCAAAAGTTAGAAGTTAGTCAAAAGTTAGAAGTTAGTCAAAAGTTAGTCAAAAGTTAGTCAAAAGTTAGTCAAAAGTTAGAAGTTAGTTAAAAGTTAGAAATGAAACAGGTCGCAAAGGACTATTGCTAAGATTTTCAGGTATCCGGATAGTTCGTCTCTGAGAGATCGCCCGTCTGTCTATCGCGACCTGTTTTAACCGCAGACTTCTAATGATATTATATTTATTCATTTATTTTTAAATTTTTCGAAAGATTTTGCTATTTATCTACTTATTTATTAACTTTTTCAACGATTTTCCGATGTAATTATTTATATATTTATTTATTAAGCAAATTTTTCTAAAGTAATGGGACTATCATATATCCATTACCACGTTCATTACACATTACTTTAAAAAACGGTGATGGATGTGAGTTCCATTACTCATTAAAAAAGTAATGGGTGATGGATGTGAGTACCATTACTCATTAAAAAAGTAATGGGTGATGGATCCCTGCTCCATTACTCATTAAAAAAGTAATGGGTGTTGGATCCCTGCTCCATTACTCATTAATAAAGTAATGTGGGATGGATCTCTGCTCCGTTACTCATTAATAAAGTAATGGATAGTGGATGTGAGTTCCATTACTTATTAAAATGTAATGGGTAATGGATGTGTGTTCCATTACTCATTAATAAAGTAATGGGTGATGGATCTCTGCTCCATTACTCATTGATAAAGTAATGGGTAGTGGATCCGAATTCCATAATCCTTTTTTTTCGTAAAAAATAATGCATTATTTTCACATTAAAAATTTCACAACTCTGATACATACACACTAGGGCTGTTCAAAAAAACATAATTTTCTTATAATCGGTTGCTCCTGAAATGCTGTATTGATTATCACCAAAAAAAATGTTTTCGCGAAAGCTGGCAGTTGTGCGATGATATTAAGTACTGCCGCATCAAGGCCAAAGTTCATGAAAAGCGGTGATTTTTATAAATTTTTTTTTTACGTGGTGAAGCGCTCTTGGAGATTGTGGTTGCTTTCGATAGACTATGAAATTGTGTAAAGGCAGAAACATGTTCGATAATGTTTAGTACTGCCGCATCGACATTGAAGTTACCAAAATCAAAAAATTAAATCCTTTAAAACATTGAAATATTCGTCTGCTCATCGACTATTTCGTGCGATTTCAAATGTAAAAAAGGCTCTTGAAACGGGAGTCATGTATGATCTTAATCATGATGATGATAAGCGATTTTCGAATTTTGGGAAACTGCGATATCGATGCGGCAGTACTAAATTTGATCATACAGGACTCCCGTTTCATGAGCCATTTTTTCATTTGAAAACGCGCGAAATAGTCGATGAGCAGATGAATATTTCAATGTTTTAAAGGATTTCATTTTTTATTTTGTTAACTTCAATGTCGATGCGGCAGTACTAAACATTATCGAACATGTTTCTGCCTTTAGACAATTTCATAGTCTATCGAAAGCAACCACAATCTCCATGAGCGCTTCACCAAGTAAAAAAAAAATTTCTAAAAATTGCCGCTTTTAATTAATTGTGGCCTTGATGCGGCAGTACTTAATATCATCGCACAACTCCCAGCTTTCGGGAAAACATCTTTTTTGTGATAATCAATACAGCATTTCAGGAGCAATCGATTATAAGAAAATTATGTTTTTTTGAACAGCGCTAATACACACACATACATACGGACTTTTTTTCTAGATCACTTTTCTGGACGTTTTGGACAATTCTAATTGTCCTGACATAAAAATCTCGATTTTTTTTTTTCATGAAAACAAAGCTTCCTCTATGAGGAAGTAAAAAGGATGCAAAGTAGAACTTTGCACATTGCTTCCTCATTAATTTTCATCTTTCGCAACGCCGCCTCTATGAGGATGTTTCTTTATTTTATTTTTGGCTTCCTCATAGACGAAGCTTTGCGAAAGATGAAAATTATTGACGAAGCAATGTGCAAAGTTCTACTTTGCATCCTTATTTTAAATACAAATTAAAGAAGTACGAAAACAAAAATTTTCAAAAATTCAAAATTCTGTAAAATCTAAACCGCTTTGTGTATTTCGTTTAAATTCAATATTAATCGTTATTTTTCATTGCTTTATTCGTCAAAAACTGTTTAAGCTCATTATCTAAAAAATTGTAGCAGCTAGAGAACATAGAGAAATTTTTTGAAAAATTCAATGTCTTATAAAATCTGAACCACTTTACCAATCTTCACCAAATTCGATATCTACTACAACTGGATGTTAATTTTATCTTGCACAAGATTTGAGCAGTTTTGGTCGAACTTAACTTGAATAAGAACGAAAACTAAATTTTTTCGAAAATTCAAAATTTTATAAAATCTAAACCGCTTTATGGATTTCGCTCAAATTGAATACCGACCTACATTTTTCATTTCTCTATTTGTCCAGAACTATTTAGCTTATTAGCTGAAAAATTGCGCAAGCTAGAGAACATACAGACATTTTTCGAAAAATGTAAAGGCTTATAAAATCTGAATTTTTTTTTTCAATTTTTTCGAAAATGTATACACAGGAAGGGGTGTCGCTCCTCTACCAGCGTGCCAAATTTCAGTTTGATTGTTAAAGCCATTTTCGAGATACAGCGGTTTGCTGTATCTATTTTGCAAGCGTGCCACACACACAAATACACACATACATACATACATACATCCCGATTTTTTCTAAACCACTTTTCTCGACGTTTTGGATAATTCTGAGTGTCCTGACATGAAAAACCTCAACAAAAAAAATAATTTTTTTGACGAAAACAAAGTTTCCTCTATTAGGAAGCAAAAAATGAAAATATCATTAATACGACAACCCTAGAATATGCCTAATTATCGTATTGAGCGAACTTGCGTTTTCTTTTTTAGCAACACATCCCCGAGCGGTCACTGTAACGATCTCGTCGTCAATAGTAAATGCAACTTTACAGCGGGTCGCTACAAGATGCACTTCGATGTCGACAAGTACTTCACTCTTAGACGCATCGAGACAATGTATCCATTTATCGAGATAGTATTCGACGTGAAAAATCCAACGGGAAATTATCACATACCTGTTCTGCTCAGCCCATTCGGTTACACGACTTACCGAGGCTCGGACAGATGAGTTTGAATCACAGGAATTACATTTACTCATCAGATGCCTTAAGCTCAGTATAACTATTCTTATTGCCGGATATTAATGAAAAAAAATCGGCGGATATTAATGAGTAAAAGTAATTTTGATAAAATTGTAAATAACATAACCGTCGAATACGTTATACATTCTTGCACATAAATGTAATAGTGAGCTAAATAATTTTTTAAGCAGAGTACATGCGTAAAAGCATATAAAATATCGATATTAATCAATGTAAATAGTGTAAGAAATTGGAACGAGACAGATATTTTTGTGAAACTGATATTTTGTTCTATTGAAATGTTTTAAATAAACTATCCTACTTAAAACAATGACGAGACTTGTTTTTCATTTAGTTAGTAACATTAGAATATAACTTTTACTAAACAATTATTAAACAAATCGATTTGTTTTTGCATAAATTAATAGTGTAATGTTTCAAAAATATTTTGACACGGTTTTATTATTGAATTCGTGAAATTGACGAAGTTGCATCCAGCGTCACGACAAAAGTTTCACGCCAGAAAAAAAAAGATAAAAAAATAATTCAATTCATAATTGAGAGATGAGCGAGAATTAAATGTACAAATGTATTTAAATCTGATGATTTCTGGCGCGTTTCGTTCGGCCATGAAGAGATACGGAGATAGTGAAAAAAGAGTGAAGCAGCAATATATCTACGCCCTGACCTTTGAGATTACACTGAGAGCCCGATTCAGTCAGTTTGTCTACTCGAGACGGTCAGTTTGACTTAATAAATCTAACATATTGAATTGTAGATAATTGCACATCTCAAGTCAATATCTATTGATTTCGAACATTATATATCGTGATTTTATTAATCGCTGTTATCCAGACGATTATTGATAACAAAGATCCACGAATTTACTTCTGTTTCTGATATTACATAGATCGAAACGAAATGGCATCAGTGAGAGTTGCGATCGTGGAAAAGCCACCGATTACCACTCACGTTTTGGACACCACGAAGGGTCTTCCGGTCAGTAGTTTACCAGTGAGTCTGCACAAGCTGGTGAATGGCCAGTGGATCTCACTGAACAATAGGCAAGTTGCAATAAACAGCTTAAAGTCCTCATAGAAAAATACGCATGTATTTGTCTGTAATATTTTGTAGAACAGGATTTATATGGCTTGTTCTGACCGTTCGGATATTAAGTACATTGTATTTCCACAATAAATCGTGGCGTCGAGACTTTTCTTATAACCGACCGTAAGTACAATTGGTGCGCCAAGCCTTTTCCCGAACGACAGGTGACTGCATTCTCAAACGGTCATAAACCCTCATCGCTAATCCCTTACCATTGTATAAACGGTCCAAGCCACAATATAATCATAACAGAACAAAATAATACAATTTAAGATATTTTGCCAACTATTTCTTCGTAAGTGCACTTAACTTTCTTTGTAAGTATATTTAATGAAGAAGTCAAATTTGTTTACCGTACTTTCTAGTAGAGGAAAAATACGGAAATAATATGGAACACTGTAAAAAAAATATTTCTTAAAATTAAGAGACTTGTATCGAAAGTACCATATGCATAAACTGTGCATTAAATGTCATAAACCTTTATATTGAATTTTCATACGAACGAAAAAATGTAGCTTTCGATAACAATACCACACAATTGTTTCTGGTTTTTCCATCGCTGCAAGATATTTTTCGGTGAATATGTTTGAAAATTCCTAGACATTCCTTTTGATATTTAATGACCATGTATATTAAACTTCATAAACATTTATGTTGAATTTTCATATGAGCGGTATCTGAAAATTCAAATACATATGGGGGATTCCACGGGACTTTCGCCACCCCGAAAAAAAAAAATCTCAAATTTTTTCTAAAAATCAGATTCAATGGTGTCTATTGATGGACCAAATTTCAAAATTCTAAAAAAATATTTGACCGGATATGCAAATTTTTCCGTTTTTTATCATTTTTCATTTAATCTGTAATATCTAAGAAACTATTGATCGTATCGAAATCATTAAAAGACGAAAATGTGAATTTTTTTATTGCCAACAAGAAAAAAAATATATTCAAAATTAATTGTTTAATTTCAGGTCACATTTTATTGAAAAAACAACAAAATTATTATTTTTTTATGGTTGGACTTCAGATTTTTTCATCGGACAAATTGCCTCGGAATCTTTGAGTGATCGCCGAATTTTGAGTATTTTTTTTTCATGGGATGGCCAAATGCTGTGACGTTACAGCAATTTGAATGTTTTTAATATCTAAAAAAAATCCATATTCAAAATTTAAATTAATTAAAATGGTTGGACTTCAGATTTTTTTCATCGGACAAATTGCCTCGGAATCTTTGAGTGATCGCCGAATTTTGAGTATTTTTTTTTTCATGGCATGACCCAATGCTGTGACGTTACAGCAATTTGAATGTTTTTAATATATAAAAAAAATCCATATTCAAAATTAAAATTAATTAAAATGGTTGGACTTCGGATTTTTCCATCGGACAAATTGCCTCGAAATCTTTGAGTGATCGCCGAATTTTGAGTATTTTTTTCTCATGGGATGGCCCAATGCTGTGGATCTTACAGCAATTTGAATTTTTTAAATGTATTTAAAAAAATGCATATTGCTGTAACATCACAGAATTAAGCCATCCCATGAAAAAAAAAATACTCAAAATTCGGCGATCACTCAAAGATTTCGAGGCAATTGTTCCGATGAAAAAATCCGAAGTCCAACTATTTTAATTAATTTTTATTTTGAATATGGAATTTTTTAATATATTAAAAACATTCAAATTGCTGTAACGTCACAGCATGGGGCCATCCCATGAAAAAAAAAATACTCAAAATTCGGCGATCACTCAAAGATTTCGAGGCAATTGGTCCGATGAAAAAATCCGAAGTCCAACCATTTTAATTAATTTTAATTTTGAATATGGATTTTTTTATATATTAAAAACATTCAAATTGCTGTAACCTCACAGCATTGGGCCATCCCATGAAAAAAAAAATACTCAAAATTCGGCGATCACTCAAAGATTCCGAGGCAATTTGTCCGATGAAAAAATCTGAAGTCCAACCATTTTAATTAATTTTAATTTTGAATATGGATTTTTTTTTATATATTAAAAACACTCAAATTGCTGTAACGCCACAGCATTGGGCCATCCCATGAAAAAAAAATACTCAAAATTCGGCGATCACTTAAAGATGCCGAGACAATTTGTCCGATGAAGTACAACCATAAAAAAAAAATAATTTTGTTGTTTCTTCCATAAAATGTGACCTGAAATTAAGCAATTAATTTTGAATATATTTTTTTCTTGTTGGCCATTAAAAAAATGCACATTTTCGTCTTTTAATGATTTTGATACGATCAATAGTTTCTGAGATATTACAGATTAAATGAAAAACGATAAAAAACAAAAAAATTTGCATATTCCGATCAACTATTTGTTTAGAATTTTGAAATTTGGTCCATCAATAGACACCGCTGAACCTGATTTTTAGATGAAATTTGAGATTTTTTTTTTTAGGGGGTGGCGAAAGTCCCGTGGAAACCCCCATATGTGTTGGAAATTTAAAATGGACGTAAAAACAATTAAAAAAATATAAATATTAGTCGGACATTATTTTTTTACATAAATTATGTCATCAGAAATTGTTGGGAATGGGTTTTGCCACAAAAAAATTTTTCGCTTACACTGAGCTTTGAATCTATGACCTACCTACCTAAGTACGCACGCACACTACCGACTGGGCTATCAACGACTTAGTAATTTTGGATATCTAAATGACATAAGAGCTGTACAAATATTATTTTCTCAAGCATACTCATAATTGACATAATAAAATATTCAATTGATTGCAATCAGAGCGCAAAGTGAGTTGAAAATATTTTCAAGTGAACATAATTTCTGGATGAACGGAATCTTTTTGAAAATCTCGAGTAACTTATCAGAAGTCGATGCTAAGTAGTAAGTTTTAGCGGTCTAGTGCGAGTTTTTTTCGTTATTGGAAAATGTGTATTAAATTTCAAATCAGTCACTAAAATTCCAAAAATTCATGTTGATTTTCATGTACTAATTTAGTAATGATTGATTTAGTAACCATGTGTTGTAATTTTATATCACCGGATTGATAAAATCCATACACGCATGCTAAATTTACTATGCAACTATATTAATGTTTATTTCATATAGCGAGTTTTGTAAATTTCTCACACTTTTGTGTAGCAAAAACGAAAACATTTTTCAATATCAGTAACTGTAATTTGAGTAACTTTGATCTTACATTTAATGGAACAATGTATATTAAATTTCAAATCCGGTACGAAAATTCCGAAAATGCATATTGATTTTCATATACTAATTTAGTAAATGATTTAATAATCATGTGTTGTAATTTCCAATCACCGGATTATCAAAATTCATATATATGTATTAAATTTACTATGCAAACATATTAATTCCGATTTCCTATACCAAGTTTTACAAAATTCATACACATTTGTATAGGAAAAACGCGAACATTTTTTACAGTGAAAGTTTGACTTTGCAACTTTTTTATTTTAATTAATAATTTCGTGATTATAAAATAGGCTATTATTAATTTGCAATTGAGGCATCCCTGTCTAATAAATAGATAAATAAATAAATAAATTTCAGTGAGACTACTGGAAACGGACGCTGTGAAGATTGTGACAGGAGAATTTATATTTATAAGTCTTTCCTCGACGTAACACGCCAGACTTTCACCTCGAGGGCTAATTTCGCATTAAAGTAATATCTAAATAGCGTACAACGCATAAGACTATGTGATTCTGCGACTTTTGTTAATTATGATTGAGATTATTTGTCAAAGATTGTAGCATCCCGAATCGTCAAAACCTCGGTTCAAAAGAACACACCATCGCCACGCGTCCCGACCGGACGGAAGGAACAGAAGTCGATAGCGCACGCGTCAAAGTATCGATTTTCCCACGAGTCCATTGAAGGGCCACATCGAGCGCGATCTATGACACTTCTCGATTCGTAGCGAACGAGCAAGGAGGTCAGCGCTCGAGGTGAATAATAAATAAAATTCGAGTTGGATAAAATTACGTGAGTACGACTATTTATATTTCACGTTTCCGAACAGATCTCTTTTCTGATTCTGTGCTTTACTTTCTTGGGTCTTTCCATTACCCTCCCTGTGGATGTCCATCTCTGTAGAGCTAGCTGTTATTAGACAAGTTATTAGGTCTTGAAAACTAATTGGCGCCCTAAATGATTTAATTAGACAAAGAGTATATAGAGCCTCGGCAGCCATTGACCCAGGCCGCGCCGAGTGTTAGCTTTATTTAGATAAAATATTAAGAAATAAAATAAAGCTGTCTCAAGATCTTCTTCCAATCGGAAGTCCGGATTTCACCGTTGGACGCTACAAGATTCGTTTCGAAGTAGAGAAGTATTTTCTCACCACGAAGATACCGGCCTTGTATCCAATAGTCGAGATAATCTTCGACATCAAGAATTCCCAGGAGCATTATCATTTGCCACTGCTATTGAATCCATTTGGATATAGCACGTATCGAGGCTCGTGAATAAAATACTTTTGTATTTTATCGCTTTCGACGGTCGCGCCTAATTTATGTTCGGTGCTCTGCTCACGCAATGCGCCACAGTGATGTACATTCCTTTTCTAAGGCTACTTACGTAGAAGACATCCGTCGAAGCAATTTCTCGTTGAATAGTGACATACGCGGATATGCGCTTGATGAAAATTACAGACGATTTTTTTTGTTGTTAATGTATGGTTGCATAATTATCAGTGAATTATTCGACCTGACTTAACACACCAAGCGAATTTCCTGTGTAAATTTCGAAGGCATTTAATGCACTACACTGTTAGAAATTTTTGTATGAAAATTAACATTCTGTATTAGAAGTTTTTTGCGGATTCGCGTATATTAAATTTAATATATAAATATTAATTAGTATAGAGTATACTAAACACTTTATAAAAGTTGTGTTAATAACATAATTATTTGAATTTTACCTGTATATTAAATAAAATGTAATATAAAATTACAAATTTAAATTTTTTAATTAAATAAAATTTAATATACCGTATCTGAAAAGGAACTTCCAATACATATATTAATTTAAAAAATATTTTTAACGGTGTATTAACGAATAATTTAAACGGTGTGATGGAATAAAAACTGAAGAAAGTTTGAAGTTTTATTTCCCACCTGTTTTTGTGTTTCTTATTCGTTATTTTATTACTAAATGTAACAAACTTACAAATTCTTCTTACGTTTTGTGAAGTCAATTGAGAGCATTTTGGACCATACGTAGACTGTTCTTGAACGACGCTTAGGATTGAATCAGACATGAATTCGTTAAAAAGTTAAAATTTGTGGGACTTTTGATTTTTTTTAAATTTGTTTTCACTCAACAATTTTTTTTCTACGATTTTTTAAGTATCGTTATTCTGAAATTTGATTTACAAGTAGACTATCATCAGACAAGTTGATTTTAAGGGGATTTGGTTTATTTTACTTCCTAAGTAAAATAAACCAAACCAAACCAAGCCTTGTTTTCATGAAAATTTCTTTTTCGGGATTTTTATGTCAAGACACTTAAAATGCTCCAAAATATTGAGAAAAGTCGTTTAGAAATTTCAATCACCTATAACTCATGAACCGTTCATCGGATTGAGCTGAAATTTTGCACACAAGTGAAGCAGCAGCCCATCTTTGACTATTGCAATTTTTTCAGAAACGTATGCAGAAATGTTAATTTTATAGATTTTTTAATTTTTCAAAAAAAGGACGTGCGCACTGTAGACTTCGTAAAAGTGACGATATTTTGCTAAATAATTCTTCATAAATGCGGGTAGTCTTAATGGTGTTTGGTATTGAATTTGACCGAAATTGTAAAAGCGGTTCGGATTTTATAATTTTGAAATTTTAGAAAAATTCACGTTTTTGACCTAACTTTAGCAAGACATAAGACAACGAACTAAAATTTTATACATAAAATTGGTACTATTCAACGATGATTAGTACATAGTTTCGTCATAATCTCCAATGTGGTTCAAATTTCTCAGAATTGTAACTTTTTGAAAAATGATGTGATTTTAAATATTATTAAAAAAATTATGTTACTATTTGATTGCAAAATGTGAAATAACAAATACAAATTAAATACATAAAATCAGTACTACTCTGCGATGATTGGCTTATAGTTTCGTCACAAACGTGGTTCAAATTTCTTATAATTTGAAATTTTAGAATAAATTATATTATTGCATTAGCTTTTGCAAAACATAATATAGGGAATACAAATTTTGTATACGAAATCAGTACTGTTCAGCAATAACAGGTACATAGTTTGGTCATAATTTGTTATGTAGTTCCAATTTGTAAGAATTACAAATTTTATTTAAAAAAAAATTATGTTATTTCCTTATAGATAGATAAATATTATAACAATATTGGGTTATAATATATTTATATTAAAAAGTTACAGTTTATTTAAATAAAGCTGCAAAGTAGAACTTTGCAAATTGCTTCCTCATTATTTTTTGTTTTACTTGCAAAGTTTTACTTTGCAGATTTTTAAAATAAATTAAGTTTTTACTCCAACTTCTAAAAAGCTTTTTAAATAATAGTTGCAAAGTTATGCTTGGCTTATAGCTTCCTCATTTTTCGATCTTTCTTATAGCTTCCTCTATAAGGAAGCCAAATTTGATCAGCATATATTCTCGTAGAGGAAGCTTTAAGAAAGATGCAAAAATGCATTTGCAACCTTTTATTTTTAGATCCAAGTTAAATACACATTTAATATCAGAGATGACAAATTTTATATACGAAATCAGTACTGTTCAGCAACAACAGGTACATAGTTTCGTCATAATTTGTTATGTAGTTCAAACTTTTAAGAATTAATTTTTTTTAAAATTACGTTATTTCATTATAGATAGATAAATATTATGAGAATATTGAGTTATAATATATTTATATTGAAAAGTTACGGTTTGTTTAAATGAAGCTGCAAAGTAGAACTTTGCAAATTGCTTCCTTGTTATTTTTTGATTTACTTGCAAAGTTTCAAAATAAATTAAGTCTTTACTCCATCTCCCAAAAAGCTTTATAAATAATAATTGCAATATCATACTTTGCTCATAGCTTCCCCATTTTTCGTTCTTTCTTATAGCTTCCTCTATGAGGAAGGCAAATTTGATCAGCATACTTTCTAGTAGAGGAAGCTTTAAGAAAGATGCAAAAATGCCTTTGCAACCTTTATTTTTGTAGATCCAAATTAAAGAAAACATTTAATGTCAGAGACGACTGCTCTTCTTGTACCTCCGCTTATGGTGGCAGGTTTTTCCTTCGTTTACTCCTTGACTTCCAAGCCCCCACTCATCATCCCCCGGCCAATAGGCTTGCAGTCGACCCTTGACCATGGGCCCCTCGATCCTATATAAACCCTTTACAACAATCTTTCAATACCACATTTTTGGAAGAGTCAAGTTCGCAAGTACATCGAGAACATCAACAATTCGAAGATGAGCTTCTTCAGGAAAAAGGAACCAGTCGTCGTGCAACGTAAACAGAGGTGAGTAACTTTTAATATTCACAATATTAATTTTTCAACTTAAACGTATACTATATACAATTTTTCATTTTTATAAAAAATTTATTTCCATAATATTTGAGATTTTCTAAATATCGAGCAGAAGGGAAATAATAAAAGGATTATTAATTTTTATTAATTTTGTATGTAAATGAAAAACGAATATTAAACGTATGGTTATTTCAAACACCGTTTTTTTTAGAAGAGTAAAAAAATATCTGTTTACGCAAAAATGAATATGTTAAGCTCTATGCGGTGTTAATTAGAACATTTTTTTTCGTCAGTCTAATATAGAATATTAAAATTGTGGAAAAAATTCAATTATTTAATACTTCAATTATTTTTCCAGATTTTCATCATTCATACAATCGTGGTTTGAGAGTCGTGAGCGTTGCACCTCGAGTGACAATCTCAAATCCTGTGTGAATGCTGTGGACGCCGAGGGCTTAACGAAGCTTTACGTTGCTTCCTTGAAAGGATGTTCGACCACCGTCCAGAAACTTTTGCAAGGAGCCGCTGACGTAAATGCCAAAGTTACGTCTCACATCACTGATGCAGGCTACATACCGCTTCATTATGCTATCAGGGAAGGAAATGTGGAAATCGTGAAGACACTTTTGAAAAACTGTGGCTTCACTGCGCTTCACATTGCTGCTAAGAGTGGAAATGAACCAATTGCCGAAGCTCTTCTGAACCACGGAGCTTCCATCAATTCCGAATACACTTTACGGTATCGTAAAATTGCTGTTAGCATCAGGAGCCAGAAAAGACAACAATCAGAGAACGCCGATATTTCATGCTATTGTGAATTTGGACGTGAGGATAACTAAGCTGTTGTTAAGTCATGGTGCGAATGTCGACACAGAAGAAAACTGAACTATTTGATGTGAATGTGAATGTGTGTGTGTGCTGGATTATGAAATCGGGCGAAAATGTATAATGATATAGACTACTTTTTTCGTTTTCCAAAAAAATGTATGTGACGTATATCAAATTTTGTATGAATCGTTTAGTTTTAAGTGAAAATAAATTTATTTTTTATTGAAATTTTTTTGTATTTTTGTGTTGATTATTTCACCAGCGAACTCGAAATAAATAGAAATATGTAAAAGAATGATTTCCTTCTGCTTAGAAATGTAACATTACAGTCTCAATGTATTATCGTATATTTTGATTAAACCTATTTCCAAGAGTAAATAAAATAAATATAAATTTTCGAAAAATCTTAAGAATTGAGTTAGAATTTTTTGTTTTTTAAATTTTATATCGGAAAATAATTATAGAAAATCTTATACTTATTCCTATTGTGAAGGTAGTTCCTTTCGAACTTTTCAGCGACTCTGCAGTATCGGTAACTCAGTTGATATCACTAAGCTTGGTTGAAAAAAAAAAATAGCCAAAGTAAAGAAGAACAGCAATAAATCTGAACTCTGACCTTTGAGAGTAAACTCTAGGGCCTGGACTGTCGGTGAATTTACACGTGCCGGTCATCTTTACGAAATGAACATACATTTCATCAGCGGACATGACAAGGAAGGTCAGGAATCTGAAGAGTGTTGTGACACATTAATGATATAAGTACCTATATTCCTGTCTCCGGAGAAATCCTAGGGTAAATAATGCGACAAGTACAGAAGAGGGAATGATAAAAGAATGAAAAAAAAAAACGTTTTTTTAATACAAAATTTATAGCCGTATATTTATAGGGGCGAAGTAATGTACCTAATTAAAGCGTAATTCCTTTTTTTCACATACTGTCAATAGTTTTTACAAAATAGTAAGGCATTTTGTGCTAATCTATACAGCGCACTAATTGATAATTAATTAGTTATCTTTGTAAAACTAACATCTCTTTTTGCCGTATCTTTTTCATCAAATCTTTTTCATCTTTTTTTTCTGCAAATCATTGTTCTGTCGTACATTTCAAGTTTTCCTCTTCTTTAGCTTCATTTATACTTTATACAACAGTTTTGTTTCACGCGGTAGTATAATTCAGAGTTCACAATTGTGATAATCAATGGATTGATTAAGTCGTTAAGTTGATTAGGCGCTGGATTTCTAATTCGGTGGAAGATAACTTCTGTCGACTTTCATAGTAGGAGGTAAATAAGTGCTAGCGCCTGGACCTCCACCTCTACCCCCACTTCCTCCACCACCCGAAGATATCGCGCCTGGACCTCCAGGCGTCAATCCCGGCTTTTGGCCCCCGCCAGATTGTCGGGAACTACCACCGCCAGGTTTACCAGTTCCAAAGGTGAAGCTCGCTCTATTGCCATTCTCGTCAGCTACATACCTTAAATAAACAGAGATAATGCGATGTTTCGAAAATCTGTAGGGGAACTTCGGGAACCGTGTGACACAGGAAGCTATGTGACAGTGAAGATTGTCCGCGCTGTATTGGCAAAAATAATTCAAATTTTTATGGGACTTTAGTGAAGCGAAAAGCATTGCACTAATGCAAAGATAATTTTTGCCCGGGCCCAAATAAAACAGTAAAAATAAGAATGCAAAGTAGAACTTTGCCGATTGCTGCCTCATTAATTTTCATGTTTCGCAACGTCGCCGCTATGAGGAAGTTTCTTTATTTTATTTTTGGCTTCCTCATAGAGGAAGCTTTGCGAAAGATGAAAATTATTGACGAATCAATGTGAAAAGTTCTACTTTGCATCCTTATTTTAAATACAAATTAAAGAAGTACGAAAATAAAAATTTTCATAAATTCAAAATTCTATAAAATCTAAACCGCTTTATGTATTTCGTTTAAGGGGAGGGAGTCAGGTCAAAAAAATTGAATTTGAAAATTCAATATCATCCAAATTCTCTTGCATGTAAAAATGGTCAGTGAGCTATGTTGTTGGTACTCGATGAAAGGATTTTTTACTGTTGTCTGACTTGCATATGCCTTTCAGTATTAACTTAAGCAAAGATTTGAGGTTTTCCACTCTGCGTGTGATTCAGACCAAACTGATAGCCAGATTGGGCTAGTTGACGTCTCATTTTCTTCTTTACAAAAAGATAACACCAGCTAAGCGGAGCAAAATATTTTTTTTTCATCCTGAAAGCAAAGTTAATCAATAATTTAGAAAATAGCTTAAAATTTATTTATTATAAATGATGTCATTTAAAAACTATTACCTTTTATTAACATTTGCTCCGCTTAGCCGGTGTATCTTTTTATGAAAAAGAAAATGAGACGTCAACCAGCCCAATCTGCCTAGCAGTTTGGTCTGAATCACGCGCAGAATAGGTTGAAGACCAAGTTTCGGCAAATGGCATCTAAAGTTTATGACCCAAAAAAAAAATTTTGCGCTGCTTTTACCTTTGGGGCATCTTAGTACCGTTAATGAACAAAATAAAAATATTATTTGCAAGTCAGATTTCACAATATTAGTAAAGATTTTACAAATAAATGTAATTTTTTAATAACAAATAACTAAGTAAATGAATGCATAATATTTTTAAAAACCTGTGAATAACACTGGGATGATCTCTTTTATTGACATCACTGACAATTTGTCCAGTGTTGAAACATTCAGAAATGTACTGCAAACACATTAAATCACCACTTCAAAAGAAATAATAGATATTTGAACATTTCTGATGATTGTTGATTCTGTCTTAAACACTGTTAATTTAAAAAAAACAGCAAATGGCCAATAGAATTAAGCTAATAACATAGTATAAACAAAAAATAAAAACGTCAATTAGAGGTTATACCGCTCGAGTGTAGCAGAAGTCAATTTCCCGGCAGTAACACGCTGCGCGGCTTGCCGTCACCTGCCCGAAAGGCAAACCCGTCCTCCGATAAATCGCGCGAAAAATACGAGTGTCACTAGGACCCTCCGTGCGAAATCTCAGAACACGAAAAGATCACAATCCACCGAGCCTAGCGACACGACGGACCGCCGAATAGATTGCAAACGAGTCTAATGTTATAGGCACTGCGATGTTGATCGGTACGATGGACACTCCACCGTCAGACACACAGATCTAATGGTCAGTTGGCCGTTACGCAAAGGACACAAAAGGCAAATCCACCGAAATACACATACGTCTAAATTAGTTTTCATGACCGCCGAGGAATGAGGCTACCGACTGTAGGACGAGGAAGATTAAATACTATCAGCAAGACGCTGATAAGTAATTTCACGAAAAAAGAAAAAGAAACAAGAAAAAGAGATTTTTATTCAATTTAACGGAAATTTTATTAAAAATATTTTTCTTTTTTACAATCACATCAGTTATTTGTTGTATAATCACTACAAGATATTATTATGTTATGATAATCTTGAAATTATATTATAAATGTTCATTTTATAAAGTAATGGAGGCTTAAAACTTTGGTACAAAGCTGCAAAGAAAATATTCTACTTGAGAAATTGTTTCATTTTTAAAATCCTTGTAAATTGCAACACAATTTAATGTTGATAATTTTCATGAAAATAATATGGACTCAGTTCACGCGGCCCCCTTAAATACCTCTAATGAGATTAACAGAATTGTCAGAGGTCTCTCTATACATATCTGACTTTCCCTTTCACTCAAAATTAACATCGTGTAATTAACATCATGCATACTTTCAATTTTTTTTTCGTCCTCGTCCTACAGTCGGTAGTGTCATTCCTCGGCGGTCATGAAAACTAATTTAGACGTATGTGTATTAGGGCTGTTCAAAAAAACATAATTTTCTTATAATCGGTTGCTCCTGAAATGCTGTATTGATTATCACAAGAAAAATGTTTTTGCGAAAGCTGGGAGTTGTGCGATGATATTAAATACTGCCGCATCAATGCCAAAATTCATGAAAAGCGGCGATTTTTAGAAATTTTTTTTTGGCGTGGTGAAGCGCTCAAGAAGATTATGGTTCCTTTCGATAGACTATGATATTGGGTAAAGGCAGAAACAGGTTCGATAATGTTTAGTACTGCCGCATCGACACTGAAGTTAACAAAAACAAAAAATTAAATCCTTTAAAACATTGAAATATTCGTCCGCTCGTCGACTATTTCGCGCGATTTCAAATGAAAAAATGGCTCTTGAAACGAGAGTCATATATGATCATAATCATGATGATGATAAGCGATTTTCGAATTTTGGGAAACTGCGATATCGATGCAGCAGTACTAAATTTGATCATACAGGACTCCCATTTCATGAGCTATTTTTTAATTTGAAAACGCGCGAAATAGTCGATGAGCAGATGAATATTTCAATGTTTTATAGGATTTCATTTTTTATTTTGTTAACTTGAATGTCGATGCGGCAGTACTAAATATTATCGAACATGTTTCTGGCTTTACACAATTTGATAGTCTATCGAAAGCAACCACAATCTCCATGAGCGCTTTAAGACGACAAAAAAAAAATTCCAAAAATCGCCGTTAATAATGAATTTTGGCCTTGATGCGGCAGTACTTATTATTATCGCACAACGCCCAGCTTTCGCAAAAACATTTTTTTTGTGATAATCAATACAGCATTTCAGGAGCAACCGATTATAAAGAAATTATGTTTTTTTCAACAGCCCTAATGTGTATTTCGGTGGATTTGCCTTTTGTGTGCTTTGCGTACCGGCCAACTGACCATTAGATCTGTGTGTCTGACGGTGGAGTGTCCATCATACCGATCAACATCGCAGTGCCTATAACATTAGACTCGTTTGCAATCGATTCGACGGTCCGTCGTGTCGCTAGACTCGGTGGATTGTGATCTTTTCGTGTTCTGAGATTTCGCCCGGAGGGTCCTAGTGACACTCGTATTTTTCGCGCGAATTATCGGAGGACGGGTTTGTCTTTCGGGCAGGTGACGGCAAGCCATATAATGTATATAAAAAAATGTTTTCTTAAAATTATTACGAATTACGATTTTTTTGAGACCCTATGCGGAATGGCAAGATTTTTTGACGAAAGTTTCTACGTAATTCAAGTTTTACGGAATAATTCAGAATATTGAAAAAAAACATTTAATTACGTTGAATAATTTGCGGATAATCGAGGTTCTACTGTACTGACGGAAATTGCATGAGTGTAAAAGTGGCGGCACCATAGGAATCACGTGAATGTGAGGATGAAGTTCCATCATATCGCTCTAAGATGATCAAAATTTTGACCAAGTCGACTTTTTTTTTTCCGAAAAAAAAATAATGCTAAGTCGAACCTTGCACATTGTTTCCTCATTCTTTTTCGCTTTTTACAAAGCCGCCTCTATGAGGAAGTTTCTTTATTTTATTTTTGGCTTCCTCATAGAGGAAGCTTTGCGAAAGATGAAAATTATTGACGAAGTTGATGATTTCTGACGTTCTATGAAATCCAGAGCGACACCAATAAATTTTCTTAAAAATTCAACATCACGTAAAACCCGATCCGCTTTATCGATCATCACCAAATTTGGTACGTAGTAGGACTGAATGTTATTTTTCCTGTGTCGAAAATTTCAGTCGATTAGTTGAAATTTTACCTGAATTAGAGCAAAACGAAAATTTTTCAAAAAATTCAAAATCTCATAAAAATCGAACCGCTTTACCGATTTGGCCCAAATTCAATACCAAAGGTCGTGTCACTTTGTTGAATTTTAATACGAAATTTTAGCCCGATAGCTAAGAATTCGTTTGCGTTGTAGCATTTACGTACTTTTTTCAAAATTTCAAAATTCTTATAAAAATGAAATGCGTTAAGCGATTTTTGTAAAATGTATACCAATTGAAGATTAGCCAGTACTGTGCATGTAGTTTAAATTTTAGTTGATTCGGTCGAATACTTTATAAGTTACTGTTATATGAATTTTTGGCCTTTCATCACACACACACACATACATAAATCCGGACAATTTTTCTAAATCACTTTTCTCCATGTTTCAGACCATTTTAAACGTTTTGACATGAAAATCTCGAAAAAATTTTTTTTCATGAAAACAAAGCTTCCTCTATGAGGAAGCGAAATTGTCGACTTTATTATTATTTTTATTTTTATTCACAAATTGTGAACAGTCCATAGAACATAGACACGTTACAAAAAAAAATTGCACGTGCGAAAAAAAAGCAACAATAAATTGCATTTTTTTTCAGGATGGTTGACGTCAGTTCCCTTTCAGGATACCAGAGCATTCTGCACGTACTGCAATAAGAATTTGTATGCCCATCGTCTTTCCCTTCTAAAGCACACTTGTACCATGAAACATCAGAGAGCAGCTTTGATGCATCAAAACGAAATGAACGCGAAGCAAGCGGCGGCTGTGAAGATAGCCGAAATCGAGGCAGGATACGAAGAAGAAGGAGACGTTGAAGAGGTGATTGTTGCATTGTTCTTTAAATTTTGTTAATGATTGAATACTAAATTTAACAAAAATAACTCGAATTATTTTCAGTGATAAATAAGGCATTTCATATCAGTTCAATTATTAAAAAAAGTGTTTCTCAAATAATTTATAAAAATTAGTTTATATAATTTTTTAATATCCCGGGAAAAAATGATTATATATGATCATGTATGACCATTTATAACTATATAGAATTATATATAACTATATATTTAAAATGTCTCTAGAGACTAAATTCGTATATAATTATACATAATCGTATGTAATTATATATAATTCTATATGATTATATATGACCATATATAATGATTTTATGTCGGGATATCAATTGATTTTTCAAAATCATTTGGAGAAAACATTTTTTTTACTGTTCAAAGTGATATGGAATGCCTGAAATGTCCCTGATTTATCAATAAAACAGTTTTTGGTTACTTCAGATACATTTGGTCCAGAGAGAAAGCGATCACGAGGGTGAAGATGACGCCGAAGAGTACGAATATGTCGTCGAAAGTTTGGAAATCGAAGATGAGGAGCTGAATATTTCTCAATGTAAACGAGAGGATCCCGACGTTTCGGAACAGCATGAGGAAGACGAGGAGGAAGATGAGAGCATACATTGTTCCACGGACGAGGACGACCCGATGCCAATTAATAAACGAATAAAGATAGAAAGAGATGTAAGAACGGAGCATTTGAATTTAATTAAAAATACATTAAAATTCACTCTTAACTTTCGTAAAGGAAGCCAAAATTTGATGAACATATTTTCTCATAAAATTAGATTTATGAAAAGTGAAAAATAATGAGATAGCAATATGCAAGTTTCTACGTTTTCAGTTTTTGCTTCCTCGTAGAGGAAGCTTTGTTTTCATGAAAAAATTTTTTTTTCGAGATTTTCATGTCAAAACGTTTAAAATGGTCTGAAATGTCGAGAAAAGTGATTTAGAAAAATTGTTCGGATGTGTGTGTGATGAAAGGTCAAAAATTCATATAACTGTAACTTATAAACTATTTGAGCGAATCAGCTAAAATTTAAACAGCATGTACAGTACTGGCTAATCTTCAATTGGTATAAATTTTACAAAAATCGCTTAACGCATTTCATTTTTATAAGAATTTTGAAATTTTGAAAAAAGTACGTAAATGCTCTTGCTCGAACGAATTTCGAGCTATCGGGCTGAAACTTCGTATTAAAATTGAACAAAGTGATACGACCTTTGGTAGTGAATTTGGGCCAAATCGGTAAAACGGTTCGGTTTTTATGAGATTTTGAATTTTTCGAAAAATTTTCATTTTGCTCTAATTCAGGTAAAATTTCAACTAATCGACATGAAATTTTTTACACAGAAAAAATAACATTTAGCCCTGCTACGTACCAAATTTAGTGATTATCCGTAAAGTGGTTCGGATTTTACGTGATTATGAATTTTTAAAAAAATTTAATGGTGTGGATTTCATGAAACGTCAGAAATCATCAACTTCGTCAATAATTTTCATCTTTCGCAAAGCTTCCTCTATGGGGAAGCCAAAAATAAAATAAGGGAACTTCCTCATAGAGGCGGCTTTGTAAAAAGCACTGTTAAAAATATTTTGAAAATTAATATATATATATTGGAAGTTCTTTTGCAGATACGGTGTATTAAATTTCATTTAATATACAGACATGTTGTGAAATTACAATAACTATATTATAAACACAATTTGTATGAAGTGTTTAGTATACTGTATATTAATTTTACAACAATTTTTTGTATATTAAATTTAATATATGCGTATCCGCAAAAAAACTTCCAAAGCTTTATATTAATTTTCATACAAGCATTTCTAACATTGAGCGAAAAAGAATGAGAAAGCAATGTGCAAGGTTCTACTTTGCATCCTTTTTAAAACTTTTTATAGAACGACAATTGCCAAGATGCGCTCGCTAAGGCAATGGCACATGTTCACGGAGAGTATCTCGACGGAACGGACGAGCAAGTCAACGTCGAGCTGGAAATGGTCGTGACGTCGGAAGACGGTGTAATCCAAGAAGTTGAGAACGATAATTCGGAGAACGCATTGGAGGAAGACGGCGCCGAGTCGCAGAACAACGATAACGACGAAGTAAAACCGTGCGACAGCGAAGGAAAATTTTTAACGGTGATTATACTTAATTTGTTAGCATCATTACACTGTTAGAAAAGACTGGAAGTGTTTATGCATAAACTCGTAATCGAAATTTAATATACAATTGTGGTATAAAATTCATGTACTTTTCCAGTAAAATTAAAGCAAATTATTAAAATTCACGTACTTCTACTGTAAAATTAAAGTAAATTATTGATTTTGCTGTACCGTAAATTAATTTTACATTACACTTGTGTATTAAATTTAATATGGGGTAAAACACGTCAAGTCGCCACACGAATTTTTCATTTCAATAAAAAGTTTCCAAATTTGTTGAGGATGTTGGTCTGGCTGAAAACAAAAATTACAATTTTTTTCAGATTTTTTTATCGCATATTTCAACCGTTACAAAAAACTGAAAATAACAATCGTTAATTTTTTAACGCCAAAACCACAGCTCTCGCCAAAAAATCACGGGAACAAAAAATTTAAGG
This sequence comes from Ephialtes manifestator, assembly GCA_963970395.1. Lineage (NCBI taxonomy): Eukaryota > Metazoa > Arthropoda > Insecta > Hymenoptera > Ichneumonidae > Ephialtes > Ephialtes manifestator. The sequence goes on from OZ019980.1 coordinate 7,945,973, forward strand.
TATCTAACGTTGTTTTCAATAAATTTTTTGCAATATCTTCCTACTCTGTTTTATGCTATTTTTCAATGGAATAAAATTATAATATTTTTTTTCTCCAAAACTGCGTTCCCCATTCGGCTGAAATTTTTATATTTTGTGCCTTAATATGTCTAGAATCTGAGAAAAAATTGGCGAGATGGGCGGCTATTTTATTCCACTGTTACAGCTCTTCTAACGATCGAATACCAGGGCAATCTAATGTGTAATTGCTTTGTACATTCAACAGACTGTCTACATAATAATTCTAAAGCCCGCACTGCATTTTTTGCATCGAATATTTTTCCCTCTTTAATTTTCGGGTTTTTAAATACATTTATTTTATCGACTGATGGAATTGAAACTTTTTTCCTGATGACACGTAATTCATCATCGTGCTCTTTTCTGATCAATCGAAAATTGGCAAAACGTGGTGAATAAATGTCTCTTGAGTTCAATATTCACGTGCTCAATGTTACACGATCATCGTTCTGCGTTGTAAACACAAAGTGTGGACGACAGGTACGGGGGAATTTGCCAATTAACCTAATTAAAAAAAAAAATTAAATTAAAAATAACAAAAAAATTAACAAGTGATGCGGGCTTTAGATTTTTTCTATTGACAGTCTCAACCCTGTTGAACGCAGAGAGCAATTACACATTAGATTACCGTTATGTTCGATCATTCGAAGAGCTGTAACTGCGGAACGACGTCGCCGCCCATCTCGCCAATTTTTTTCAGATTTTTAACATATTAAGGAACAAAATGTAAAAATCTCATCTGGATCGAGAACGCAGTTTCGGAGAAAAAAAATATTGTAATATTATTTAATTGAATAATAGCATAAAACGGAGTAGGAAAATTGGCAAAAAAAAATTGTTGAAAAGAACGTTAGATACCTTAAATTTTTTGTTAACGTGATTTTTTTGCGAGAGCCGTAGTTTTGGCGTTAAAAAATTAACGATTATTATTTTCAGTTATTTGTAACGGCTGAAATATGCAATAAAAGAATCTGAAAAAATTTGCAATTTTTGTTTTTAGCCAGACCAACATCCTCAAGAAATTTGAAAACTTTTTATTGAAATGAAAAATTCGTGTGGCCGCCTTGACGTGTTTTACCCCATATACTAGTTTATGCATAAAAACTTCCAGTAAAAGTACATTAAATTTCAAGTAGATTTTTTTTACAGTATACTTTTATTGGAGTGTTTGATAAATGAACTTTTTGTTTGGTTGTTAATAGGAAGGAGATTCTAGCGAAATTGGCAGCGAATCGGAAATTTCGCCCTCTGGACGTGCACGACAAAATAGTGATTCATACGACAATTTGAGCAATAAATGTTTGAATATTTTCAATAAATGTTTGAACAGTGCTTTCGCAAATGCGATTCCGAGTTCGTCCGGACAAAGCAAAACTTTGAAACTCAGCTCGGGTAAGACAGTGACCCTCAGACCCGGTACTCAATATGTTTTGAGTAATGTTAAGGGCACCAATATCCCGACCATTATGATGGCCGACCGCAAATCCGTACCTCAGCGTGGGGTTTCCCCGCAATCGGGACAAACCGTTAACAATGGTTCACAAAAATTAATTTCTTATGGCGCTGTTCCTGGCACTAGTCAGCAATCACCGGGACAGGTGAGAATAACTTCCACTTTTATTTTCTCGTAGATAAAGCTTTATTATCCATCGAACGAAATATAAGAGTGAACTAATTTATCTTAATCTAGAAACCCGTAATGAAGACGGGCGCTGGAATGAAGAAACCTTGCATTTCCACTCACGTTATGGACACCAGTAAAGGACTTCCAGTTGGTGGCTTGCAAGTCAGTCTTTACAAACTTATGGACGGGAGATGGACTTTTCTCAACGAAAGGTATTATCCTATAAATAATCTTTTGCTCCATATAAAAAAATATATAAAAACCTTGCACATTGCTTGCTCATTATTTTTCGCTTTTTACAAAGTTACCTCTATGAGGAAGTATGTTATTCATTTTTGGCTTCCTCATAACGGTAGCTTTGTAAAAAGCGAAAAATAATGCGGAAGCAATGTGCAAGTTTCTACTTTGTATCCTTGTTTTAATTAGACAAATACACATGTTGTGAACTCGCTTTTTCTATGTCGTTATTCCGTTTTTTCGTTATTATTAGAGCGTTTCTGAAAGTGAATGTGATAAAGTATTTTTATAAAAATAATTCAACATTCCATAAAATCAAAAATTTCATACCATTCGTCACTAAATTATACATAAATAATGGCTGATTATTGTTTCATTTATATACAAATTTTGAGCTCGCTATCTCAAGTTTTGCAAAAGTTATAATAGAGCGATAATGAACATTTTTTGAAAAATTCATAATTCCATAAAATTTGAACCATTTTACCGATTCGAGCCAAATTCAATACCAAACAATATTGAGTGCACCTGCTCTTATAACCAACTATTTAGCAAAATAGACTAAATTTTACGAAAGTTAGAGCGCGCAACTCCTTTAAAAAAAAAATCAAAACGGCATAAAATCGAAATTTTCGTACACATTTTGTCAAAAATTGCTACTGTTGAAGAGGGTCTGCTGCTACACTTGTGTGCCAAATTTGAGCTCGATATACAAAACGATTCTTGAGTTATCGACGTTCGAATTTTCGGAGTTGTATACATACACACTAGGGCTGTTCAAAAAAACATAATTTTCTTATAATCGGTTGCTCCTGAAATGTTGTATTGATTATTACAAAAAAAATGTTTTCGCGAAAGCTGGCAGTTGTGAGATGATATTAAGTACTGCCGCATCAAGGCCAAAATTCATGAAAAGCGTCGATTTTTATAAATTTTTTTTTTACGTGGCGAAGCGCTCTTGGAGATTGTGGTTGCTTTCGATAGACTATGAAATTGTGTAAAGGCAGAAACATGTTCGATAATGTTTAGTACTGCCGCATCGACATTGAAGTTACCAAAATCAAAAAATTAAATCCTTTAAAACATTGAAATATTCGTCTGCTCATCGACTATTTCGTGCGATTTCAAATGTAAAAATGGCTCTTGAAACGGGAGTCATGTATGATCTTAATCATGATGATGATAAGCGATTTTCGAATTTTGGGAAACTGCGATATCGATGCGGCAGTACTAAATTTGATCATACAGGACTCCCGTTTCATGAGCCATTTTTTCATTTGAAAACGCGCGAAATAGTCGATGAGCAGATGAATATTTCAATGTTTTAAAGGATTTCATTTTTTATTTTGTTAACTTCAATGTCGATGCGGCAGTACTAAACATTATCGAACATGTTTCTGCCTTTACACAATTTCATAGTCTATCGAAAGCAACCACAATCTCCATGAGCGCTTCACCAAGTAAAAAAAAAATTTCTAAAAATCGCCGTTTTTAATTAATTGTGGCCTTGATGCGGCAGTACTTAATATCATCGCACAACTCCCAGCTTTCGGGAAAACATTTTTTTTTGTGATAATCAATACAGCATTTCAGGAGCAATCGATTATAAGAAAATTATGTTTTTTTGAACAGCCCTAATACACACACATACATACGGACTTTTTTTCTAGATCACTTTTCTGGACGTTTTGGACAATTCTAATTGTCCTGACATAAAAATCTCGAATTTTTTTTTTTCATGAAAACAAAGCTTCCTCTATGAGGAAGTAAAAAGGATGCAAAGTAGAACTTTGCACATTGCTTCCTCATTAATTTTCATCTTTCGCAACGCCGCCTCTATGAGGATGTTTCTTTATTTTATTTTTGGCTTCCTCATAGACGAAGCTTTGCGAAAGATGAAAATTATTGACGAAGCAATGTGCAAAGTTCTACTTTGCATCCTTATTTTAAATACAAATTAAAGAAGTACGAAAACAAAAATTTTCATAAATTCAAAATTCTGTAAAATCTAAACCGCTTTATGTATTTCGTTTAAATTCAATACTGATCGTTATTTTTCATTGCTTTATTCGTCAAAAACTCATTATCTAAAAAATTGTAGCAGCTAGAGAACATAGAGAAATTTTTTGAAAAATTCAATGTTTCATAAAATCTGAACCACTTTACCAATCTTCACCAAATTCGATATCTACTACAACTGGATGTTAATTATATCTTGCAAAAGATCTGAGCAGGTTTGATCGAACTTAACTTGAATAAGAACGAAAACAATTTTTTTTCGAAAATTCAAAATTTTATAAAATCTAAACCGCTTTATAGATTTCGCTCAAATTGAATACCGACTTACATTTTTCATTTCTCTATTTGTCCAGAACTATTTAGCTTATTAGCTGAAAAAATGCGCAAGCTAGAGAACATACAGACATTTTTCGAAAAATGTAAAGGCTTATAAAATCTGAATTTTTTTTTCAATTTTTTCGAAAATGTATACACAGGAAGGGGCGTCGCTCCTCTACCAGCGTGCAAAATTTCAGTTTGATTGTTAAAGCCATTTTCGAGATACAGCGGTTTGAATTTTGCAAGCATGCCACATACACAAATACACACATACATACATACATACATCCGGACATTTTATCTAAACCACTTTTCTCGACGTTTTGGACAATTCTGAGTGTCCTGACATGAAAAACCTCAACAAAAAAAATAATTTTTTTGACGAGAACAAAGTTTCCTCTATTAGGAAGCAAAAAATAAAAATATCATTAATACGACAACCCTAGAATATGCCTAAATATCGTATTGAGCAAACTTGCGTTTTCTTTTTTAGCAACACATCCCCGAGCGGTCACTGTAACGATCTCGTCGTCAATAGTAAATGCAACTTCACAGCGGGTCGCTACAAGATGCACTTCGATGTCGACAAGTACTTCACTCTTAGATGCATCGAGACAATGTATCCATTTATCGAGATAGTATTCGACGTGAAAAATCCAACGGGAAGTTATCACATACCTGTTCTGCTCAGCCCATTCGGTTACACGACTTACCGAGGCTCGGACAGATGAGTTTGAATCACAGGAATTACATTTACTCATCAGATGCCTTAAGCTCAGTATAACTATTCTTATTGCCGGATATTAATTAAAAAAAATCGGCGGATATTAATGAGTAAAAGTAATTTTGATAAAATTGTAAATAACATAACCGTCGAATACGTTATACATTCTTGCACATAAATGTAATAGTGAGCTAAATAATTTTTTAAGCAGAGTACATGCGTAAAAGCATATAAAATATCGATATTAATCAATGTAAATAGTGTAAGAAATTGGAACGAGACAGATATTTTTGTGAAACTGATATTTTGTTCTATTGGAATGTTTTAAATAAACTATCCTACTTAAAACAATGACGAGACTTTATTTTTCATTTAGTTAGTAACATTAGAATATAACTTTTTCTAAACAATGATTAAACAAATCGATTTGTTTTTGCATAAATTAATAGTGTAATGTTTCAAAAATATTTTGACACGGTTTTATTATTAAATTCGTGAAATTCACGAAGTTGCATCCAGCGTCACGACAAAAGATTCACGCCAGAAAAAAAAATATAAAAAAATAATTCAATTCATAATTGAGAGATGAGCGAGAATTAAATGTGTGATAAAATTTTGTGTTATGTTTTATGTTTTATAGGTGAAACGGATTTATTATAAAATAAGAGTGAACGTTTCAAAAAGAGTTAAACTCTAATTAATATATTTCGGACCGCTTTCCCAAAAAGATACAATCTTGAGTAATGATGGCACTATGTTTGGTTCACTAGGGCTAGGATCTTGTTATCGATTATTGTAGAAGGATTCGTGTTGAAAAAATAAACAGAATATCGTTTATGGAATGTCAGACTAATCTTAGAGGCATTTGCCCATTAAGATTGAAATATATTTGCAAAAATTATACTTTATTATAATTTCTGAGGACTCAAAGGCACAACTCTTGTAATTGTTGATCACGAATCGTATCAATATTACCTCTTAAAGTCGGCTTGCTACTACACAATATCATTTGGACGCATTATAATCATCCACAAAGTTATAATAAATTCAGGACATCACATATCATCAATATTATAAATCGCGTACACAAGTGATAAGAAATACGAGGCATCACATATCATCAACATCATAAATCGCGTACACAAGTTATAAGAAAATACGAAGCATCACATATCATCAACATCATAAATCGCGTACACAAGTTATAAGAAAATACGAAGCATCACATATCATCAATACAAATACATATATTTCATCAATATCACCAGAAATTCAGAGTACTATCACGTCTGACTTATCCATCACGTTTAACTATTTTGAGAATTGGACATATTATAGCTTATCCCCGAGACATCAACAAGGAACATTGTTTATACACAAGAAATGGAGACCAGTGATACTGGGTAGAGAAAATTACCAGACAAATGTTTGTTTGCTAGGATCCATTGATCCATGTGTCCCACGAGACAATGAATGAACAATTAAATCTCGGAGATAAATAGTAATAAAAAAAAAAATATACAAAATAGAGAAAATGGAAGAGGACCGTCTCCCCGGAGATAATGAATCAACTATTAAATCTCAGCACAAATCCACTAACGAAATCCAAAAGAAACACTATTTCTTGTTATCTCCTTGCCCTTTGAAAAATATGCATTGACGCTCCTTGCATTCTCAATGCACATTCATAAAGGACGCCAAGATTACCCACAATAGGTCCAAGTTCTACTTCACTCTTACATTCATATAATTTTTTAGCCTATTCTTATTTAGTTTATCGCTGCACCATACCGTAGCACTAACACCTTTTGTGGTTTTCTTTTTATACTAAATGATAATCAGTCTCTATTTGTTCATTAATTTTTAATTGCGGGTTAAACCCCATATAGAAAGTCTTAATAACGTACACTCTTCTGCACGCTCGACGGCTCAAATCTATTATTTTTTGACATTGCTTTACACTGCTTAGTCTTTTCAAGGGTGGGCTGATGTTTATAATTTGGCGAGTACTTATCGAAGGATCCGTTGTTCGGTTGATGCTTCACAAGGAAAACAGTGGTCGAGAAAATTCCTTTCTCCCGTGAATATCGGAGGGCCCTCGTGTACAAAATGGCGGGTCCACTGGATGTCCGCATGGCATCGCTATTTCCTTTAAAAAGACTGCCGGCGTCTTTCGCTGTTAGTTTTGGCTCGATAGGAGAGATACCCTTTTTTAGATCGCACAGGATCGGGATATCTCCAGGCCCAGTCGCTCTCAAAAACTCTGAAAGGGACTGATAATGAACGCACATTTCGACAATATACCGGTAGTCTCGCCGCACGAGAGCTGAGCTCGCCACACGAGAACAAACATTATGCACCGCTCGCTACTCTTACCTTCTAAATTCTTTCCGCACGATGTAAGAACGTACAATAGACTCACTCACTATGAAGACGAGACACATGAGGCATTTGATAAGTATTTCCGCACGCTTGACAAATATGACACGTGTGCTAACAGGGAGAGCTTCCGAACGACTGGGAAGAGTAACGGATATAATGCGAGGAAGTGGAGAAAATTCGACTAGGGTAGTTTGCATTAATCGTTCGCTTGATTAATGTTTCCGCCGATAAGTACCAGCGCATGTGGTAACTACGCGATCGTTCCAATAGTCGATAGCGGGACGGCGCTGGCAGCACGATAGAGTGGCGAACGGAGGAAACATTTCGCTACAACATCCCCCTATTTTACGCAACAAGGGCATAACACAGTGTCGCTCTTTTGCGGAAAATAACATCCTCTCACAGATCCCATACCCGTACAATAACCTGTTAACAAGCCGGGGCGAACAGCAGTGGAGTCCTCAGTGCGAGAGAGATTCATAATACTTCCGGAGGCTATTACGATTATAGATTCCCTTTTTAATTTTGGCATTCCCCGGATCAGCAAGGAGATAAGCGTTTGTATAGGCTTCCACAATCTGGTAAGGACCCTCAAACAGGTGAAAAAACTTTGAGGTGACTTTGTCGGAGGCGTTAGACAAATGCGGAACGCGTAATAAGACTTTATCCCCTTCTTCCAATGGGACTGTCGAAACCCTCTTTTGGGCTTTGCCACGCCTCTCAAATGCTGCTTGTAATCGCTCGTTGGCCAAGATGATTTTCTGCTCGTGGGACGGTGCAACATTCTCAGGGTAAGTAATGATAGTCTCTATCTCCTCTTGTGGGAGCTTGTCGAACTGGAGTTCATATGGTGTATAACCAGTACTCATGTGTGTGGTGAGATTGAGTAATTTCTCTACCCGTGGAATGACCACGGCCCATTGAGTGTGCGACTCGGCACAAAAGGTCCGAAACAAGCGTCCGAGTTCCTTCATGACCCTCTCCGTGGGGTTACTCTGAGGATGGCGTATAGATGAGTACCGAACCTTGATTCCTTTTTTTAATAGCGCCTCAGTCCACTTCTTTGATGAGAATTGGGTTCCGTTATCAGCCAAAATGGCCTTAGGGCAGCCGAATTCCGGGATGTATGATTCGAAGAGCTTTTTTAAGACGATATAAGTAGTAGCCCGTTTTATCGGGTAGAGTCTCACATACTTCGAGAACGCATCAAGCAGGACGAAGAGGTATCGTACACCTCCAACGGACGGAGGTAACGGGCCGTAAAAGTCGACCGTCACCAACTCACCCGGCCTTTCAGCTTTCACTCTGTGATATTTTCCTTGCATTACATAAGGTAAATGTTTAACCCTCTGACAGAGGTCGCAGGTATGAACATGCTTCCGAACCTGTGCACCCATCTTATCCCAGTAGAAGTACGATCGGATATACTCGAGCGTCTTAGTGGTTCCAGGATGTCCCAACTTCACGTGGAAGAATTCGACAACCCGTCTTGTTAATACTTCTGGAATGACCAAAAGCCATCGACCCGTGGTCTTAAATTGTCGGAACAGTATGTCGTTCAAGATTGAATATGTGTCTGACAGATGCCCTTTCCTGACCTGGCCCGAGACTTGAGCAAGGTGGTAATCTTCAGACTGAAGGCGACGAATGGAGCTGAAGTCTCCTCGAAGTTCCGCCGGCAAGCGATCCAGCTCCTGGGACAACTTGTATAGTAGGACGGAATCGGCTAACGTTGGAATCAAAGGGTAGGGCAAAACCGAGAGAATCGCCGAAATAGTGAGCGTATGGGAGAGCTCCTCCTCAAACTTCCGAGCAGGGTTTCTGCTAAAAAAATCGGCTACGATATTGTCTCTGCCCACGCAATAACGTACCGTGAATGTATATTGCTGGAGTAAGATACACCATCGGATAAGTCGTCCCGTATGATATTGCGTCGAATTGAGAAAACTGAGCCCTTTATGATCCGTGATAATTTCGAAACTCGCGCCAATTAGATAAACCCGACATTTCGTAACGGCATAGACAATGGCGAGCAGCTCCTTCTCCGTTGTGCCATAATTAACCTCGGCGCAATTCAAACACCGGCTGACTAAGGTGATGATAAACTGATTGCCTTCTTCGTCGGTCTGATACAGCACTCCGCTAACACCCTTGTCAGAGGCATCGGTTTGTAACTTAAACGGCTGGTCGGGTAAAACATGGCTCAGCAGCACCGCCGCCGAGAAATTACTCTTCAGTTCCTTAAAGGCCTGGCTATGTGCCTCGGTCCACTTCCATTCACTTTTAGACTTTAAAAGATGTCGAAACGGGTCTATAAAGTTGGAATGGCGCACACTAAACTGGCGATAGTATGTACAGACGCCTATAAAGGATTGTAACTGCTTCCGATTACGAGGCTCAGCAAAATTCTCGATCACCTCGAGGCGATCGGGTGCAGGGCGGACACCATCCACGGATAAAACAAACCCCAAGAACTTTACCGACGAGCGGAAAAGGAAGGATTTATCCAGACGCAAAGTGAAATTGTTTTCTTGAAGAAGAGTGAAGACTCGCCGCAAGTGTGCGGTGTGCTCTTCAAATGAGCGGGAAGAGATTAAAAGATCATCAATGTATATAGTTAAGAACTCGTCACACCGCCTTTCAAAAATCGTCCCAAGCGCACGGATAAAACCACTTCCCGCTGTCTTTAGGCCGAATGGAATGCGACAAAATTGATAAAGGGTCGTGCCATACAAAAAAGCGGTATATGGCCGCGACGCCTCCTCTAATGGAATCTGCCAATATCCGTTTGCCAGATCCGAAGTAGACATGTATTTTACCCCGTGATACTTTTGCACGAGGTCGCTAATGAGTGGGGGAGACTCGTTATCCGATTCAATGACGTTGTTTATAAAGCGCGCATCAAGACAAATTCGTATGCGGCCATCATTTTTCATCACAATGCGAAGAGGGTTACAGTACGGGCTGACAGATCGTTCGATGATTCCGGTCTTGAGCATCTCATCCAGTTCCCGCTCAACAGACTTCCGCAGATTCAGAGGTACCGGATAGGATCTCCGGACGATAGCGTTGGGATTAGTCAGTCGAATCCTGTGCTCGTACGTGCCCGCAGCACTGTCTTTAAGCGAGAAGAGTCGTTGGTGAGCAAGCAGTAAACGGCGAATTTCTTCTTGTTGAGAATGCGACAGATCCGTAAGTTCCTGTGTCATTGCACACACATCCTCAAAATAATTTTGATCCTCCCCATCAATGTAGAGACGGCTAGAGGTACACTCCTCAGAGTCATCAGGGTACTCATCGGCTTCGACTATCATAGAAGAGATAAGAGCTTCTGAATCCAGGACGCGGACATCCACTCGTGCGTAACTCGGTCTTTCGGGAGCCAAATCCCCCTGAGCAGCATTATGATTCCTCTCGTTCTCCTCAAATAACGTTGCAACATCGTGTAAAATTTGTGAATCCTTGACGAAAATGACGTTTTCACGCTGACTTTGAGGCTCTTTCATAAACAGGCTATTTTCGTAACTACTCGCCTCTGGCACCTTCAATCTCTCAGAACTCACATTTGGCGATGAAGGACTGGACCTTGTTCCGTGAGCAGGGAGAACGTGGCCATCATCTCGCGGAGAAGATATACGAACAGGATCTTCAGGCTCCATTAGAACACGTAGGTTCTCTGAGCTCAAAATCTGAGGCGTAGCGAGAATATTGGAAGGCTCAGGAGCAGCTGAGACGTTTTCCCTTTGACCAGCTTGACCAGATAAGACCTGTATATAGGTGATGTCATCCTTATTATTGGATAACACCCGTTCGGCGGGCGCTCGGTCAAACTGAACCAGGCTACTAGGAACAGTATATCCGCGTATCACAAACTGTAGCGCCTCATAACTCAGAATAGCCTTGTTGGTGTGAAGCCAATCATTACCCAGAATGGCATTAGACGTGAGGTAGGGAATTACGAGAAACGGAGATGAAATAATGAGCTCGCCAATTACAAGTTCGAGAAAAATCTGCTTTTTTACTAAGGTAGGTTTCTTGCCAATAGCCGTGGTGATGACTAAATTGGTTACGGGCAATTCAACCAGCTTAAAATGCGTATTCATATATTTGTAGAAAGGTTCTGATATACATGTCACTTGGCTACCGGAATCAATTAGGGCTAAAACCGGCACGTTCGACACATGGATTTCCAAATGAGGACACGGAGCGAATCGAGGGGTACTCGTATCTTCACTCGGTTCCAACAAAAGTTCCTTTGTGAGGTCCTCGAAGACTTCAAATGGGTGCTGACACGTTGCAGGACCTTGCTTCAACGCGCCCATTATGAGTTTAAAGGCTCCTGCGGACAATTTCCAAAATTACTCGAAGGGTGCGGCGGTGGAGGCACAGAGAAACGAACTATAGTCGGAGGGACGCCACCCTCACTACCCCCTCCACAGACTTCAGAGACTGGAACACGATTATACTGAGTCGGAAGAACGAACTCATCTGTTTGACCCGAAGAATAAGCCCCGAGACTGGAGCAATTCGGAGTGACCAGATTTGCGGAGCTCGCGGGAGGACCCGTCGAAACCGAACGACGTGAATAATTATTATTGGTAACTGCTGGTGTCCGATAAGTCTGGTTGGAACGCGAAGGAGTCGAATGGTAACTGTTATTCCCATAATTACCTTGATTGTTTTGACCCCTTCCCATGCGATCACGTTCCTCATAAGCCATGTCAAGCTGCGAGAGAGCCGCTGAAATGGCATCATCACTCTCATAGTCGACCGTTATTAGAGCTTCACGAACACGAATAGGGAGTTGTTGAACGACAATATAGTTCTTCTCGTAGGCTTCCATAGGAGGACGAAAATATTGAGCCTCATCGATTTGCTTGAGAAAATAAGTTTGATAAGATCCCATTTGGGGAACATATCTTCGCGCAAGCCACTGACCCTTTATACGGACACGAACCGGAATAGAATAGAATTCGGCTAGGAAAGCTGTTTTGAAGAGATCATAGGTAGGGCAAAGCTGACGATGAGCACTGTACCACGTCCGCGCACGACCGTTAAGCGCTCCTTCAACGACCAACATTTGACATTCACGCGGAACACGTTTAACAAGGATATACTTGTCCATTTGCTCCAAAAACTCTTGGGGGTTAATTCGAAGCTCATTCTCAAACTTTGGCACCTTAATGTCAACTTGTAATGACTTTAGACCCCTTATTAAACCGTTAAGCACGTCAGGATTAGCATCCCGTTGCTGATCTTGAGGATTTGCACGTAGATTGTCAATTTGTGTTTGCTGTTGTTCAATAAGACGACGCATTTCGCGGATTTGTTCGACTACTGCATCCCCCATTGGCTGTTCGCCCCGCCTTTGTTCAAAAACCGTTCGCTCAGCATCCAACGCTTCCCTCTCACGACGCAAACGTTCACGCTCCTCCTCCATATTTAGAATCTGCTCTAAATTTTTCACACTACTACTCTCAGCAATACGTTTTTTGCTAAATTTCTTTGGTATAACTGTTGGGAGAGTCACACTTTCATCAACAAAAGGCTGATTACTTGTGCGAGAACGCAAGTTCGGCGGAGTTCGAGATACAGCCATAAAGAGGTGATATTGCAAAGAATGACTCCTAACCACTTAAAAGGAGAACAAAAGAATTACATAGAATTAGCCAAAAGAATTACTACAAATCAACAATTACTAGATTTTTGCGGATTTATAAACCTTCGAGTCCCTGTTCGGGCGCCAAAATGTGATAAAATTTTGTGTTATGTTTTATGTTTTATAGGTGAAACGGATTTATTATAAAATAAGAGTGAACGTTTCAAAAAGAGTTAAACTCTAATTAATATATTTCGGACCGCTTTCCCAAAAAGATACAATCTTGAGTAATGATGGCACTATGTTTGGTTCACTAGGGCTAGGATCTTGTTATCGATTATTGTAGAAGGATTCGTGTTGAAAAAATAAACAGAATATCGTTTATGGAATGTCAGACTAATCTTAGAGGCATTTGCCCATTAAGATTGAAATATATTTGCAAAAATTATACTTTATTATAATTTCTGAGGACTCAAAGGCACAACTCTTGTAATTGTTGATCACGAATCGTATCAATATTACCTCTTAAAGTCGGCTTGCTACTACACAATATCATTTGGACGCATTATAATCATCCACAAAGTTATAATAAATTCAGGACATCACATATCATCAATATTATAAATCGCGTACACAAGTTATAAGAAAATACGAAGCATCACATATCATCAACATCATAAATCGCGTACACAAGTTATAAGAAAATACGAAGCATCACATATCATCAATACAAATACATATATTTCATCAATATCACCAGAAATTCAGAGTACTATCACGTCTGACTTATCCATCACGTTTAACTATTTTGAGAATTGGACATATTATAGCTTATCCCCGAGACATCAACAAGGAACATTGTTTATACACAAGAAATGGAGACCAGTGATACTGGGTAGAGAAAATTACCAGACAAATGTTTGTTTGCTAGGATCCATTGATCCATGTGTCCCACGAGACAATGAATGAACAATTAAATCTCGGAGATAAATAGTAATAAAAAAAAAAATATACAAAATAGAGAAAATGGAAGAGGACCGTCTCCCCGGAGATAATGAATCAACTATTAAATCTCAGCACAAATCCACTAACGAAATCCAAAAGAAACACTATTTCTTGTTATCTCCTTGCCCTTTGAAAAATATGCATTGACGCTCCTTGCATTCTCAATGCACATTCATAAAGGACGCCAAGATTACCCACAATAGGTCCAAGTTCTACTTCACTCTTACATTCATATAATTTTTTAGCCTATTCTTATTTAGTTTATCGCTGCACCATACCGTAGCACTAACACCTTTTGTGGTTTTCTTTTTATACTAAATGATAATCAGTCTCTATTTGTTCATTAATTTTTAATTGCGGGTTAAACCCCATATAGAAAGTCTTAATAACGTACACTCTTCTGCACGCTCGACGGCTCAAATCTATTATTTTTTGACATTGCTTTACACTGCTTAGTCTTTTCAAGGGTGGGCTGATGTTTATAATTTGGCGAGTACTTATCGAAGGATCCGTTGTTCGGTTGATGCTTCACAAGGAAAACAGTGGTCGAGAAAATTCCTTTCTCCCGTGAATATCGGAGGGCCCTCGTGTACAAAATGGCGGGTCCACTGGATGTCCGCATGGCATCGCTATTTCCTTTAAAAAGACTGCCGGCGTCTTTCGCTGTTAGTTTTGGCTCGATAGGAGAGATACCCTTTTTTAGATCGCACAGGATCGGGATATCTCCAGGCCCAGTCGCTCTCAAAAACTCTGAAAGGGACTGATAATGAACGCACATTTCGACAATATACCGGTAGTCTCGCCGCACGAGAGCTGAGCTCGCCACACGAGAACAAACATTATGCACCGCTCGCTACTCTTACCTTCTAAATTCTTTCCGCACGATGTAAGAACGTACAATAGACTCACTCACTATGAAGACGAGACACATGAGGCATTTGATAAGTATTTCCGCACGCTTGACAAATATGACACGTGTGCTAACAGGGAGAGCTTCCGAACGACTGGGAAGAGTAACGGATATAATGCGAGGAAGTGGAGAAAATTCGACTAGGGTAGTTTGCATTAATCGTTCGCTTGATTAATGTTTCCGCCGATAAGTACCAGCGCATGTGGTAACTACGCGATCGTTCCAATAGTCGATAGCGGGACGGCGCTGGCAGCACGATAGAGTGGCGAACGGAGGAAACATTTCGCTACAAATGTACAAATGTATTTAAATCTGATGATTTCTGGCGCGTTTCGTTCGGCCATGGAGAGATACGGAGATAGTGAAAAAAGAGTGAAGCAGCAATAAATCTACGCCCTGACCTTTGAGATTACACTGAGAGCCCGATTCAGTCAGTTTGTCTACTCGAGACGGTTAGTTTGACTTAATAAATCTAACATATTGAATTGTAGATAATTGCACATCTCAAGTCAATATCTATTGATTTCGAACATTACATATCGTGATTTTATTAATCGCTGTTATCCAGACGATTATTGATAACAAAGATCCACGAATTTACTTCTGTTTCTGATATTACATAGATCGAAACGAAATGGCATCAGTGAGAGTTGCGATCGAGGAAAAGCCACCGATTACCACTCACGTTTTGGACACCACGAAGGGTCTTCCGGTCAGTAGTTTACCAGTGAGTCTGCACAAGGTGGTGAATGGCCAGTGGATCTCACTGAACAATAGGCAAGTTGCAATAAACAGCTCAAAGTCCTCATAGAAAAATACGCATGTATTTGTCTGTAATATTTTGTAGAACAGGATTTATATGGCTTGTTCTGACCGTTCGGATATTAAGTACATTGTATTTCCACAATAAAACGTGGCGTCGAGACTTTTCTTATAACCGATCGTAAGTACATTTGGTGCGCCAAGCCTTTTCCCGAACGACAGGTAACCGCATTCTCAAGCGGTCATAAACCCTCATCGCTAATCCCTTACCATTGTATAAACGGTCCAAGCCACAATATAATCATAACAGAACAAAATAATAAAATTTAAGATATTTTGCCAACTATTTCTTCGTAAGTGCACTTAACTTTCTTTGTAAGTATATTTAATGAAGAAGTCAAATTTGTTTACCGTACTTTCTAGTAGAGGAAAAATACGGAAATAATATGGAACACTGTAAAAAAAATATTTCTTAAAATTAAGAGACTTGTATCGAAAGTACCATATGCATAAACTGTGCATTAAATGTCATAAACCTTTATATTGAATTTTCATATGAACGAAAAAATGTAGCTTTCGATAACAATACGGCACAATTGTTTCTGGTTTTTCCATCGCTGCAAGATATTTTTCGGTGAATATGTTTGAAAATTCCTAGACATTCCTTTTGATATTTAATGACCATGTATATTAAACTTCGTAAACATTTATGTTGAATTTTCATATGAGCGGTATCTGAAAATTCAAATACATATGGGGGATTCCACGGGACTTTCGCCACCCCGAAAAAAAAAAAATCTCAAATTTTTTCTAAAAATCAGATTCAATGGTGTCTATTGATTGACCAAATTTCAAAATTCTAAAAAAATATTTGACCGGATATGCAAATTTTTCCGTTTTTTATCATTTTTCATTTAATCTGTAATATCTAAGAAACTATTGATCGTATCGAAATCATTAAAAGACGAAAATGTGCATTTTTTTATTGCCAACAAGAAAAAAAATATATTCAAAATTAATTGTTTAATTTCAGGTCACATTTTATGGAAAAAACAACAAAATTATTATTTTTTTATGGTTGGACTTCAGATTTTTTCATCGGACAAATTGCCTCGGAATCTTTGAGTGATCGCCGAATTTTGAGTATTTTTTTTTCATGGGATGGCCAAATGCTGTGACGTTACAGCAATTTGAATGTTTTTAATATCTAAAAAACATCCATATTCAAAATTTAAATTAATTAAAATGGTTGGACTTCGGATTTTTCCATCGGACAAATTGCCTCGAAATCTTTGAGTGATCGCCGAATTTTGAGTATTTTTTTTTCATGGGATGGCCCAATGCTGTGGATCTTACAGCAATTTGAATTTTTTAAATGTATTTAAAAAAATGCATATTGCTGTAACATCACAGAATTAAGCCATCCCATGAAAAAAAAAAAATACTAAAAATTCGGCGATCACTCAAAGATTTTGAGGCAATTGGTCCGATGAAAAAATCCGAAGTCCAACTATTTTAATTAATTTTTATTTTGAATATGGATTTTTTAAATATATTAAAAACATTCAAATTGCTGTAACGTCACAGCATGGGGCCATCCCATGAAAAAAAAAATACTCAAAATTCGGCGATCACTCAAAGATTTCGAGGCAATTGGTCCGATGAAAAAATCCAAAGTCCAACCATTTTAATTAATTTTAATTTTGAATATGGATTTTTTTATATATTAAAAACATTCAAATTGCTGTAACCTCACAGCATTGGGCCATCCCATGAAAAAAAAAAATACTCAAAATTCGGCGATCACTCAAAGATTCCGAGGCAATTTGTCCGATGAAAAAATCTAAAGTCCAATCATAAAAAAAAATAATTTTGTTGTTTCTTCCATACAATGTGACCTGAAATTAAGCAATTAATTTTGAATATATTTTTTTCTTGTTGGCCATTAAAAAAATGCACATTTTCGTGTTTTAATGATTTCGATACGATCAATAGTTTCTGAGATATTACAGATTAAATGAAAAACGATAAAAAACAAAAAAATTTGCATATTCCGGTCAACTATTTTTTTAGAATTTTGAAATTTGGTCCATCAATAGACACCGCTGAACCTGATTTTTAGATGAAATTTGAGATTTTTTTTTTAGGGGGTGGCAAAAGTCCCGTGGAATCCCCCATATGTGTTGGAAATTTAAAATGGACGTAAAAACAATTTAAAAAATATAAATATTAGTCGGAAATTATTTTTTTACATAAATTATGTCATCAGAAATTGTTGGGAATTGGTTTTTGCCACAGAAAATTTTTCGCTTACACTGAGCTTTGAACCTATGACCTACCTACCTAAGTACGCACGCACGCTACCGACTGGGCTATCAACGACTTAGTAATTTTGGATATCTAAATGACATAAGAGCTGTACAACTATTATTTTCTCAAGCATACTCATAATTGACATAATAAAATATTCAATTGATTGCAATCAGAGCGCAAAGTGAGTTGAAAATATTTTCAAGTGAACATAATTTCTGGATGAACGGAATCTTTTTGAAAATCTCGAGTAACTTATCAGAAGTCGATGCTAAGTAGTAAGTTTTAGCGATCTAGTGCGAGTTTTTTTCGTTATTGGAAAATGTGTATTAAATTTCAAATCAGTCACTAAAATTCCAAAAATTCATGTTGATTTTCATGTACTAATTTAGTAATGATTGATTTAGTAACCATGTGTTGTAATTTTATATCACCGGATTGATAAAATCCATACACGCATGCTAAATTTACTATGCAACTATATTAATGTTTATTTCATATAGCGAGTTTTGTAAATTTCTCACACTTTTGTGTAGCAATAACGAAAACATTTTTCAATGTCAGTAACTGTAATTTGAGTAAGCTTGATCTTACATTTAATGGAACAATGTATATTAAATTTCAAATCCGGTACGAAAATTCCGAAAATGCATATTGATTTTCATATACTAATTTAGTAAATGATTTAATAATCATGTGTTGTAATTTCCAATCACCGGATTATCAAAATTCATATATATGTATTAAATTTACTATGCAAACATATTAATTCCGATTTCCTATACCAAGTTTTACAAAATTCATACACATTTGTATTGGAAAAACGCGAACATTTTTTACAGTGAAAGTTTGACTTTGCAACTTTTTATTTTAATTAATAATTTCGTGATTATAAAATAGGCTATTATTAATTTGCAATTGAGGCATCCCTGTTTAATAAATAAATAAATAAATAAATAAATTTCAGTGAGACTACTGGAAACGGACGCTGTGAAGATCTTCTTCCAATCGGAAGTCCGGATTTCACCGTTGGACGCTACAAGATTCGTTTCGAAGTAGAGAAGTATTTTCTCACCACGAAGACACCGGCCTTGTATCCAATAGTCGAGATAATCTTCGACATCAAGAATTCCCAGGAGCATTATCATCTGCCACTGCTATTGAATCCATTTGGATATAGCACGTATCGAGGCTCGTGAATAAAATACTTTTGTATTTTATCGCTTTCGACGGTCGCGCCTAATTTATGTTCGGTGCTCTGCTCACGCAATGCGCCACAGTGATGTACATTCCTTTTCTAAGGCTATTTACGTAGAAGACATCCGTCGAAGCAATTTCTCGTTGAATAGTGACACACGCGGATATGCGCTTGATGAAAATTACAGACGATTTTTTTTGTTGTTAATGTATGGTTGCATAATTATCAGTGAATTATTCAACCTGACTTAACACACCAAGCGAATTTTCTGTGTAAATTTCGAAGGCATTTAATGCACTACATTGTTAGAAATTTTTGTATGAAAATTAACATACTGTATTAGAAGTTTTTTGCGGATTCGCGTATATTAAATTTAATATATAAATATTAATCAGTGTAGAGTATACTAAACACTTTATAAAAGTTGTGTTAATAATATAATTATTTGAATTTTATCTGTATATTAAATAAAATTGAATATAAAATTACAAACTAAAATTTTTTAATTAAATAAAATTTAATATGCCGTATCTGAAAAGGAACTTCCAATACATATATTAATTTAAAAAATATTTTTAACGGTGTATTAACGAATAATTTAAACGGTGTGATGGAATAAAAACTGAAGAAAGTTTGAAGTTTTATTTCCCACCTGTTTTTGTGTTTCTTATTCGTTATTTTATTACTAAATGTAACAAACTTACAAATTCTTCTTACGTTTTGTGAAGTCAATTGAGAGTATTTTGGACCATACGTAGACTGTTCTTGAACGACGCTTAGGATTGAATCAGACATGAATTCGTTAAAAAGTTAAAATTTGTGGGACTTTTGATTTTTTTTAAATTTGTTTTCACTCAACAATTTTTTTTCTACGATTTTTTAAGTATCGTTATTCTGAAATTTGATTTACAAGTAGACTATCATCAGACAAGTTGATTTTAAGGGGATTTGGTTTATTTTACTTCCTAAGTAAAACCAAACCAAGCCTTGTTTTCATGAAAATTTCTTTTTCGGGATTTTTATGTCAAGACACTTAAAATGCTCCAAAATATTGAGAAAAGTCGTTTAGAAATTTCAATCACCTATAACTCATGAACCGTTCATCGGATTGAGCTGAAATTTTGCACACAAGTGAAGCAGCAGCCCATCTTTGACTATTGCAATTTTTTCAGAAACGTATGCAGAAATGTTAATTTTATAGATTTTTTAATTTTTCAAAAAAAGGACGTGCGCACTGTAGATTTCGTAAAAGTGACGATATTTTGCTAAATAATTCTTCATAAATGCGGGTAGTCTTAATGGTGTTTGGTATTGAATTTGACCGAAATTGTAAAAGCGGTTCGGATTTTATAATTTTGAAATTTTAGAAAAATTCACGTTTTTGACCTAACTTTAGCAAGACATAAGACAACGAACTAAAATTTTATACATAAAATTGGTACTATTCAACGATGATTAGTACATAGTTTCGTCATAATCTCCAATGTGGTTCAAATTTCTCAGAATTGTAACTTTTTGAAAAATGATGTGATTTTAAATATTATTAAAAAAATTATGTTACTATTTGATTGCAAAATGTGAAATAACAAATACAAATTAAATACATAAAATCAGTACTACTCTGCGATGATTGGCTTATAGTTTCGTCACAAACGTGGTTCAAATTTCTTATAATTTGAAATTTTAGAATAAATTATATTATTGCATTAGCTTTTGCAAAACATAATATAGGGAATACAAATGTTGTATACGAAATCAGTACTGTTCAGCAATAACAGGTACATAGTTTGGTCATAATTTGTTATGTAGGTCCAATTTTTAAGAATTACAAATTTTATTTTAAAAAAATTATGTTATTTCCTTATAGATAGATAAATATTATAACAATATTGGGTTATAATATATTTATATTAAAAAGTTACGGTTTGTTTAAATAAAGCTGCAAAGTAGAACTTTGCAAATTGCTTCCTCATTATTTTTTGTTTTACTTGCAAAGTTTTACTTTGCAGATTTTTAAAATAAATTAAGTCTTTACTCCAACTTCTAAAAAGCTTTTTAAATAATAGTTGCAAAGTTATGCTTGGCTTATAGCTTCCTCATTTTTCGATCTTTCTTATAGCTTCCTCTATAAGGAAGCCAAATTTGATCAGCATATATTCTCGTAGAGGAAGCTTTAAGAAAGATGCAAAAATGCATTTGCAACCTTTTATTTTTAGATCCAAGTTAAATACACATTTAATATCAGAGATGACAAATTTTATATACGAAATCAGTACTGTTCAGCAACAACAGGTACATAGTTTCGTCATAATTTGTTATGTAGTTCAAACTTTTAAGAATTAATTTTTTTTTAAATTACGTTATTTCATTATAGATAGATAAATATTATGAGAATATTGAGTTATAATATATTTATATTGAAAAGTTACGGTTTGTTTAAATGAAGCTGCAAAGTAGAACTTTGCAAATTGCTTCCTTGTTATTTTTTGATTTACTTGCAAAGTTTCAAAATAAATTAAGTCTTTACTCCATCTCCCAAAAAGCTTTATAAATAATAATTGCAATATCATACTTTGCTCATAGCTTCCCCATTTTTCGTTCTTTCTTATAGCTTCCTCTATGAGGAAGGCAAATTTGATCAGCATACTTTCTAGTAGAGGAAGCTTTAAGAAAGATGCAAAAATGCCTTTGCAACCTTTATTTTTGTAGATCCAAATTAAAGAAAACATTTAATGTCAGAGATGACTGCTCTTCTTGTACCTCCGCTTATGGTGGCAGGTTTTTCCTTCGTTTACTCCTTGACTTCCAAGCCCCCACTCATCATCCCCCGGCCAATAGGCTTGCAGGCGACCCTTGACCATGGGCCCCTCGATCCTATATAAACCCTTTACAACAATCTTTCAATACCACATTTTTGGAAGAGTCAAGTTCGCAAGTACATCGAGAACATCAACAATTCGAAGATGAGCTTCTTCAGGAAAAAGGAACCAGTCGTCGTGCAACGTAAACAGAGGTGAGTAACTTTTAATATTCACAATATTAATTTTTCAACTTAAACGTATACTATATACAATTTTTCATTTTTATAAAAAATTTATTTCCATAATATTTGAGATTTTCTAAATATCGAGCAGAAGGGAAATAATAAAAGGATTATTAATTTTTATTAATTTTGTATGTAAATGAAAAACGAATATTAAACGTATGGTTATTTCAAACACCGTTTTTTTTAGAAGAGTAAAAAAATATCTGTTTACGCAAAATTGAATATGTTAAGCTCTATGCGGTGTTAATTAGAACATTTTTTTTCGTCAGTCTAATATAGAATATTAAAATTGTGGAAAAAATTCAATTATTTAATACTTCAATTGTTTTTCCAGATTTTCATCATTCATACAATCGTGGTTTGGGAGTCGTGAGCGTTGCACCTCGAGTGACAATCTCAAATCCTGTGTGAATGCTGTGGACGCCGAGGGCTTAACGAAGCTTCACGTTGCTTCCTTCAAAGGATGTTCGTCCACCGTCCAGAAACTTTTGCAAGGAGCCGCTGACGTAAATGCCAAAGTTACGTCTCACATCACTGATGCAGGCTACATACCGCTTCATTATGCTGTCAGGGAAGGAAATGTGGAAATCGTGAAGACACTTTTGAAAAACTGTGGCTTCACTGCGCTTCACATTGCTGCTAAGAGTGGAAATGGACCAATTGCCGAAGCTCTTCTGAACCACGGAGCTTCCATCAATTCCGAATACACTTTACGGTATCGTAAAATTGCTGTTAGCATCAGGAGCCAGAAAAGACAACAATCAGAGAACGCCGATATTTCATGCTATTGTGAATTTGGACGTGAGGATAACTAAGCTGTTGTTAAGTCATGGTGCGAATGTCGACACAGAAGAAAACTGAACTATTTGATGTGAATGTGAATGTGGGTGTGTGCTGGATTATGAAATCGGGCGAAAATGTATAATGATATAGACTACTTTTTTCGTTTTCCAAAAAAATGTATGTGACGTATATCAAATTTTGTATGAATCGTTTAGTTTTAAGTGAAAATAAATTTATTTTTTATTGAAATTTTTTTGTATTTTTGTGTTGATTATTTCACCAGCGAACTCGAAATAAATAGAAATATGTAGAAGAACAATGACTTCCTTCTGCTTAGAAATGTAACATTAAAGTCTTAATGTATTATCGTATATTATGATTAAACCTATTTTCAAGAGTAAATAAAATAAATATAAATTTTCGAAAAATCTTAAGAATTGAGTTAGAATTTTTTGTTTTTTAAATTTTATATCGGAAAATAATTATAGAAAATCTTATACTTATGCCTATTGTGAAGGTAGTTCGTTTCGAACTTTTCAGCAACTCTGCAGTATCGGTAACTCAGTTGATATCACTAAGCTTGGTTGAAACAAAAATAGCCAAAGTAAAGAAGAACATCAATAAATCTGAGCTCTGACCTTTGAGGGTAAACTCTAGGGCCTGGACTGTCGGTGAATTTACACGTGCCGGTCATCTTTACGAAATGAACATACATTTCATCAGCGGACATGACAAGGAAGGTCAGGAATCTGAAGAGTGTTGTGATCAGAGTTGGAAATAATGCATTATTTTTTTAATGCATTATCGTTTTTTTTACCCATTACTTTAAAAATGCATAATGGAATTCGGAACCATTACCCATTACTTTATTAATGAATAATGGAACTTATATCCGTTACCCATTATTTTTTTATCAGTAATGTAACTCATATCCGTTACCCATTACTTTTTTAATGAGTAATGGAACTCATATCCGTTGCCCATTACTTTTTTAATGAGTATTGGAACTCGTATCCATCACCCATTACTTTTGCTTCCTCATAGAGGAAGCTTTGTTTTCGTGAAAAATTTTTTTTTCGAAATTTTCATGTCAGTATGCTTAGAATCACCTAAAAATTCGAGAAAAGTGGTCTAGAAAATATGTCTGTATGTGTGTATGTGTGTGTGTGTGTGTGTGTGTGTGTGTGTGTGTGTGTGTGTGTGTGTGTGTGTGTGTGTGTATGTATCCAGACACTGAAAATTCAATTGCCCATAACTCACGAACGGCACGATGGATCTAGCTAAAATTTTGCACGCAGGTAGAGTATTGACTCCTCTGTTATTGACGTGATTTTTAATTAAATGTATCAATGTAAACAGATTTTATGCAATTTTTAATTTTTTCAAAAAATGTCGTGATCGCTCTAACTTTCGTAAAAGTTCGCCAATTTAGCTAAATAGTTCTTTATAAATGAAGACACGTTAAATGACGTTTGGTATTGAATTTCAGCGAAATCGGTAAAGCGGTTCCGATTTTATAGAATTTTGAATTTTTCGAAAAAAATACATTTTGCTCTAAATAACGTCGAATCTTGAGAAATGAACCGAAATGTTGTACAGTCAGAAAATAACATACAGCCCCGCTGTGTACGCAATTTGGTGATGATCGGTAAAGTGGTTGGGGTTTTACGGCTTTTTGAATTTTTTAATAAATGTAGAATTTCGCTCATAAGTTCCGCGAAAGTTAAGAAAGTAAGATAAAATAAAAAGAATTAAAAATAATAATCGTCGAGAAATGGAGAAAAGCAGATATTGTAGAAAAGGCAGATCCGCCTTTGATGTCGTCGTCCTCGTCGTCGCCGTCGTCGTTGTTGTCGTCGTCCTCGTCGTCGTCGTCGTCGTCGTCGTCATATTTAAATATACATTATCACATTCACTTTCGGAAACGCTCTAATAATCACGAAATAACGTAATAACGAAATAGAAAGAGCGAATCCACAACATGTATATTTATCTAATTAAAACAAGGATGCAAAGTAGAACCTTGCACATTGCTTCCTCATTATTTTTCGCGTTTTACAAAGCTTCCTCTATGAGGAAGCCAAAAATTGAATAACATACTTTCTCATAGAGGTAGCTTTGTAAAACGCGAAAAATAATGAGGAAGCAATGTGCAAGGTTCTACTTTGCATCCTTTTTTAATGAGTAATGGAACTCACATCCATCACCCATTACTTTTTTAATGAGTAATGGAACTCACTTCCATCACCCATTACTTTTTTAATAAGTAATGGAACTCATATCCATCACCCATTACTTTTTTAATGAGTAATGGAACTCACATCCATCACCGTTTTTTAAAGTAATGGGTAATGAACGTGGTAATGGATATATGATAGTCCCATTACTTTAGAAAAATTTGCTTAATAAATAAATATATAAATAAATACATCGGAAAATCGTTTAAAAAGTTAATAAATAAGTAGATAAATAGCAAAATCGTTTGAAAAATTGAAAAATAAATGAATAAATATAATATCATTAGAAGTCTGCGGTTAAAACAGGTCGCGATAGACGGGCGATCTGTCAGAGACGAACTATCCGGATACCTGAAAATCTTAGCAATAGTCCTTTGCGACCTGTTTCATTTCTAACTTTTGACTAACTTTTAACTAACTTCTAACTTTTGACTAACTTTTAACTAACTTCTATCTTTTGACTAACTTTTGACTAACTTCTAACTTTCGACTAACTTTAAACTAACTTTTGACTAACTTCTAACTTTTGACTAATTTCGAACATTTGACTAATTTCTAACATTTGACTAATTTTCAACTAACTTCTAACTTTTGACTAACTTTTGACTAACCTTTGATTAACTTTTGACTAACTTTTGACTAACTTTTGACTAACTTTTGATTAACTTTTGACTAATTTCTAACATTTGACTAATTTTCAACTAACTTCTAACTTTTGACCTTTGACTAACTTTTGTCTAACTACAAACTTCTTACTTTTGACTAACTGTTGACTAACTTCTAACCTTTGACTAATTTCGAACATTTGACGAACTTCTAACTTTTGACTAACTTTTGACTAACTTCTAACTTTTGACTAACTTCTAACTTTTGACTAATTTCTAACATTTGACTAATTTTCAACTAACTTCTAACTTTTGACCTTTCACTAACTTTTGTCTAACTACTAACTTCTTACTTTTGACTAACTGTTGTCTAACTTCTAACTTTTGACTAATTTCTAACATTTGTATAACTTTCAACTAACTTCTAACTTTTGACCTTTGGACTAACTTTTGTGTAACTATTAACTTCTTACTTTTGACTAACTGTTGACTAACTTCTAACTTTTTACTAATTTCTAACATTTGACTAACTTTCAACTAACTTCTAACTTTTGACCTTTGGACTAACTTTTGTCTAACTACTAACTTCTTACTTTTGACTAACTTCTAACTTTTGACTAACTTCTAACTTTTGACTAATTTCTAACATTTGACTAATTTTCAACTAACTTCTAACTTTTGACCTTTCACTAACTTTTGTCTAACTACTAACTTCTTACTTTTCACTAACTGTTGTCTAACTTCTAACTTTTGACTAATTTCTAACATTTGACTAACTTTCAACTAACTTCTAACTTTTGACCTTTGGACTAACTTTTGTCTAACTACTAACTTCTTACTTTTGACTAACTGTTGACTAACTTCTATCTTTTGACTAATTTCTAACATTTGACTAACTTTCAACTAACTTCTAACTTTAGACTAACTTCTAACTTTTGACTAAGTACTAACTTTTGACTGACTTTTCAGTAACTTTCAACTTTTGACTTTTAAAAGTTAGAAGTTATTTAGTAGGTAGTCAAAAGTTGGTGAAAAGTTAGTAGTCAGTCAAAAGCTAGAAGTTAGTTGAAAGCAGAGATGTGAAATTTTTAATGTGAAAATAATGCATAATTTTTTATGAAAAAAAATGGATAACGGAACTCGAATCCACTACTCATTACTTTATTAATGAGTAATGGAGCAGAGGTCCATCACCCATTACTTTATTAGTGAGTAATGGAGCAGAGGCCCATCACCTATTACTTTTTGCTTTCTCATAGAGGAAGCTTTGTATTCATGAAAATTTTTTTTTCGGGATATTCATATCAGTACACTCAGAATGGACCAAAACGTCGAGAAAAGTGATTTAGAAAAAATATCTGTATGTGTGTGTGTGTGTGATCGAAAAATGTAAACCTTTATAACTCGGGAATGCCTTGGATATCAAGCTGAAATTTGGACTATCGATAGAGGGATCAAGCCTCATCGTTCATACAGATTTTTGTTAAAATCCACTTCATCGTTAAATTATTACGCGTTTTTTAATTTTTTGAAAAATGTCTGTTTACGCGATAACTCTTTCAATTTTCGAGATATTGATCTTAAAATTGGTATGAATGTGAGCTTCCATACGCCGGTGATCGCTATTCAATTTGGGTAAGATCGGTTGAACCGTTAAAATTTTATGATGTTTTGAATTTTTCAAAAACTGACATTATCGCTTTATTGTAACTTTTGCAAAACTTAAGATAGCGAGCTCAAATTTTGTATATAAATGAAACAATATTCAGCCATTATATATGTATAATTTAGTGACGAACGGTATGAAATTTTTGATTTTATGGAATGTTAAATTATTTTAAAAAATATACATTATCACATTCACTTTCGGAAACGCTCTAATAATCACGAAATAACGTAATAACGAAATAGAAAAAGCGAATCCACAGCATGTATATTTATCTCATTAAAACAAGGATACAAAGTAGAACCTTGCACATTGCTTCCTCATTATTTTTCGCGTTTTACAAAGCTTCCTCCATGAGGAAGCCAAAAATTGAATAACATACTTCCTCATAGAGGTAGCTTTGTAAAACGTGAAAAATAATGAGGAACCAATGTGCAAGGTTCTACTTTGCAGCCTTTTTAATGAGTAATGGAACTCACATCCATCTCCCATTACTGTTTTAACGAGTAATGGAACTCACATCGTTCACCCATTTTTTTAAATAGATAACTATACTCATATTCATCACCGATTTTTAAAGTAATGGTTATTGTCCGATTACTTTAGAAACTTTTGCAAAAAAAAAATCTAGAAAACGTAAAAAAAAAAAATTGAAAAAACGTTTAAAAAATT